>BSBK01005860.1:2277500-2877500 GCA_027943335.1 Chamaecyparis obtusa
TCCCTGTGACCCCTTTTGACACATTAGAATGCTCAAGTGTGTCTTAAGGGGTCCTACAGGATCCTAAGACCCCTTAATACACACTTGAGCATTCCAATGTGTCAAAAGGGGTCATAGGGACTCCCTAGGGGTCAAAAGGGGTCATGGAGACTCCCTAGGGGTCCTAACATGTGATAAGGCATACTAGGACCCATAGGGAGTCCCCGTGAGCCCTTTTGACACATTGAAATGCTCAAGTGTGTCTTAAGGGGTCCTATGACCCATTAAGACACACTTGAGCATTGCAATGTGTCAAAATGGGTCATGGGAACTCCCTAGGGGTCCTAACGTGTGATAAGGCATACTAGGACCCCTAGGGAGTCCCTGTGACCCCTTTTGACACATTGGAATGCTCAAGTGTTTCCTAAGGGGTCCTAAGACCCCTTAAGACACACTTGAGCATTCCAATGTGTCAAAAGGGGTCATGGGGACTTCCTAGATGTCCTAATGTGTGATAAGGTGTACCAAGACCCCTAGGGAGTCCCCATGACCCAGATGAGATGTTAGTGAATGACTTCTTGCTAATACTACTCTTCCACCAGATCTAGATTTCAACCCTTTTGTGGATCTACAGGCTCAATCGTGAGCCCACAGAGTTGGCCAAGAGAAAAATGTGATTGTATATCAACTGATTACAAAATATTCATTTGAGGAGAAAATAATGCAACGATCAAGAAGAAAATTGGCTATGGAAAATCTAGTTATGAATTCTGTTCAGAATGAAACTATTAAGGAATTGCATGAATAAGAAACCATGAAAATAACCTTCTACAACAAAGAACATTCAAGCTATAGAATTTATTAACTCTGAATTTAAACGTCTTATCAGCATTCATGGAAGAGATTTCATTAGCATCCATGGAACAAATTTCATTAAAAATTTAGACAAAATCATCTAAAAAAATTCATTAACTTCAGGCGAAATCATTTAAGACGGACAAAAACAAAATCGTATTACTCAGAAACGGTAGAGAAAGAAAATGAGATAAACTAAATTTATCAAATTCTTGCAATCTGCAGCTTTTGTCCGAGCACAAAATGACAATCGATGGATCCAAAATTACAGTAAAAATTAAATTCTTCTAGTAAGTTGTTCAGAAACACAGAGAATACTATAATTCATGATGATTTATAGAGAATTTATGATGGACTATGCTGTGCAAAAGCCCAAAATCCCTGCCATATCTCAGAGTACTGATGTGAAGCAATGGCGAAAGTCTAAGACAGAGGCGGCATCGGCATTGAAGTGGCAAGACATTCTTCATAATATCAGGGCAGCGCCATCAAAATAGCAAGGCTTTCCTCATAATGTCACATTGCCGCTGATCTCTTCTTTAAATTTATTATTGCGGTCAGTTCTATGGCACCTGCATAATTTCTAGTACAACTGCTCATTTTACCAAACCCTTCCCTGCTCTCCATAATCTTTAGCTAGTTCAAAGATCCATTTGGTTGTTCTTGTTTAACCTCCCAATGACTCTGTTGAGCTACCAAATTATCAACAGGAGTGGTACAATTGTCTGGTGACTAGAATCTATTTCGAGAACCTTTGCAATTTAGCATTCCAGTTGAAAAAGAAGGGAAAGATACCATTTCACAGCCATAGGCGGTGGAAACATAGTGATTCTCTTGCCCTCTGCTTCTATAATCCGCCTCCAGTGAACTATTCTTCAAAGCCTCCATTTTTGCCTCATATTAAATAATATTTAAAATGTAAAATGTATATTATATAATATTTAATATATAATCTAATATATAGTTTTTGATATTATTATAAAATTAAATAATATTTAATGTAACATGTATATTATATAATATTTAATATATATAATATATAATCTAATATATAGTTTTTAATATTAATATATATTAAATAATATTTAATGTAAAATATATATTATATAACATTTAATATATAATTGATATTATATAGTATTTAATATATCTAATATATATCTAATATATAACTAATATATAGTTTATGAAGGATGGAGAAATGGGAGGGAGAAAGTGGAGGCAAAGTTAAAATTCAAAAATTTGCCGTCATATTCAGGTACCCGATTAGGCTCGGTATTGCCTTGTGCACCAAACCTACATGGTCAACTATTGAAATGTCTCAAATACGTGTTTTTCACCTGTTTCTCTGAGTTCCAGACTTTGACAATGTAGCTGACGACTTTTTTTTCACTCGAATTTGATAAAACAAAAAGGGTATCTTAAGGAGATTATCAGCTTTCTATCAATATAATTGCTGTCAAATTTTAAATTCGGTAAGTAATTATTAGTTATTTTCTAATTGAGCTATCTCTAAAGTGCTGATTTATATACTGATTGAAAAATGACTATAACTTTCAAATAGTATAACATTTTTGAAATTTGAAAAATGTGTCACATTCTATGCTTTGCCTACTATAAGAAAAAAAAAAAAAATTGAATTTTGTGAAGTTTTGAATGAGTTAAGGTGGTCAGACACAGGAGTTTTTTTATTCTGAAAATGTTGTAGCAAAAAATTCATAATTAATTGTTTTTTTGGAATAAAATTACAAAAAAATATGCGTCACATCCGAGCATGAGTCTACTACTTATATATAAAATCTTATAATAAAATATAATCATTTGAATATGATTAAGGTGGTCAGACATACACCTACTTCTTATTTTTTTCCTAAAATTTTTGTACTGCTGCATTGAAATCTATACTTTTCACCAATCATACTAATTTTTTCTCAAAAAAGGCCTAGTAGTTTAGAAACTACATTCAATTTTCTACAGATTCTATTGTTACAATTTTTTGATATTAGGTTCATAGCTAGTTGAAATTTTCACGTCAAGTTGACTAACCCTGATTTGCTAATTTTTCATTGCCACTGAAGGGCATAGTTTGGCCCCTCATGATCTTGCACATACCCTAGTCCTGCTTATAATATTTTGGTTAGAAGAAGTCATAGACTTATGGGTTCCTTTGATCCAAAGTCTTCATATCCTTTCATTAGGATCTTGGATGACAATTTGATTACTCATGATTCTAATCCTACTATGGAGCATAACTCTTCTCACTCATCTCATGATGAGGATGATGCTTTAAGATTTCCTCCTGAACAAGTCCAAAAAATTTCAATTGAACTTGATAAAATGGGAAATTGGCTTATTCAAGAAAACCATAATCAAGATTCTATTCAAGATATAGAGGCTCTTAAGAAATTCCTTCATGATAGTGATCAAGGTGTTAATATCTTGTGTGGTATTACTCATCTTGTGCATTTAAATGTTGAACCTTTAGCTCAAGAAGCTCAAGAACTAGGATTCACTCCTCCTGTCACTAGTGTGGAACCTTCTTCCATTCCTTTACCTAGCATTCCTACCTATACTCCTCCTTTAGTGACTACATCTATTCCATCTCTTCCTATGAATGTTCTACTGGTGTCTCTACCTACCTCACAACCTTCTTATCATAGTGTTCCTTTTACCTATCCCAACCCTCTTCCAACTATGGTTCCAAGTGTTCTGCCAGTTGTCTTTTCCATTCCCACCACTTCCTACACTTTCCCTAGTGTTTCTAACATTTTTATGCCTCCTATTTATTCTAACGATTCCACAATCATTAGTTTGGCTCAACTGTGTCCTCTTTACAACAACAAATTTCATCCTTAACTCAATCCAAGTTTAGTATTCCTACATGCGACATGGGTAGTCCTTTATCACTAGACATTATTCATGCTCCTATTCCTCAGCAAGCCGATATGCCTCATCTTGAGAATTAAAATGGTAAGGGAGACCCTGTCACTCATGTTAAAAAATTTCAAATCCTTTGCAATGACTATGCTCATGGCCATAGGAGTTTAGCCAAGTTGTTTGCTATAACTTTTCATGATAAGGCCTTGCAATGGTATTGTTCCCTGCCTCCTTATTCTATTGATTCTTTTCCAAAACTTGGTAATGCCTTTATCCAACAATTCCAAAATATCATTGGTCTACAAGTGTCCTTAACTAATTTGATGCATTGTAAACAAAAACTAAAGAAAATTTGATTGAATTTATTGGTAGATTTAAGCATTTGTATGCTCAAATTTCTTATCCTATTCTTGATATTGATATTCGGCCTATGTTTATTTCAAACAAAAGGATATTAGAAATAAGATTCTTCTTACTAAATTTACCTATTTTCAACAAATGTGTGCAATACTTCATCATTATCAATTATGTCAGGGTGACCCCACAATAGTGGGTTACACTTTTTTAGACGTGTTGATTTTTTCTGAAATAACACATTTTTAATAAAATATGATGATTTTGAGCCTTGAGAGGTTCCATTTGAAGGAATTAATTACAAATGGTTAGCTCAAATAATCTTACATAAAATAAACATTGATATAACATCCATATTCCTCATTCATACCTGCAATAGAGTCTTCTTTGCACCTATTAAAATGCTGACAAAAAATCACTTCAACTTTATCTTTTGGCAGATCAAATGAGTCCATTGGACAAACCTATTGATGTAGTAAGGTACTACTAAGAAAAATCTTTCCAATGATTATAATGTTAATATATTAAGTTTATTATGAATTTGTATTTTTAGTTTTACTAAACATCAATATTTCACCATATGTCTAAGTCTATGTTTGACGCTTATGGAAAAATAGTAAATGAGAGAAAAAAAATTCTAAAAAATATCTATGCTCTAGGCATTGAAGTCCTATTTCTATCAAAAAAAAATAAAAATGAAATTGGACAAATACACGATAAGTTATAAGCTATGTAGTTAAGGTATGTCAAAATTATGGTTTAGTCAACTTCAAATGTAAATAAAATATGCAATAATCATGATAATGTCATCAAACTGATTTCATGCCCTCCATATGGATGTTTAAAAACTAAATTCAAAAGAGGCACATTGATATCTATTTTAGAAAAAAGATTATGCTCTATGAAAATAATGTAACTCTTTGAAAATGACGTTTTCAAAAACATACCAATTTTCGTAGGAGAAAGAAAAAACCATTCAAATCAATTCAAAAATAAAAAGAAAAAATATATTTAGAATCCAGATAGAAAATCTTAAAAGACTCTAATTTACTTCATCTTTTGATTTCAAACAGTTTAACAAAAATATGTATTTGAATCTGAAAGTTTTTTTTGAAAATGTAGAGTTCAATGTTCATTCAAGAAAAAAAGTGTAACCCACTATTGTGGGTTCACCCTACAAGTGAGTCAATTTGAGAGAAATACTTCAATGGCTCCTATTCTAGTTGATAAGAGTGATGCTACTCCTAATCCCAACAAGTTTCAGAAACCTAACAACTATGTCAAGATAAATAAGCAAGAAAATGCAGTTGCTGATCAAGTTTTTGTTGCATCCAACAATGCCACTTCTGCATCCATTGCTTTTTGTCTGAATCATACGTTTACTCCTCTTTCTAAATCTTTACATTCTATTATGAGTAAATTGTTGAATGCTAATATGATTACTTTGCCTCCTATTTGACCTATTTTACCTACTATGATGACATCCAAATCCTTTGATTCCAAAGCCTTTTGTCAATACCATCGTCAGAATGGCCATGATATTGAGAAGTGATATTCTTTAAAATATAAGGCTCAAGACTTAATTGATTCTAATGCTTTATCTATTGATAATTTTGATGGTAGTGGGAACAAATCTATCTCTCCTCCTAATCAAAATCTCTAAATCTATATGAATCCTTTGCCTACACATGATACTAATACCATTATTCAGTCATCTTCTGTGGATATTGTTTATGATTCAAAGATGGATGATCTCAATCATTTTTTTAACCATGTGGACCATGTTGTTTTGTCTCAACCTGTATCTCCACCCTAGCCTCAATCTCAACCTCAACTTCAAGTTCCACCTCAACCTAAGCCTAAACCTAAACCTCAACCTAAACTTCAAAAATAACCTAAGAATAAAAGACCTAGGGAACTCTTGATCACCTTTGATGATTCTAAGACTATTAAAGCTCCTGATGGTCCCCTCTACATTTATGCTAGGATTTCTAAGTTACCTACGCCTGGTTGTCTTGTTCATGATATATCCTAATTCAATTTTATTACTAAGGAAAATCTTTTTATGAAGAACTTACAACGTGATTCTTATGATACATCTAATGTGTGGATCCAAACTTGTAATGGTTTTCTCTATCCATCATTTGGTTTTATTAACTTTCCTATTGAACTTTGTGGTAAAGTTGTGGACACTACATTCATTGTTGTTCCTACTTCTGATCAGTTTCAAGTTAAGTTTGGTTTGCCTTGGTTAAATGCCATGCATGTCATCACTTCTCCTATCCATAAGTGTATTAAATTCATTCATGATGAAGTGAAGATGATTAATCATAGTTTATATGAACCTTCTAGGCCTAGAGATTGTGATACCCTTGACTTCTTTTGGCCTTCATTACCTAATTCATGTCCTTCTCAACCTGATAACCTTTTCCACTCATATCAAGCCTATAAGAATCACAAGATTATTGAGTTAAGCATGCCTCAGACAAATCTTAGCCATGGTATTTTTCCTACACCTTCCATACCTCCTTTATCCATGGCTTCTAGTTCTGTTAATCAAGATTCTAGTGTTTCTTTTTAGCCTACTAAGAATCATACTAATACTCCTATAGAACTTGCAAAGGAACTGATGGTTGTTCCTCCTAGTTCTCAACATATTTCAAACAAGACAAAATGTAACCGATCTGCCAATGAACGTCATAAGAAGCATCAGGCTCAAGATAAGGCCCGTGTCTCTTTTCTTCAAAGTTCTTTACCTTCTTTTGACCAACCTATGCTTTATGTGTTAGAAGAAGTTAATGTTAATAATGATGTTAAGATGAATGATTATGATGATTCTATTTGTATCTTAGATTCTATTTCGATTAATCTTGATGAAGAAGATAGTCTTGATGATCCTAATGATGATAATGATGAATACGATACTATTAACATTGATACTGATTTACCTAATATACTTTCAACACAATTGATAATTACACCTAGTATTGAACATCACAATTCTCAAGAGGATCCTATTTTGGAACTGGCTATTATTCCTACTATAATGGATATAGTCCCTCTTGTGATTTTCCCACCTTCCCTAAATGATATAGATCGAGATGGGGAGAGGAGACGATGCACTTGATTGGCTTGTCCTCCATGGTAGCTTTTTGTGTGTATTCTTGTTGTATTGTGCTTCTCTCGCAATGTGTTTTCTAAATATTTGTTAGATTCTTTTATACGACCCTTGTTACTTTGTTGGTGCAAGGTCATAAAGGAATCAAACCTATTGTACTATTCCTCTATATGTATCTCTACTCTTCTATATGTTATTTTCATGTTATGTTGTACCTATGATATTGTTCATAAATGTTTTCCTTGTGTAGTCTGCTTGGATTTATGACTTGGTAGCACTGATTCTTTTTGGTCTCCATGTTGTGGTCCAAAAAGACTCTTCTTCGTAACTCTTGTGTTTTATTTCCTCCATTGTGATTGTAGTTCTACTTTCTTTGGGGAATGATATCAATTCATTATCATATATATATATATATATATATATATATATATATATATAGACATATATATATATACATATATATATATATATATATGTATATATATATGTATATATATATATGTATATATATATGTATATATATATATGTATATATATATATGTATATATATATATATATATATATATATATATATATATATATATATATATATATGTATATATATATATATGTGTGTATATATATATATGATATTATGATCATACTGACCCTGCAGTAGGTAGATCTCTTTTGTGTTCTTTGTATGTTTATGTGGTATTTCTCTTGATTTGTCTTCTCTTAGGGGCATTTGATAGTGGAAATGTAATCAGTGGAGTTGTTTATGTTTCCATTCAAGATATTTCTCCTGTTAAAGTGTTAGCAATGACTTTAATGTGAGGGCATACGCTTTGTTCACTTTTTGCACACATGCACTTTCAATATATTTTTCAAAACTTTTCTCCCTTTATGGATTAGAGACTAATCCTTAAAGCATGGATTTTTATCTTATAAGATCTCTTGATCCCTCCAGTGTCAATTTTTAAAGTTTTTGATCCCTTAAGGTTGGAGGTGTCCTTAAGACTGGATCTCTCTTGTTTTGGCTTTGCTCTTTTGGAATAGAATATTCATGAGGGTGAATCCTTGATGGGTTGACTAGTGAGTAGCCACATTCACTAGGCGGTTCAACTTCATCTTTCTAGTTGTGTTGTTTCCTTATGTGATTCACAATGGGACATAAGTTCTCATTGGGTGAGGTAATCACACCCTCTTCTCTCTTTTTTCTAGTGGTGTCTCTCTTAATGTAATCTTGGGGTTAACAAAGACTTGAGTCCCTAGGGGTGTGAGGATTGCTTTTTCCCTTTGATTTCAATAAGATTTTATTTTTCTTTGTGATCTCCTTTACCAAGAGTTTGCATCGAGTCCATACTCTTGGCTAAAGTGGGGGCTAAATGTATCATCAAAAAATGGAAGCACTTCCAATTAGGACTGGTTTAGCCCTCTGAATAAGTGGTTTGGGGTCTTATCAAATGCCTTAAAATGGGTCTTTGACTCAGATCTATCTTTTTCCCCTATCCTATCCTATTTTATGCTTATTTCCTACCTAATTCTGGCATCCTACTCTGAGAATTTGAGGTTCTTGACCTCAGGGTCAAGATCAGCCTTCTGGGTCAAGGTCAACCTTGACCCTGACCTACATTAGGGTTGACCTTGATCTTGATCCAAGGTCCAAATTTCAAATTCTGAAGGTTTTCGGATGTCAGGTTTTAGAAAGAATTATTTCTTGCTTCTGGGGTGGCTGTTTCGGGCTTCAAAACAATAAACTCTTAAATGATATTTAATTTAGGTGCACTTATAAGGGTATAGGCTTAATGGGAATTTATTTCTCCTATGTCGGCCTCTCTATAATTTTGTGCCCTAGACTAGTTTATAAGGAACCCTTCTCCTCTCATTTAAATCCAAGCAATTATCAATCAAGCATCCATCGAAAAATCAAATCAAGTAATCAAGCAATCAAGAAGAAAGAAAGAAGGATAAAGGAAGCATACAATCCTTCAAGCCTTCAAGAATTTAAGTGCTCAAGCATTCAAGATCCAATTCATCAAGGAGATCTATTAGTAGCCATTGAAAGATTCAAGCTCTATGGAGCCCTCTTGTTGAAGATTTCTCCATCCATATCCATTCAAGCTTCTTCCTATTCCAAGATCCATTCAAGATAGGTGTTTAAGATCTAAAGGAAATTTATTTGAGACATCCTACATCCTATTCTACATCCATTTGGAGCATCCATACTTGTGGATTCAAGGAATTGAATCATCCACAAGGGTTCCAACATAAGCAAGGTGAATTGTTCCATTTACTTTATTTATTAGTGCAATTTCAACTATATTTCAAGGTTAATTCCAAAATCGAGGTTTGACCAAGGCAAACTTCTCATCCAAAAAGAAAAACCATTTTTCTTGCAGGAACAGGTGTGGAACAACAAATTACAAAGTAGATTCAAACACCCTTTTCGACAAACTTTCAGGATCCGCGAATAGAATTTTCATTGGAGCAACACAAGTCAAGGTCAACATAAAGGTGTTAAGGTTGACCTTCATTTGGGTCTAGGTCGACTTGGTTCATAAAAGAAAAATATTTCTTGGTATTCTCTGTCTCTGTGTTTCCATTCCAGATCCGGTTGCAAAATTTCCAAAAACTTAGTACAGACACCAGAAAATAGCAATTTCCAAATCTACTATACTTTGAGGTTAGTATTTATCTTCAATTCAATTAAGATTTTAATACTCTCTTCCATAACAGAATGTAATTTTTTCCTCTTTCTTCTTATTACTAATCGATTGATTCATTTATGTATTGACCATTTTCTTGTCTTTTGGAATTTGGGGTTAAGAAGAAGATTTTACCTTCCCCAACTCCTCTATTCATAAAGGGATATATTATTTTCTTTACATTTTGGAAAACAACACACACATTTTCATATCTCACATCATCATCTCTTTTTATATATTAGAGTAACAACATAAGTTATCACACACTAGTCTAACTTAGT
Organism: Chamaecyparis obtusa; assembly: GCA_027943335.1. Lineage (NCBI taxonomy): Eukaryota > Viridiplantae > Streptophyta > Pinopsida > Cupressales > Cupressaceae > Chamaecyparis > Chamaecyparis obtusa. The sequence goes on from BSBK01005860.1 coordinate 2,287,653, forward strand.
TTAATCCATAGGTGATGAAATTTAACAAGCACACAATAAGATCTAACACCAAAATTAGAAGTGATGAAGGGTGCTCCTCTTAATACCACAAACACATAACATAAATAGAGAAACAACAACAATATGCAAGAACAAAAAATTGGCTTCTTATTATCTCCACAAATGTGGAATTACAAATTTCAGAATTATAATAAGCAGAGCCACATGGGAATTCCCTTTACGATATTATGTAGGACAAAGCCTCGAATCATTACCCAGATCTACCCAAAACTGTGCTAGTCAACACTACGGGCCTTCTTTATATAGGCATTTTCCACCGCCTAATAAGGTTCCAGAAATTTAGCCCTTAGGGCCGACCAACTTAGAATTATTTTATTTTTCAATTTATTACATCAAAGTCAGCTCAAAATAACTTTTGAAACCCAAACATAAATTTTGAAGGAAAATTATTTTCTTCCATTTCAGGTGGCCCGACTTCCAGAGACCATAAGTCATCACAAGTTGACCCGATTGACTATTATAACCCCATTTTGGAAAGGCCACGAAGTGCTCTACAAGCTTGACTTGTGCAAGTGCTTGTCACCCATGTTTTTGACCTCATCTAAGGCCTCTAAAGCCTTCAAAACTGAGTTCAAAGTTTTTGTACCCTATTGCCAATACCGAAAATCTTCAATATCTTCAAAACTAGACCTGATATAGCCATGAAACTTTACAGGCAGGCTAATATGACTGAGATGAACCTCCACATGTAAAATTAGAACATTCCAAGATCATATGACCAACTTACTAAAAATAGCAAGTTTCCATAAATAGCATCTCTGCACAAGATAGCCCTTATTGAATACAAAAACAAAAATATTTTTGGGTGATGCAAGATTGTTCTTCACCCAGGATGCTTCTGCATCAGACACCTGAAGTAATTTGAGAAGTGACCCTGTCATGACTCAGGTATGAAGAGGAAAACCAAGATGGTTAATCTCCTCCTTTGTTAGCCATGATGAATCTTCAATAGGTCATCCTTTTCATTTGACCAAATACTCTTCATATGTCCTATTCCTTGTGCTTCTACCAACATGACTATCTAGTATATCTTCAATCTCCTTGATATCTGAACTGGTTGCTGGAATACTCCACTGTGCTGCTGTAACCTCATCTTCAACACCTCCTTCATGATACTCTGTCAGATCTGAAACATTAAATACTGGTGAAATATTTAGCTCAGTAGGCAACTCAACCTCATATGCATTTCTTGAATCATGCTTCTTCAGTATCTTACATGGTCCAAACTTCTTCATTTTCAATTTTTTATATGTACCAACCAAAAATCACTCCTTTTGCAAATGAACCGTGACTTCATCTCCAACCTAAAATTCCTTATGCCTCCTTTTCTCATCTGCCTTAGCCTTATACTGTGCATTCATCTTGGTAATGTGCTTACTCACCTCCTCATGGATGTTCCTCAAGTGTTCTACAAATTCCTCAGCTTCATCACTACTTATTTCTCCTTTATCTATCTTCCTGAACTCAAATGCATTTCTGGGACTATTTCCATATACAATCTTGAATGGTGATTTACCAGTACTCCTATTGACAGAATTATTGTATGCAAATTCTGCCTGTGGTAAAATCAAATCCCATCTTGTCAGCTTATCTCCAACCAAACATCTTAGAAAATTTCCCAAACTCCTATTTACCACCTCCATTTGTCCATCAGTCTGTGGATGATGTGATGAGCTGAATTTTAAATTTGTCTTCAGCTTCTTCCACAATGTTCACCAGAAATAGCCTACAAATTTGATGTCTCGATCTGAAACTATGGTCTTTGGCAAACCATGTAGTCTCACTACTTCTCTTAAAAAAAATTCTGCTATATGAACAACATCATTAGTCTTCTTGTAGGGAATGAAATGTGCCATCTTCAAAAATCTGTCAACTACCACAAAAATTGAATCATGTCCCCACTGAGTCTTTGGTAATCCAAGAAAAAAGTCCATATTGATATCCTCCCAAGGCTTCTCTGGTACAAGTAATGGCTGATATAACCCTGTATTCTACTTCACTCTTTTCACCATCTAACGTACTCTGCAACTCTGTACAAACTTCTTGACATCTTGCTGCAACTGTAGCCAATAATAATTCTCACTAACCAATGCAAAAGTTTTATCATGACCAAAATATCCAGCCAATCCTCCACTCTGCTTCTCCTTGATGAGATTCTCCCTCATAGAGCTTCTTGAAATGCACAACTAACTCCTTCTGAATAGCATATCATCCTGAATGATGAAATCTAGCCACTTCATTCTGTCTAGAGTAATAGGTTCTTTACAAGCTTTCCAAGCTTCACCAAAATCAAGATCCTCTAAATACAAATTCTTGAGTTCCTTGAACCCAACCACCTCAATCTGCATCTCTGTCAGCAATAGTTGCCTTATGCTAAGCACATCTGTAACCCTGTTAGACTTTCCACTTCTCTATTTCAAAACAAATGTATAACTCTACAAAAACTGAACCCATTTCAAATGCCTTTGATTCAACTTTCCTTGACTATTCAAATATTGCAAAGCTTGATGATCAGTATACAAAAAAAACTCTTTAAGAAGCAGATAGTGTCTCCACTTATTCAATTCCTGAACTATAGCATAAAATTCCTGATCATAAAAAGAATATTTTCTCTTGGCATCATTTAACTTCTCACTGAAATAAGCAATAGGTTTACCTTCTTGGCTCATAACAGCTCCTATTGCAATACCACTAGCATCACAATCTACTTGAAACACTTTATTAAAATCTAGAAGTGCTAAAATAGGTTATTCTGCAACTTTTTGTTTCAACAATTGAAAACTCTTTTCTGCCCCGTTAGTCCACTTAAACTCTTTTCTATCCCCTCTCATTGTTTCAGTCAAGGGACCACAAATACTACTAAAATTTCTAATAAACTTTCTATAAAAACTAGCTAGACCATGAAAAGATCTTACCTCAGTAGCACTCCTTGGAGTAGGCCATTCAACGATAGCCTGTACCTTCTCTGGGTCCATTTTTAGACCTTTTGCTAAAACTACAAATCCCAAATACACTAACTCTTTCTTCACAAAACTACACTTCTTCAAATTAATCAACAATTTCTTTTCTCTCAGCTTCTCAAATACCATATGAATATGCATCATATGCTCCTCCAATGTCTTACTAAAGATCAAAATATCATCTAGGTAAAAAATGATAAACTTACCCAAAAATTCTTTCAAAACCTCGTTCATCAGCCTCATGAAAGTGCTCGGTGCATTGGTTAGCCCAAAAGGCATGACTAACCACTCATACAATCCTTCCTTTGTCTTGAAGGTAGTCTTCCATTCATCTCCTTCTCTGATTTGAATCTGGTGATATCCACTCTTCAAATCTATCTTTGAGAAATACATAGCCCCACTCAAACAGTCCATAATATCATCCATTCATGGCAATGGAAACTTGTACTTGATTGTGATCTTATTTATTGCTCTGGAATCTATACACATCCTCCACTCTCCATTCTTCTTTGGTGCTAATACCACTGGTACAACACATGGACTAAGGCTCTCCCAAATCAATCCCTTCTGTAACAAATCATGCACTTGTCTATTCAACTCTTCACTTTTTGCTAGTGTCATTCCGTGTGCTGCCTTGTTTGGAAAACTGGCTCTTGGAATCAAATCCATCTGATGACTGAGCTTCCTTACCGGTGGTAATCCATTAGGTACATTATCAGATACAATATCCTAAAACTCATTCAACAAATCTGCAACCTCTATAGGTACATCCTCTACTTCCTCTTTACCAGCTTTTGGAATTAAAGAAAAACACACATGCTCATGCCTCATACCATCTAGGAATTTTCTTCCATCAAAAAAATTATTCTCGCATTACCACATACCTTTTCTTCGGTCTCCTTCAATGGCTTTAGCTTATGTCGCACTCCATCCTTTGTCAGGGAATAGGTATTCGCATGACCATCGTGTACAACACATTTGTCAAACTACCATGGCCTACCAAACAACATGTGACATGCATCCATAGATATGATATCACATAGTACCTCATCATGGTACCCACCAATCTTGAACTTTACTAGGCACTGTTCACTGACCATGACCTTGTGGTCATCCTGCACCCAGGCAATCCGATATGGATGTGGGTGTTTTTGTCTCTTGAGCTTCAACTTTGTTACCATATCTTCTAACACCAAATTGTCAGTGTTTCCACTATCAATAATCACATCACATCATTTACCCTCACACTTGCATCTAGTGCGAAATAGGATCCTCCTTTGTTCAGGTTCATTCTCATCACTCAGCAGGACTCTTATGTTAATCAGTGTTTCTCCTCTTTTAGCATCTTTAGAATTTGATGATCTGGCATCTTCATCTACATGTGTAACTCTAGCCTAGCCTTCATTCCTCCTATCCATCCTTCCTTGGCATTGAGGACATTCAAAATCCCTATGACCTTCTTCTCCACAGTGAAAACATGTTCCACAAAAGCCTCCTCTTCGTGAACCTTGTCTTCTTCCTCTTCCTATTTGATCTCTATTGTTCTGATCTTGGAAATGATTGGAATTGTTTTCTCTTTGATTTTGACTACTATTGGCCTCATCCTTCTATTTCAAATCTTCATTTTTGCCTCCATATGACCATCCACCAGATCATCCATCATGACCTCTTCCATTTTATCTGCTCTCGAACTTCTTGTTCAACTTTTCCTCTACTTTTAGGGAAAACTGGTATGCCTCTTCAATGCTACTCATTCGAACCAGATTCAACTCCTCTTGAATGCTTGGCCTCAACCTATTAAGGTAATGAGAAACTTTCTCCTTATCAGCTTTCGCATGGCCTGTTCTGATGAGGATTCAATAGAACTCCTTTGTATACTCCTGAACAGATCGTCCTGCTTGCTTCAAACTTTTCATTTTCTTCAATAGGTCAAGCTCATAATCAATAGGGATGACCTGTCACTTCAATTTATCCACCATTTGATCCCATCTTGTGATTTTATCTTTCCCTCTTCTATTTTGCTCCAATTCAATCTTTTGCCACCAGATCTTTGCATGACCTTTCAATCTGGCCTTCATGAATTTGACCCTATCAGGATCCTCAATATCTTCATACTCAAAATATTCTTCACATTCATTGATCCAGTCAATCAATTCTTCTGGGTTAAAATTTCCTAAAAATGCAGGAACCTTGATCTTAGGTCTTTTCTCTATCTTGGAAATGGCCCAGAAAAGTCTTTCTTCCTCCTAGTTCAGAACTTCACCTTCTTCTTCTTGATCTTCTTCTTCAGCTTCATCCTCGCTTTCATCTCTAACATTAAGATTCATTCCTCTACGAATCTCCTCTTTCAATGCTCGCACTTATCTCTACAATTCCCTAACCTGAAGTGTTACAACACTAGCTCTTCCACCAAGTTCCCTTCATGGAGGCATTTTCACACTTCCCATTGAAACCCTAACCACGGTCTTGGTGCAAACTACCTCATAGTCGGTGATCTGTTTACATAGAAACCCTAAATCATGGTCCTAGTGCAAACTGCCTCACAATCGGTGATCTATTTACACACTCAGGAACTCCTTCTCTAATACCACTTGATGAAGGGTGCTCCCCTTAATACCACAAACACATAACATAAATAGAGAAACAACAACAATATGCAAGAATAGAAAATTGGCTTCTTATTATCTCCACAAATGTGGAATTACAAATTTTAGAATTACAATAAGCAGAGCCACATGGGCATTCCCTTTACAATATTCTATTGGACAAAGCCTCAAATCATTACCTAGATCTACCCAGAACTTCCCTAGACAACACTACGAGCCTTCTTTATATAGGTATTTTCCACTGCCCGATAAGGTTCCAAAAATTTAGCCCTTAGGGCCGACCAACTTAGAATTATTTTATTTTTCAATTTATTACATCAAAGTCGGCTCAAAATAAATTTTGAAACCTGAACAAAAATTTTGAACGAAAATTATTTTCTGCCATTTTAGGTGGCCCAACTTCCGAAGACCATAACTCATCACTAGTTGACCTGATTGACTATTATAACCCCATTTTGGAAAGGCCACGAAGCACTCTACAGGCTTGACTTGTGCAAGTGCCTGTCACCCAATTTTTGACCTCATCTGAGGCCTCTAAAGCCTTCAAAACTGAGTTCAAAGTTTCTGTACCCTATTGCCAATATCAAAAATCTTCAATATCTTCAAAACTAGACCTGATCTAGCCATGAAACTTTACTGGCAGGCTAATATGACTGAGATGAACCTCCACATGTAAAATCAAAACATTCCAAGATCGTATGACCAACTTACTAAAAATAGCAAGTTTCCATAAATAGCAGCTCTGCACAAGATAGCCCTTATTGAATACAAAAATAGAAATATTTTTGGGTGATGCAAGATTGCTCTTACACCTAGGATGCTCCTGCATCAAGAAGTATGTAGGAAGAGTCAGGATCCACAAAATGTACAATAGGAAATGGGAAGCAATAGGATATGTAAATAAGTATTCACTTCCTACTTCATAATTTGCACATTAGGAAGGAAGATACCTCCAATAGGCTCAAGAGGTGACTTAAGAACTCAATGGGGATAATTTTTCCTTCACTAAATATGTAAATGATGGAAATAGAAATAATAAAATAATAAAATATAGATGATCTATTAAGAAAGTCACTAAAAAATAGATAAAAACATACTAATACAAAATGATAATGAGTGGAAATTTACGGAAATGGAAATCGGAAGTCAAATTTGACTTGTGCTAGAAATCTAAGCTCAAAGTGGTAGGGACATGGTGGAAATGATGATTTTTCCTTGGGACATGAAAACAATGGTGACATGTTCACTATTTTTTTATCTGAAGATTTCATAGATCTTACAACTATACCTGCTCTACGCAAATCTGATTTGTTAGCTATGTAGCCTATTCCTGCACATAGAAAAATAGGGAAGAAGGTTGAAAAAGTACTTTTCCTTGGTTAGCCTCTATTATGGAATCAACCTTGAAATGAAATGAAATGAAGGAAGGTGTGTTGTCATGTAACAGAGGCTAGATCAAGAAAATGAAGCATATCATACCTTGTAGATGCAAATACTTCTCTAAGTGTGATCACGTATGTTGATGCAATAGCTTTGAATAAAAACAAGAACCAAAAAAAAAACATCATGAAAAGAAAAACCCTTATAGAATAGATGTTTTAATTCACCACAATGTTAGATTGGAGAGAAAAAAGATGCAAGGAAGCTAGATATATGGAAGAAAACACATTGATTTCTTGAGAAGAATGAATTATTGAATGCTTTGACTTGATGGCTCTTAATTTCTTTATTTTCTTCCTTGCACTTGATATCTTGAATACTTGAGTGTTGTAATAATTTGAAAATAATGGATGCTTGATGATAGAATCATGGATACCAAAATGAAGGGAGATATGGGGTTTATATACATCTCACATCATTTCAAGGATTTAGAATTAACAAGGCCAACCATAGGACCAGATCTCCCCCCTAAATCCTGGAATGGGCCTGCAAGCCAAATTTGGGCCCCATTATCCTACGACATGTTTCCAATGGCAACATTTGTGTGGGAGAATGAGCCTAAATTTTATCTAGGTGCAAGGGATGTAAGGTGAGTGAGGGATTTTTTATTACATCTAATTTCAAGGTTGGAACATATCATGAAAGCCAAAAATAAGTATATAGGGCCTAGGTGAGGAAATGAGTTATGGGATTGGATTAAATAGAGAGAAACACATCTAGAAATAAGGGTCAGTCTCAAGTTAAAGCAAGATTGAAAGGAATAGAGGATCCATATTTGAATTTAGGTATCCTTTAAGTTCTATATATAGTTCTACCATAGAAATTACACTAAAGTAGAAACAAAATGATCCTCAAATTGAACGCAAGTTAGATTCTTATAATTTAGGACTATAAATCTAGTATGGAGTAGCTTTGAGGTGTCAATATGCTCAAATCTAGATAAGAACAAATTGAATATAATTTTCTCTCATGTATCATCCAAGAGGCCATATTATATGAAAATTTGTATGGAAACATAAGCCTTAAAAAATGGTTCACTTAAACAAGTCAAATGAATTGTATATAGAGATGGTGAAAGACCACATTAGTTTCCCTTATTTATTTTTTCTCAATTCAAAAATTACTTACATGTCTAGTATAGGATCATAAGAACCCAAAAAACATTGTTCTTACCCCATTAAGTAATAGTGTCCACTATCGAATCTCACTAAAACTAGCATGGGTCATAACAATATACACATTGCAAATCCTTACACTTCAAAGGAAAATAATTGACATTGATCAAAAGGATTGACATTCATAGCTATATTTAGAGTTCAAAAACTTGCAAGAAAGAACATATATTGCTCATAGAAAACAAGAAAGGGATCTTTTGATGTAATTATCACACATAAACACTTGAAATACTAAAAAAATGTTACAATAAGCCTTTGTTCCTTCCATCCCTTCTTTCAATCACTATCATTCAAAGCAAGATCAACCAACCATTATGTCTCTATATAATATATGGTTTGTTTAAACAATTCAATTCTTCTTAATTTGTTTCAACTATATTTTATAAACTTAGACATAATTTGTACAATTATATTTTTATTACATTTATTTTTATTATATAATTTATAATTTAAATATTCAATCAAGAATATCAAAAAGGCGAGCATATAAAAAAAGTTATATTGGTAATTACATGTTTGGTATATATATTTTGCCTTTCTAACAAACTCAACTTCTACTAAAAGATATTTTGTCCAATGCACTATACTAATCTATTATTACTTACTTCTAACTTTCTATAGTTTAAAATTTTGACTTATACACAAAAAAAATATATATGCTTTTTAATAATATTCTCTTTATGTGATTCATTTTAGAGTAACTATCTTCTTGACTTCTAATTTTCAAAAAATGGACATTGATATCTACAATATTGTGTTCATTGCATACACCATTATATTTTGAAAAAACAATGAATATGAATAATATCTCTATGGTCTAGTTTTCATTTTCAATTGAAAGATACACATTTCAAATATTTTTATTTATTTAATATATAAATTTGATGTGTCCATTCTTCTTCAAGATGGCTAATTTGCCTTATCATGTACACAAATATGCAAAATTATGAATAAGCACATAAGAGCATAATATAGATTTTATACGTTCATTGTTTATTCAAGATTATTCATTTTCAAATATAATAAGCACATATGTATAGTGTAATTAATATGTTCTAATTTTCTCAGTAAAATCAACTCTATTCCATCTACCTACATAAAATAAACAATTATTTCTTATTGCATTCCTCTCAATTCACACTCTACTATTTTTTACATCAAATGTTATACTTTGCCCATGCAATTTTATTATTATCAAAAGTTTTCTCATATATTAAATGATACAAAAATTATATATCAAACAACAAGATGTTATATAATCATTCTTTGAGACTAAGATAAATTAGCTAATAAAAGAAGCTAAAATAAAAACATATAAAATCAACTAATCCTCTACCCTCCTATTGCACACCAACATAAGATTTTTAATACATTAAATGATACAAAAATCATTTATCGAACAAAAAAAAATTCTTCAATCAATCTTTGAAAATACCATAAATAGGTTGTTTATACCTTTGTGGGGAAGAGTCGAGCTCTACAAGTCTATGTTGGCATCCATAACAAAAACCTAGAAGATGGATGCCAACATAGACTTGTAGAGCTCGACTCTTCCCCACAAAGGTATAAACAACCTATTTATGGTATTTTCAAAGATTGATTGAAGAATTTTTTTTTGTTCGATAAATGATTTTTGTATCATTTAATATATTAAAAATCTTATGTTGGTGTGCAATGGGAGGGTAGAGGATTAGTTGATTTTATATGTTTTTATTTTAGCTTCTTTTATTAGCTAATTTATCTTATTCTCAAAGAATGATTATAGAACATTTTGTTGTTTGATATATAATTTTTGTATCATTTAATACTACATTTTCACCAATTATTTCATATTACATTTATCACAGGAATTAGTAGGGTATTTTTAATGGCTGCAACCAGCTTTGGTCCAACACTTGTTGTTGGTGCTAGAGTACTGGATTTAGGTGATCCTGGTTTCTCCAAGAAAATGTCCACAAAAATTTATTTCAAAGGTGTTCCAGAAGGTAAGGTCTTTGTCACTCCTGATGTCACTTTTCCATTACCAGATTTTGACAAAGTTTGTGAGTGGCTTGGAAATTTTACTTTAATTGTATTTTGTTGGTCATGTTCCTTCTCAAAGTGTGTTGCAGGATTGGGTCACCAAGTCCTGGCTCCATCATGGGGTCTTCCTAGATGATGTTTGAAATTTGACCAAAGGATTTTTCCTATTCCATTTTGGGAACCCTTCTCATGTGGAGGGCATTCTCAAACATGTTCCTTGGTTTGCCCATTCATCTCTTTTAGTTTTCCAACCTTGGTATCAAGATTTTACCATCTCCGATGATAAAAAAACTTAAGCTCCCCATCTAGATTAAATTTCTTGGTCTACCCTTGCCTTGTTGGCCTTTTCCCAAAAATATTTCCTAGACTTCAGGTTGGGTAGTTTGTATTGAACCTGAATGTTTTTCCCATGTCTTCCCTAAGAAGAGGGTTTGTGTTGAAATTGATCATGAAAAAGAGATTAAGGATATGATTAAAATCCAAATTGGTGGGATACATTTTTTTTAACATTTCATGTATTTGTATTTTCCCAATAATGTTTCCACTACCAATCTGCAAATCATAAAATTAAGGATTACCCTTTGGCTTCTCCCATGACTAAACCTCCTCCAAGGGAGTCTTTTGTTTCTCATAATCAAAACACTAGTATGGAAGATGCCAGTTGGACAACAATGGTCTGTAATGGCAAGAAGCCTTCAACTGCTCAGCCTAAACAAGATTCACCAACTTCAACTTCAAAGGATTCTCCTCCTTCCAAGGCTTCCAAGAATATCTCCCCTCCATGAGATATTTCAAACCCTATTTCTTAGGGGAAGTCATTACCAGCTACAGATTCTTTCACGATTTAATATGGCCCTGTTATGGGAACTCGCACTCCACAACCAGCTTCTTTGGTTTCTGACACTGTAGTTTCCTTATGTCACCACTCTCGTAGTCCTCTTAGGTGAGAGAAAATTGATGATGAAGGGTCGGGAAAAGGAAACTAATCCCAAGGGATCTTTATCCAATTTTCCATTCAGGCTCATAATTTTTGCATAATATTTTATCCTCTATTGGGGATGAGGATAGCATGAATGATAGTTTAGAATGAATTTTCTCTCCTGTAATGTTTGAGGTCTTACAAACCTCTCTTGTAAATATTTTGTTCAAGATGTTTGACATAATTTGCCTCAAACAAATGTCTTTTGTCTTCAAGAAATTAAGATAGTTGTTTTTTTTCTTGTTGCGGCCTGCCATGCTATTTGGCCACACCGTTTGATTTTTTCATCCAATTATGAAGCTGGAAGATGAGGGTTTTCTACCCTTGTAGCGCCACACTAGCATGATGCATTTTTTAATCATGGTGAGGACCCAATGCATAGATTGGTTTAGATACTCATACAAATTAACAATCATCCTTTAATTGGTATTATTAATATTTATGCCCCAAATGATGCAGTGGAAATAATGTATATTTGGCATTGGATAGATGATTCACTACTACTGGCCACCTAGATTCTATGTGGCAACTTCAATATGGTTTAGGTGGCCTCTTTTAAAGATAAAACTTCACCATTCCATTGGAGAGTTGGTGAGTGTGAATCCTAGTTCTACATGTGCAATAATTAGGCATTTTTATCTTAATACCAACCATCACACTTTTCATGCAGTTTGGCATACTTGAAGAAATTTCAAGGTTCGCTTTGACAGATTCTTTGAACGCCTTAATCATGCCATGATCTCCTCTCAATATATTTCTCTATTTGGGTAGATCAATCTTTTCCAATTTTACCTTTGTCTAATGCCACCTTGTCAAATCACTTTTCCATTAAATTTTCTATTGAATGGTGTTGTACCTTGCCATGTTCCTCTTGATCACAATTATTTTTTAACACCTCACTTCTGAGTCATCCAGGTTTGCTTTGGCCCACAATCAAAGAATTTGGAATTTACAGCCAAGGCCCACACAACCTTCAAGTTGGATTTTATGGTGGAATGATGCAATTCATAGAAAAACTACATTCTTCTACTTTTATGGGAGATAGCTAGCTCATTTCCACCATCAATCTTATAATCAAACTAACAAGGATTTGTGTGAAACAATTGAGAACTTGGGAGCTCATCCCTTCTCAACTGAATTACAGTTAAAGGTGGCAACACTCTATCATCATAAGTAGATTGTTGGTAGTTATGCATCCAAGAGTACTTAGATTAAGGCATGTTTGCATTGGCTAAAAGTGGGATAACAAGCTAGTAAGGAATTATTTTCCTATCTACACCCTCAAAATTCCTCTCTAGGTATTAAAAGGATTAGAAAGGTTAATACAATACTCACTAAAATTCCATACATCCTACAAGCCATTGTCAATCATTATCAAAAACTTTTCACTTCTCAAACCTCTACTCTTGTTAGTCAATAAGCTCTTGAGGATTGCCTTGTAGTAGTCCCTAATTGTCTATCAGTTTCTGAAAGGGATTTCTATGAGTAGACCTTGTCTCTTCAAGACCTTAAGAAAATGGCTCTTTCCATGGAAGATGTAGAATCCCTTGGTTGTGATGGCTCCCCCTATGAATTTTATAAAGATCTTTGGGATTGTGTTAGGTGAGACCTTCACCATGTTTACCTTGAAGCATTTCAAAATGGTTCATTAGGGGCATAAATAGCTAAAAGAAATATAAAGCTCATACCAAAGTCTAGAGATCCTGAATACATATGCAACTAGCATCTAATTATCATTCTCAATGTGTCATACAAAATTATCTCCAAGGCCCTTACTCTTAAAAATTTCCATCTCCTACCTTATATTGTGTGTCTTGCACAGACTAGTTTTATACAGTCTAGGTTCATAGTGGATAATATCATAGCTATCTGGGAAGGCATTAAATGGGCCTTCCAATCCAAGAAAAATGTTATTTTTTCAAAAATAGATTTTGCAAAATCTTATGACCACATTGAGTGGCCTTTTATTCTGGCTTTGTTAAAAGCTCTTGGTTTTGGCCCTTGTTTTGTTCTTTTACTTCAAATGTTTTTTACTGATGCTAATCTTGCATAATAATTAATGGTTTCCACTCCACTACTTTTGGCTTACATAGCTCAATTTGTCAAGGTTACCCTTTGGCACCTTCCTTGTATGTTCTTTCTATTGAGATTTTTGGTTATTTTCTTGCCTCTTTTATTTCTACAAGCTAGGTTAGGGGCATTTCTCTCCCGAATTTTGATACCCAACTTGTTAATGGTCATTTATCTAATGATTCCTTCCTCACCCTCATTGGGGATAAGGAAAATGTCCATAATTTTCTCCAATGCCTTGACACCTTATGTTTGGCTTCTGTCTTAACCATCCAATGGCACAAAAACCTATGTTGTCATCAATCATTTCTCCTAGCTCAACAATAGATTCTTAGGTATGACTGGAAATGGATCTAGCATGGATACAGAGAAACATGGTTTTCAAAGAGTGGCTTGCAAGTATTTTTTCTTGCCTAAATAATCTAGTGGTCTTGGCCTTGTTTCCACTCACAAACAGGGCCATCACTTGTGTGTCAAATGAATGGTTTGTTGTGTTTCAGGTAGCGAAACTTGGAAATTTCTTCTTAGCCATTGTATTTCTTCTGAGTTTCCCCTGCATTTCCTAGTTTGGAAAGAGATTGGCTTCTAGACCATTTTGATCATGAGAAAACTAGTTCAAATTGAGGGTTCCTTTGTTGCAAAGAGCATTTTATGTGTACAGGAAGCAACAAAAACATGGCTTCATTGAAATGGAGGCAAATTTCAAGATGAGTTTTCTTTCAACCAACACAACCTTTGGTGGTCTCCATTAATTCAAATGCAAGGTCTTCCACTTGCACAAATTCAGGGTCTCCATACCTTGTGCTTTCACAAGTGCAACATGGGTGAACCCACAGTAGTGGGTTACACTTTTTTGCCTGAACGGACATTGAACTCTACATTTTGAAAAAAAAATTCAGATTTAGATGCATATTGTCGTTAAACCGTTTAAAATCAGAAGATGAAGTAAATTAGAGTCTTTTAAGATTTTTTGTCTAGATTCTAAATGTATTTTTTATTTTTATTTTTTAATTTATTTGAGTGGTTTTTTCTTTCTCCCACAAAAACTAGTATGTTGCTGAAAACATCATTTTCAAAGAGTTACATTGTTTTCATAGAGCATAACTTTTTTTTCTAAAATAGATATCAATGTGATTCTTTCAAATTTAGTTTTTTAACATCCATATGGACGGCATGCAATTGGTTTTATGACATTATCATGATTATTTTATATTTTATTAATGTTTGAAGTTGACTAAACCATAATTTTGACATACCTTGACTACATAGCTTATAACTTGTCGTGTATTTGTCCAATTTCATTTATTTTTTTATATATAGAAAGCTAACTTCAATAACTAGGGCATAGATATTTTTTAGAATTTTTTTTCTTTCATTTAATATTTTTTCATAAGCGTCAAACATAGAGGTAGACATACAGTGAAATATCTATGTTTGGTAAAACTAAAAATACAAAGTCATAATAAAATCAATATATGTTAACATTATAATCATTAGAAATATTTTTATTAGTAGTACCTTACTACATAGATAGTTTTGTCAAATGGATTCATTTGATTTTTCAAAAGATGATTTTGAAGTGATTTTTTTTCAGCATTTTAATAGGTGTGAAGGAGACTCTATTATAGGTATGAATGAGGAGTATAGATGTTATATCAATATTTTTTTTATCTAAGAGACTTTGAGCTAACCATTTGTAATGAAATCCTTCAAATGGAACCTCTCAAGGCTTAAATCATCATATTTTATTAAAAATCTGTTATTTCAGCAAAAATCAACATCTCTAAAAAAGTGTAACCCACTATTGTGGGGTCACCCACATTTGACCCCAAAGGAACTTTTCTATAGATCTACTATGTCTCTCTACAGTTGGGAGGATGCTCAAGTTCAATTTCACCCGATTCACCAGGATCGAGACACTTTTTAATTGCTCGTCTATCTTTTGCCAATTGAACTTTTGCATAAGATTGGTATCACTAGCCATATTCCATGGTGGAAGGACTAGCATTAGTATCTAGAGACTATTTTTCTAAGATGCAAACCTCGACAAGGATATCTCTAGCTTTCACATCACTTGCCTATGGTTGAGGCGTTAAACCAATGTTGGTATTTGCAATCTTCACATTCTACCTAGAGAATGTGCTTTATTATAGTTTGGTCTACCATCACAGAACCCAAAATAGCACATTCTTCCTAATGTATTCTTTTTCAAGGCCTTCCATTAGGGTCTCGCCTTCATCATTTGGGTATCCTAGATCCTCATTGCTCTTTTTGTGGCTAGTCTAAATCTTTCCTACACTTATTTTGGTTCTATCGTAGGGCTTAGAATTATTGGGTATGGATCCATGATTTCTTTTATCCATTTCGCCCTCAACAAGTTTTGTGGCATATGGTTCTTCTAGGAGATAACCTTAGACTTCCTTCTCCTTTTCTACAACTTTGGAACACTTTCAGAATGAAAATTCTCTTATCTATTTGGAAAGATAGAAATGTGATGATTTTTTAACACACCTTAATTGATTCTAATGTATCCATATTTACTAAAGATTGCATATGCAATAATGTGATGTTACAGATACAGGTTCAAACAGATAAGGTGGTTCTTGAGGTGGCCACTTGAAAGAATTATTTTTGCATTGGAGAAATGCACCATGTTCAGTTGTTAGAGTTCCTCCAAAAGCATCTATTTCCAGTAGTCATTCCACTCCCCGTGGTTGTCGTCGGGGTTGGAGTTTGTCTCGTTGACATGCCGACAGTTCCCATTCTTAGACTAATCATCGTCATCTCCCTCACTGACGGTTATCACCTCACAATTCTACTATCCTACCACAACGCCATGGGTCTCCATTAGCATGGCCTTCGACAACAAGTGCTACTTCACCATACTTGGGTTGGCCAAATCCAAGTAGAGACTCGGGATGGCCTTCCTCTTCCAAGAGCTACCCCATGTTGGTTTTGGCTACCTCCCCTCACGGAGAAGATAAGGAGGCTGAAGAGGATAATGCAACGACTGGACGTGACTAGACCTTGAACCAAAAATGACCCGAGATGGGAAAAGAAGGATCAACCAGACCCTCCATCTCTTTTGGCTATGGCTTTGATTGATTAAATTGTATATTCTCTTTAAAGTTAATATAATTGATTAGAAATTTCATTAAAAAAACTAACATAAAGCAATTAATAATAAAAGAAAGTAAAGTAAAAGCATATAAGATCAACTAATCCTCCTACCAAGTAAAAATAGAATTGCCCAATACAAGAGACACAAGTCATTTAAAATACCAACATTCCATTACTACCATATCTTATAGATTCTCGAGACTTCTATCCATTAATGGAAAAGAGCAAGCGAAGTGCATAATTATGTTTATTCTTTCCTAAAAGAGCATGTCTCGATAGCCATGTGCTTCACATTGGGCATTCCATTTTAAGTTATTCTAAGCCGACAGAATGTATGACACAAATCTTGCTCATAATCATTTCAAAGAGACAATAATAATAATCGATACTATTTGTTGCGGTTGTAGTGACAATGATGAAATGATATCTCTAACACTGTTGCTACAGAAACAAAAACTGTTCACCATCATAACTCACTGTTATGCATACAATCTACGCTGTTATGCATTAGAGTTGGAAGATAGCCTCTCCTTATTCCTCTCGTTGTACTTTATTTAATTATCTATCCCTCCCACAGACGAATTAGTTTCAATATACTATCCTTGATGGCAGATAAATAATCGAGCCAATTATCACTTGGATTCTGAGTAGCGTGAAACGCTGAGAATGGGGTTACATAATTTCTCGCCTATCAAGTATTTTTCAATTGGTCAAGATATCTGTGATATGTTTGTCATTAGAATGTATTTTCGTGGAAAAATGATACATTCAATATTTCATATCTGACATATTTGATTTCTACACTTTACAATGCTTATTATAATGGGTTTTTAAATTCAATTTGTAGAATTTATTTGTATCAATGTTTTGGATTATGCTATATGATCCATCATCAGAAGAAGAGAGTTGTTCTCTTATCTTGATGATGGATCATAGTCCATAGAGTGACACATTTCTCTTACCCTGATGATGGATTACAGAGTGTGATACAACTATCTTATCCTAAATGATGGATCATGGAGTGTGATTCGAAACATTGATGCAAATTCGTTTATCTCGATGATAGGTCATAGAGTGTGTTCCAAAATGCTGATGAAAATAAATTATACATATTTGAATCAAGAAGCATAACGCATCAATTCCATGAGTAGTGTTTTACATAAATTTATATTTTAAGAAAAAGAATGGTGTATTTAGCATTTATTTTATCTAGTATAATCACATGGATTAACTGTTGGGACTTAAAAGGTCACTCGTCACATTATTATTCCAACTCAAACATGTTTAATAGTGGAGTTTCTCCAATATGAAGCTCACTTATCATCATCTAGATTTCGTGAGTGTTAGGTGGATCATTCATTATCATAATTTATGATTTCATATTAAGATAAACTACTTAATATCTGAGTCAATGAGCTTAACTCAAACACTATGGAGTTCAATCCTAATAATAATTTCATAATTAGAAGGGTGTTATCATCGTATTACTTAAAGCAATCTTAATTATCTGTCTACAACAGTGAACTTTAGATTGTGTATGTGTGTATATATGTATATACCTATATTTATATAGATGTATGTGTGTGTACTATTTATGTTCAATCCATAGCCAAATCGAGAACCTCATCACAATCTTGAGCTCATTAACCTTGGTTTCGACACAGAAAGCTATGACTAAATAGTGTAAAATACCTCGTAGACTATGGTGCCAAGCATCACAGTCTAGCCCTTTTAGGCCCAAATTTGAACCTCTAATGGTTGAAACAATGTAGGCTGGGAAATTGATCCTCGATATTGTCACGACCGGTTTTGCGACCTCCTTAATATGCGGATCATTAAGTCGACTTATACTGACTTGGATGGATCGACATGTCATGGTAATTATGGAAAATTGGTAAGATTTCTTTTATTAAATGAGATGGACATTGGCAATATGTTGCAAAGTTAAAATGCTTATTTATTTTTGAGGTATATGTATCATGTGAATTATTGATGACATTTTCTATTGGTGAGTGTTTGAGTGGTTGCAGGTCGGCGGACAGGGGTGTGGTCGAGGAGAGAGGTCTAGCTCCCCGCCTAGTGTCAGATTCGGATGTAGTAGTGACACACACACACCACCATCTGATTAGTTACTAGTTTCACTTTGAATGGATAATGTTCAATGATTTAAAATGACTATCTGCAATAATTATCTAATTATTTTGTTTATTTTATTATTGCATCTAAATGGAAATATGAATTGGATTATATAATTGTTGATATTTAATTGTTAGAAATTAACAAGATAATGTAAATTATGTGCATTTGTTTGTTTGTTATTTTCATTTTATGGATAAGGTAAATCAAGAAACGGTTATTTGCCGTGTTGATTTAAGGCCAACAAAAACTCTTCATGAGACACTTTTGTTTTTTTTATGGTGGTGCACGGGAGAGCAGTAGCTGGGAAAAATGTGGGAACATTGAGGTTTGAACTCAAGAGATTGACAGCAACACCTGGCGTAGTGCTGGAGTTGGACGTTTTTCAGGCTACAGACTCCATTTCAACCAAGTTCCTTTAATTCTTCTTAAATGCTCTGGTTCAGTTATGCACTTACGCTTTCAGGATATATGGTACTGTCAATTTTGTTTTCAATGTGTGTTATAATCCTGTGTAGACCTGCTGCTTATACTTATATTTGGGTGATTCAAATTTGTCAATGCAAATGCCCATAGTGTGACCGGAACTAGTAAAGATAGTATGCTATTTATAAATTCTTGCTCCTGGCTTTTCCGTGTGAAAATTTCATGTGCTTCAGCTCTGCTTCCTTCACTTCCTTCCAGTATGAATCACTTCCTTATAGGGTCATTTTATGCGGGCTTGTCCGTTGTATTTTTCCGATGAGCAGGGTTTCCCTATCATATTTTCGATGCTAAGGAGTGTATTTTATAGATTTGTCAATTCTGTTTTAACGTTCTATCCCAACAACCCGTTTTGATCTCGTAATTTGTCCTAGGGATGCTGAGGGTTTGCTTCATGCTTTTGGTCGCCTAAGACATTATAGACCATTTTCTTTATTCTTGTATTGCGATTTCCCAACTCTTGGATTGATGTTTTCTCTAGGAGCTGAATGGTTAACATTGGTCGAGTGCGTATGAGAGATTAGACACTATTCCAGCTGCCATTTACTCAGAAAACTTCAAGGCCTTAGTCTCATATCAGCCATTTGCAATTCTTTTCTTGAAAATGAGCTAAGCCTTTTTGCACTTAACCCAGCGTACCAACACGCCACTTGAGACTGGCTCGCAGGAACTATGAAACTAAACAATTTATCCTCTCTTAATTTCTTCCTACGGTCTAAACGTAAGTACAAGAAAGTTATTAAACTGCTAGTGGGTTTTTCTGTTTTGCGTTTTTTTTTGTTCTCTGAGATCATAACCCCTGAAGTAATGGCCGTAAAGTGTCTTTAGTTAACAGTTGTAATGGTTATCCCATTATAACCTCAGCGTACATCCTTTCTGCGAAAATCTTGCACATCTGTTGGGGCTGCTTTAGCAGGAAATTAAAAAATATTGATTAGTTTTAAAGGACCATGCGTGATGATTGTGTATATGTGTCTGAATTTTGTCTAATATATGAGATTGTTTTATGATATAATCTTTCAATGTTCGTAATCACTGTGGATGGGAGATACATATTATAGTCTCTGTAAAAGTGTTGTTCACATTTTTTCCTCAAATTCCATATGGATTAAGAAATGAAATTTTATGCAATGCTATTTACTGTGTTATCTATTGTGTTGAAACGTTTTGACTGTATGTTTTATGTAATTCGTAATTGGTGTGAATATTTGGACTGGACCAAAGGGGTTAAATAGTTGCAAGGAGAATTTAAAGCATTTGGAAGTTCTTAAGGACAAGTTCTAGTCAAGCATCTTATTTAACTATAAGTCAACAGGAATGGTAATAGTAACTTAGATATCAAATTCAAATCGTGAAACCGATCACTCAATTTATGAAATCACTTCCCTGAAAAGCTCAGTCTTACCCAGTGTTCTATGAGATAATTGAAACTTTGTAGTAATTTGATTTAGAACAATTTGTTCCCTGTTCTGGAACTTAATTTGCCGGACATTATTGATGTTTCTTTGATTCTGAACTGGAAAACCATACTGTAAACCAGAGCCAGCAGGATGAATCTTTTCAGCAAAGATAAGGTGTTATAGAACTAAATGGATATCTTGAAACGATTGATGTATTTAATGAATTAGTTTTCTGTGATGCCATTTTTTTTTTACTATTTTATGTGTAAACGGGAATGTATCAACTAGGATGGAAGATGTGCCGAATGTAGATTAACAAGGGAGGGTAAATGTGTGTTTGCCTGCCAGTTCAAATCTGGATTAAAATTTTACTTTGGCCAAAGCATGTGCTGCATATGTTCTTATTGTATATGCATGGTTAAACAATTACCCCTTGCTACATCCGTGGTATAGAACCTACTTAGGCATATGTGCTGTAGGTTAAGTTACACGACTGTACTAAGACCATCCGAATTTGCCAGTAGCGGGAAGCTAGTCCTCTCGTGCAGGGACGGGTAGTTCTTCGTGTCAGGAAGAACCCCGGGGAAGCTCATCACTTTCGGAGCTGACCACTCCACGGTTGGGCAGTAAAGCGCCTGGACCCCACCTCTGGTCTCAAGGAAGTGTAAGGGACTCAGTCCAAGGCTCAGGAGATAGAATCTGATGAGTTGATACTTCCAGTATTATCTTCTTTTCTCCTCTTTTTCTTGATGTACATATCTGGTGATCGACAAGTTGGTCGACACTTCTAAATGTAAAAACTTGTTATATCATTGTAATTTGAAAACTATGATTTCTTAATTTGACAAGTTGGTCGGCATGTATCTGGATGTAATTTATCTTGTGACTTATTATACTCTCGACAAGTTGGTCGTTTGTATGTTTTATTAATGCATCTTTGGATTTAGTAAATTGATATGTCGACTATGTCTTTCGACCTTTTCGACTCTCGACTTTTTATGTTACTGCTTACGTGGCATGTTTGGTTGCTTTAGTAGTCTTTACATATGGTATCAGAGCAGAGTTTCTACTCTACGGCCTTATGGGTCTTATGCTAACGCTATGCATTGTGCGACAATGCAGGATTTGGTTTGTCATCATGATGACTAGAAGTGCTAGTAAGGGAGGACCCAGTGATGACACTAGGGAATCTAATGAGTGCTTTGATTAGATACTTGCCTTGTTAACACAGCAAGGTACACTTTTGCAGCAGCAGAGGGACAGAATGGATCACTTGGAGAGTAGTATCCAGGGAAGGGGTCATGCAGATTCTAGTGAGGAAGTAAGACAGAAGCATGAGGAGGATTTGAGGGTAGAAGCCCAACGGAAATAGGAAGAGGATAGGAGGATAGAAGCGCAGCGTAAAGCTGAGGCTGATGCAGCAGCCATTAATCATAATGCAACCAGAGAGAAGATCTCAGCAGAGCTGAGCAAGGACCTCAAAAAGGTCACTCCTCCCACTTTCAATGGGAAAGCCTTAGGGGATGAAGCTGAGGCTTGGATAGCTACGATGGAAAGATACTTTTAGGTTCGGAACTTTACAGGACAAACGCGAGCCATGTGGGCAACTTTTCAGTTGTGAGGAGAGGCTATGACTTGGTGGGAAAATGTAATGTCAGAAAAAGAAGCTGGAACCAGGACAGGTTACTTGGGAAGAATTTCTACAGTTGTTCAGAACTCGGTGGTTACCAAAGCTGTACTTTGACAAAAAAATTCTAGAATTCCAACATCTTATTCAGGGAGTCATGACAGTTACAGCCTATCATGAGAGGTTCTGCCATCTTGTGAAGTATGTTCCACAGTACCGGAATGACACGGAAATTCATTATGGGGTTACGACCAGAAATTGCTTCAGAGGTACTGATGCATGAGCCTGAACAGATGGAGTTAGCACTTAGAAAGGCTCTAAGACAGGAAGAAAAATTGAAGAGCTTGTCAGCGGTTTGAGTGTCTCAAAAATTTGAAAAATCAGGAGGTTTCAAAAGGAAACAGGACAACCGTCAGAAGGGAAATGACAAACACCAGATCAGGAACATGAAGAGTCAAGGCCAGGGAAATTCTGGAAACAAGAACAACAACAAGAATAACGAGAACAATAATAACAGGAATGAGAACAGGAACAGTAGATTTGGGGGATGACAAGGACCTCGGGGAGGATGTTATGTTTGTGGCAGTGACCATTTTTCCAGTCACTGTTCCCAGAGGTTAGGTCAGAGAGACAATAAAGCCTCTCAAGCTCAGCATCACATCCATGCTGCAGTGGATAACAGGCAGGCAGAATTTCAGGCTTCTCCTATTCAGCTGACAGGTAAACTTTTTGGTCAGAATGTATCTATTCTTGTGGACACTGGTGCAACTGAATGTTTTATAGATCCTAAAGTAGCTTCCAGATTACCCATTAGAGCTGGTTATATGGCTAATCCATGGATTGTAGAATATGGAAACCGGGCAGAGCGAAGGGTAGAATAGTGTTTGGTTTGCAGCGAATTGGAGCTACCCAGTTTCATAACGCAAGTGAATCTCTATGTAGCACCTCTTGGCTCATATGACATAATCCTGGGGATTAATTGGTTAACTAAACATAAAGCCATAGTAAATTGTCAGGACAAGTCCTTTAGATGTTTGGATGATTCAGGAAAGCCTGTAGAGGTCAGAGGTGTTAAAAGGCCTCTTGAACTTAGACAGATTTCAGCTATGCAACTAAAGAGAGCCAAACGGAAGGGGTGTAAACTATATGTGGTCCACATGAAGGATTTGGAGGAAACAACTCCTAAGTTAGATGATTACCCAATCCTTCAGGAATTCAGTGATGTGTTCCCAGAAGACTTGCCAGAACTTCCACCTAAAAGGGAGTTTGATTTCTCCATTGATCTAAAGCCCGGGATTGAACCACAGTCTAAAGCACCTTACAGGATGACCACCACAGAGATGTATGAACTAAAGGTTCAGATTCAAGATCTCCTTGATAAAGGATTTATACGTCCTAGCGTTTCTCCTTGGGGTGCACCGGTGATTTTTGTTAAAAGGAAGGATGGTACTTTGCATTTATGCATTGATTACAGGATGTTAAACAAAGTAACCATCAAGAACAGATACCCTCTACCACGAATAGATGAACTATTCGATCAGATGAAAGGAGCAACGATGTTCTCAAAGATTGATTTACGATCTGGGTACCATCAACTCAGAATCAAAGATGAGGACATCCATAAGACAGCTTTTAGAACAAGATATGGGCACTACGAGTTTGTAGTTCTGCCGTTTGGGTTAACAAATGCCCCCGCAGCTTTTATGAATCTGATGAACAGTGTATTCAGAGATTGTTTGGATAAGTTTGTGGAGATTTTCATTGACGACATCTTAATATACTCCAAAACTATTGAGGAGCATGAGGAGCATTTGCGGATAGTTTTGCAGCGATTAAGGGAACGTAAGCTTTATGGAAAACTATCCAAATGTTCATTCTATCAAAAGAGAATCCATTACTTGGGCCATATCATATCCGGAGAGGGGATTGCGGTGGATCCGGCCAAGATCAAAGCAATACTTGAGTGGCCTGCTCCTGCTAATGTTCATGAAGTACGGAGTTTTATGGGGTTGGCCGGTTATTACCGAAAGTTTGTGGAAGGATTTTCTAGGATAGCAGCACCTATCACATCCCTCCAAAGAAAAGGGAAATGGTTTGAGTGGACAGAGACTTGTGAGCAAGCCTTTCAGTTGTTAAAACGGAAGCTCACGTCCGCTCCGATATTGATCATTCCTGATCCAAATGGTCAATTTACAGTTATCACAGATGCATCGGGTGAGGGCCTAGGAGGCGTGTTGATGCAGGATGGTAGAGTTGTGGCTTACGAGTCATGAAAGCTGAAACAACATGAGGTGAATTATGCCCCGCATGATCTAGAACTTGCAGCGATTGTGCATGCCTTACAGATGTGGAGACATTACCTACTTGGGAAACCCTTTGAGTTGCAGACTGATCACATGGGATTACAATATATCTTCACGCAGCCAAATTTGAACACTAGGCAGAGGCGTTGGCTTGAGTTCTTGAGCGAGTACGACTTTGGTATAGAATATATCAAAGGGAAGGAGAACAGAGTGGCAGATGCACTCAGTAGGAGACGGCATTTATCTGCCATATCCACCACTAGGACATGCTTGAGAGAGCATGTGCTAGAGCAGTTACCTGGTGATGACCATTTTGAGATGGTCCGATCTGCCTTACAGATAGATCCTTTTGATTATAGGTTCAGTGATTATTCTTTTGACAGTGATGGTATCCTACGATACCAAACCAGGATGTATATCCCCGACCGTGCAGGGTTGAGGAAGATTGTCTTGGAGGAGATGCACTGTGTTCCTTATGTCGGTCATCCAGGGGTGACCAAGATGCTTAATGACGTGAGACCATTGTACTTTTGGCCTCGGCTGAAGCGTGATATTATAGCTTTTGTGGCCCAATGTTTAGAGTGCCAGCGAGTCAAGGCTGAGCATATTCATCCAGCAGGATTGTTGTACCCTCATGATATACCAAAGTACAAGTGGCAGGTCATAAGCATGGATTTTATTCAGGGTCTTCCCATGACTAGATAGAGGCATGATGTTATCTTGGTGGTAGTTGACAAACTCACCAAGGTAGCACACTTTATACCTGGCAACTTGCGAGATGGTTCCTTAGCTCTTGCTAGGAAATTTGTTCATGAGATCTTTCGATTACATGGAGTTCTAGAGACTATTATTTCAGATAGGGATACATGTATGACATCAAGGTTTTGGACAACCTTGAATGCATCCCTGGGTACATGACTAAATTTCAGTACTTCATACCACCCTCAGACAGATGGTCAAACAGAAAGGGTGAACCAGGTCGTGGAGGATCTATTGAGGATGTACTGTATGGATCAGCAGTACAAGTGGGAAGAATATATCTCATTGGTGGAGTTTGCTTATAACAACTCCTTTCATGCATCTTTAGGCATGGCACCATTTGAGGCATTGTATGGACGCAAATGCCGCACACCCATTAGTTGGGACAGGGTAGAGGATCGAGTGGTTATTGGTCCTGATATGCTCCGCGAGATGGAGGAGCAAATGACATTGATCCGCACACGTTTGAAGGAAGCAGTTGATAGGCAGAAGAGTTATGCGGCTAAGAACCGCACCTTCAGACAATTTCAGGTTGGAGATAAAGTGTTCTTGCGTGTACGGCCACAAAAGAGTTCTATCTCTTTTGGCAGGGCGTCAAAGTTAGCCCCGCGCTATGTTGGTCCGTTTGATGTGCTGGAAGTCATCAATCTGGTGGCTTACCGACTTGCTCTACCACCAGCTCTTGCCCATATCCATAATGTTTTTCATGTTTCATTACTAAAACCTTACCATCCTGATGCCTCACATATATTGGATTGGCATGCTTTACAGGTATAGGATCCGAGAGTGGTCTTAGTGGAGCCTACTCGGGTCGTTGACCAGAGTACCATCAGGGTGCGCAATGCTGATGTGCTCCAGTATAAGGTCCAATGGGACCAATTTTCAGCTGATAGTGCTACATGGGAGGATGCGGAAGACATGCGTCATTCCTTTCCTCATCTGTTCAGTTAGTTGATGTTAGTTTTGATAAATCATGGACTTTTGATGGACATTTTACTCATACTACAGTGAGTTTTTGGTGTGATGATTGTGGCTTTGAAGTTTTGGACATTGTTATACTTTAGTTGTTGTTTGGACTATCATGT
Organism: Chamaecyparis obtusa; assembly: GCA_027943335.1. Lineage (NCBI taxonomy): Eukaryota > Viridiplantae > Streptophyta > Pinopsida > Cupressales > Cupressaceae > Chamaecyparis > Chamaecyparis obtusa. The sequence continues at coordinate 2,313,878 of BSBK01005860.1, forward strand.
TGGAGACACTTATCGACCCTACTCTGGTTTATGTTATGAGATAATGTTTATGATACTTTTGATTTGGTTTCAAAATTATTGATGAGATAATCATATCATGTTATGCTTACATTGCAAATGATTATGAATATGTTTTCTATTGTTGATATTTACATGACATCGGGACGATGTCTCTTCCAAGTGGGGAAGGATGTCACGACCAGTTTTGTGACCTCCTTAATATGCGGATCATTAAGTCGACTTATACTGACTTGGATGGATCGACATGTCATGGTAATTATGGAAAATTGGTAAGATTTCTTTTATTAAATGAGATGGACATTGGCAATATGTTGCAAAGTTAAAATGCTTATTTATTTTTGAGGTATATGTATCATGTGAATTATTGATGACATTTTCTATTGGCGAGTGTTTGAGTGGTTGCAGGTCGGCGGACAGGGGTGTGGTCGAGGAGAGAGGTCTAGCTCCCTGCCTAGTGTCAGATTCGGATGTAGTAGTGACACACACACACCACCATCTGATTAGTTACTAGTTTCACTTTGAATGGATAATGTTCAATGATTTAAAATGACTATCTGCAATAATTATCTATTTATTTTGTTTATTTTATTATTGCATCTAAATGGAAATATGAATTGGATTATATAATTGTTGATATTTAATTGTTAGAAATTAACAAGATAATGTAAATTATGTGCATTTGTTTGTTTGTTATTTTCATTTTACGGATAAGGTAAATCAAGAAATGGTTATTTGCCGTGTTGATTTAAGGCCAACAAAAACTCTTCATGAGACACTTTTGTTTTTTTTATGGTGGTGCACGGGAGAGCAGTAGCTGGGAAAAATGTGGGAACATTGAGGTTTGAACTCAAGAGATTGACAGCAACACCTGGCGTAGTGCTGGAGTTGGACATTTTTCAGGCTACAAACTCCATTTCAACCAGGTTCCTTTAATTCTTCTTAAATGCTCTGGTTCAGTTATGCACTTACGCTTTCAGGATATATGGTACTATCAATTTTGTTTTCAATGTGTGTTATAATCCTGTGTAGACGTGCTGCTTATACTTATATTTGGGTGATTCAAATTTGTCAATGCAAATGCCCATAGTGTGACCGGAACTAGTAAAGATAGTATGCTATTTATAAATTCTTGCTCCTGGCTTTTCCGTGTGAAAATTTCATGTGCTTCAGCTCTGCTTCCTTCACTTCCTTCCAGTATGAATCACTGCCTTATAGGGTCATTTTATGCGGGCTTGTCTGTTGTATTTTTTCGATGAGCAGGGTTTCCCTATCATATTTTCGATGCTAAGGAGTGTATTTTATAGATTTGTCAATTCTATTTTAACGTTCTGTCCCAGCAACCCGTTTTGATCTCGTAATTTGTCCTAGGGACGCTGAGGGTTTGCTTCATGCTTTTGGTCGCCTGAGACATTATAGACCATTTTCTTTGTTCTTGTATTGCGATTTCCCAACTCTTGGATTGATGTTTGCTCTAGGAGCTGAATGGTTAACATTGGTCGAGTGCGTATGAGAGATGAGACACTATTCCAGCTGCCATTTACTCAGAAAAATTCAAGGCCTTAGTCTCATATCAGCCATTTGCAATTCTTTTCTTGAAAATGAGCTAAGCCTTTTTGCACTTAACCCAGCATACCAGCACGCCACTTGAGACTGGCTCGCAGGAACTATGAAACTAAACAATTTATCCTCTCTTAATTTGTTCCTATGATCTAAACGTAAGTACAGGAAAGTTATTAAACTACTAGTGGGTTTTTCTATTTTGAGTTTTTTTTTTGTTCTCTGAGATCATAACCCCTGAAGTAATGGCCGTAAAGTGTCTTTAGTTAACAGTTGTAATGGTTATCCCATTATAACCTCAGCGTACATCCTTTCTGCAAAAATCTTGCACATCTGTTGCGGCTGCTTTAGCAGGAAATTAAAAAATATTGATTAGTTTTAAAGGACCATGCGTGATGATTGTGTATATGTGTCTGAATTTTGTCTAATATATGAGATTGTTTTATGATATAATCTTTCAATGTTCGTAATCACTGTGGATGGGAGATACATATTATAGTCTCTGTAAAAGTGTTGTTCACATTTTTTCCTCAAATTCCATATGGATTAAGAAATGAAATTTTATGCAATGCTGTTTACTGTGTTATCTATTGTGTTGAAATGTTTTGACTGTATGTTTTCTGTAATTCGTAATTGGTGTGAATATTTGGACTAGGCAAAAGGGGTTAAATAGTTGCAAGGAGAATTTAAAGCATTTGGAAGTTCTTAAGGACAAGTTCTAGTCAAGCATCTTATTTAACTATAAGTCAACAGGAATGGCAATAGTAACTTAGATATCAAATTCAAATCGTGAAACTGATCACTCAATTTATGAAATCACTTCCCTGAAAAGCTCAGTCTTACCCAGTGTTCTATGAGATAATTGAAACTTTGTAGTAATTTGATTTAGAACAATTCGTTCCCTGTTCTGGAACTTAATTTGCCGGACATTATTGATGTTTCTTTGATTCTGAACTGGAAAACCATACTGTAAACCAGAGCCAGCAGGATGAATCTTTTCAGGAAAGATAAGGTGTTATAGAACTAAATGGATATCTTGAAACGATTGATGTATTTAATGAATTAGTTTTCTGTGATGCCATTTTTTTTTTACTATTTTATGTGTAAACGGGAATATATCAACTAGGATGGAAGATGTGCCGAATGTAGATTAACAAGGGAGGGTAAATGTGTGTTTGCCTACCAGTTCAAATCTGGATTAAAATTTTACTTTGGCCAAAGTATGTGCTGCATATGTTCTTATTGTATATGCATGGTTAAACAATTACCCCTTGCTACATCCGTGGTATAGAACCTACTTAGGCATATGTGCTGTAGGTTAAGTTACACGGCTGCACTAAGACCATCCGAATCTGCCAGTAGCGGGAAGCTAGTCCTCTCGTGTAGGGACGGGGAGTTCTTGGTGTCAGGAAGAACCCCGAGGAAGCTCATCACTTCCGGAGCTGACCACTCCACGGTTGGGCGGTAAAGCGCCTGGACCCCACCTCTGGTCTCAAGGAAGCGTAAGGGACTCAGTCCGAGGCTCAGGAGACAGAATCTGATGAGTTGATACTTCCAGTATTATCTTCTTTTCTCCTCTTTTTCTTGATGTACATATCTGGTGATCGACAAGTTGGTCGACACTTCTAAATGTAAAAACTTGTTATATCATTGTAATTTGAAAACTATGATTTCTTAATCCGACAAGTTGGTCGGCATGTATCTGGATGTAATTTATCTTGTGACTTATTATACTCTCGACAAGTTGGTCGTTTGTATGTTTTATTAATGCATCTTTGGATTTAGTAAATTGATATGTCGACTATGTCTTTCGACCTTTTCGACTCTCGACTTTTTATGTTACTGCTTACGTGGCATGTTTGGTTGCTTTAGTAGTCTTTACAAATATCGGTCATCTCCAAAACTTAACCTTGAAATGTGTAAGTTTTGTACAAATACAACTTCATCCACCCTCATTTGAACATCCTACAGTGTACATACTTCTTTCAAGTGAGTATTCATATCACTCCAATTGAGAAATTCAATCAGGCATTTGAGGATAGATTTGAAGTCAAGCATTCAAGAATTCAAATTCAAAAATTGTGATCAAATTAATGTGTTTCTTGATGAATGAATGCATCTATTAATTCCTAGAATGTATGACACAAGTCTTGTTCATAATCATTTCAAAGAGAGATTAATAATAATCGATACTATTTGTTGCGGTTGCAGTGACAGTGATGAAATGATATCTCTAACACTGTTGCTACAGAAACAAAAACTGTTCACCATCATAACTCACTGTTATGCATACAATCTACGCTGTTATGCATTAGAGTTGGAAGATAGCCTCTCCTTATTCCTCTCGTTGTACTTTATTTAATTATCTATCCCTCTCACCGACGGATTATTTTCAATATACTATCCTTGATGGCAGATAAATAATCGAGCCAATTATCACTTGGATTCTGAGTAGCGTGAAACGCTGAGAATGGGGTTACATAATTTCTCGCCTATCAAGTATTTTTGAATTGTTCAAGATATCTGCGATATGTTTGTCATTAGAATGTATTTTCGTGGAAAAATGATACATTCAATATTTCATATCTGAGATATTTGATTTCTACACTTTACAATAATTATTATAATGTATTTTTAAATTCAATTGTGTAGAATTTATTTGTATCAATGTTTTAGATTATACTATATGATCTTCCATCACAATAAGAGAGTTTCTCTCTTATCCTGATCATGAATCATAGTCCATAGAGTGATACATCTCTCTTATCCTGATGATGGATTATAGAGTGTGATACAACTATCTTATCCTAAATGATGGATCATGGAGTGTGATTCAAAACACTGATGCAAATTCTTTTATCTTGATGATAGGTCATAGAGTGTGTTCCAAAATGCTGATGAAAATAAATTATATATAGTTGAATCGAGAAGCATAACACATCAATTTCATGAGTAGTGTTTTACATAAATTTATATTTTAAGAGAAAGAATGGTGTATTTAGCATTTATTTTATCTAGTATAATCACATGGATTAACTATTGGGACTTAAAAGGTCACTCGCTTGATACAACCACTAGACTTATAGAAGACACAGGAGATGGTTAAACCATGTCATGAATCCCGAGGGGAGCGCTGACCATTTTGCCAACAATCTCCCCCTCAGCGTTACCCGAGGGGATTCAAACCTATGACCAAGCTCTAATACCACTTGTTACAAGTAGTAGTTGCCGTTGCACCAAAAGATCGACATGTTAATGCCCGATACAACCACTAGACTTATAGAAGACACAGGAGGTGGTTAAACCATGTCATGAATACCGAGGGGAGCGCTGACCATTTTGCCAACAATTATTCCAACTCAAACATGTTTAATCATGGAGTTTCTCCAATATCAAACCCAATTATCATCAACTAGATTTAGTGAGTGTTAAGTGGATCATTCATTATCTTAATTTATGATTTCGTAAGATATACTACTTAATATCTGAGTTAATGAGCTTAACTCAAACACTATGGAGTTCAATCCTAATAATAATTTCATAATTAGAAGGGTGTTATCATCGTATTACTTAAAGCAATCTTAATTATCCATCCACAATAGTGAACTTTAGATTATGTATGTGTGTGTATATGTATATACGCATATTTATATAGATGTGTGTGTGTGTGTACTATTTATGTTCAATCCATAGCCAAATTGAGAGCCGCATCACAATCTTGACCTCATTAACCTTGGTTTTGGCACAAAAAGCTATGACTAGATAGTGTAAAATACCTCCTAGACTATGGTGCCAAGCATCATAGTCTAGCCCTTTTAGGCCCAAATTTGAACCTCTAATGGTTGAAACAATGTAGGGTGAGAAATTGATCCTCGATATCGGTCATCTTCAAAACTTAAACTTGAAATGTGTAATTTTTGTACAAATACAACTTCATCCACCCTCATTTGAACATCCTACAGTCTACATACTTCTTTCAAGTGAGTATTCATGTATCACTCCAATTGAGCAATTCAATCAGGCATTTGAGGATCTAGATTTGAAGTCAAGCATTCAAGAATTCAAATTCAAAATTTTTGATCAAATGTATGTGTTTCTTGATGAATGAATGCATCTATTAATTCCTAGAAAACAACATCAAACTTTGTGAAGGCTTCAAGACAAGAAGTTTATATCAAAGGTATTGTTTGTAAATTCAACATTTCCTTTAAGATTTCAACCTCTAGCTTGCCAGGAGTAAGATCTCTCACATCTATAGTTTTGTACTGAAGGTTAATTCCTACTTGGATTTTGACTTAGGGAAGCCCCTATATGGTACAACATAATATTTCTCCCTATTTTATTTTCAAGAAAATCATAGATCTGACTATTGAAAGTTGTAGAGTTGTAAAGAACGTATTCAGACATATAGTTTTATATTTTGAATAGACAAAATCTCATGGACTATGTTAATTAGGACAAGAACAACTAGAACTTTTTAGTTGAATTTTGGATAGTGTGATCTACAATGTATCTTAATTTGGAATCCGAAGTGTTAGTTGATAGAAGCATCCATAGGACTAAGGAACCTAGCACACTTAAACAATATTTTTAGGCTCAAATTTTAGTGATGTGTTCTTCTCTGTATCTCATGTATAGATATATACTTATATTCTTTCTTTCTAACCTATTTTTATCTATTTATGCTAAATCTTTTCACTTTCCTAGAATCTTACCTAGTTCTTGCATCATTTTTTATAATCACATCTAATCACTATCATATCCAAAAATGAACAATCTAACACAATGCTCAATTCTCCTATAGGATGAAAGTTGGACCTGAATGGTTTGTAAATAATTCCTATTTTTTAATCTTAAGCTATTTAATTCCCATTTTCACCATTTTATTTTGATGAACCTAACATAGTTTGCATAATTTCTATTTTGAATTCCAAATCTCATTTTAATTACATAAAAATTTTAGATTTAGAAACATTAATTTTTGAAATTCATCTTTTATGTGCTTCCATTCATTGACTAATCTTCATTTTCTAAGCTCATATTACTTAAATAAGTGGTTAATTTTAATCATTTCATTGTTATCATAGCATATCATTTATTAGTTTCTTGTATTATTATTATTCACAATTACATTAAAAGGTATTGAAAGCATAAACCAATCCTCTTACCTTAATCTAAAGCCTTTATTTTTTCTTTCCTATGTACAATTGTATGTTATTGAAACTTGTACTTGTTTATGAGTTCTATAGCATGTTGTTATCAAACCAAAATCCTTGCGAGAAGGGTTTATAGACTTGTGTCTTCCCGTGCTTTCAATAATTGAATGTTTCTTGAGTCGAATGTTGACTTATTCCCAACTAAGAGCTTGGATGAATCATTTTTTCTTGATCCAACACCTAGCCCCCACTAACATTGTTGAGAATAGTTACTCTCATGCTTCTTATTATAAATTTAACCTTCAATACAAGTGTCTAATAAACCATTTAGAGAATATAGATAATAAATTGAAATATATTCAATTATTTGTGAGGCTATAACGCTTTCTTGGAGAGGCCTTCCCATCGATTGAGATTTTTAGGATGTTGACTCAAAGTCATGAACATGGTGTGTAAGCTATATGTGGCATAGCTCACATAGTGGATAAAAACACTATGAAACAGAATAGTTGCATGGAAGTTCTTGGGCATTTTCTTTTCCAACCCAAGTTGAGATATGTATACCTATGCCTACATCTATGGCCAATGTTCCTATATACACATCTTCTATCATTGATACAACTACATAAAATGGTGATGTTGTCTATCTTAGTAGTGGGGGAAATATTATTAATAAATATGTTTATGTCCCACCTTCAACCAAAGTCATTTTTGTTTCTATAAACATGCATAAACAATTTCCTCCACCCACCTACCACAATGTTTTAATACCAAGCTATAATACTATACCTTTAAATCCTCCATCAAAATCAAAATTTTCCCAAACTAATTCATTCATTAAGGTTTCTTATAAATTATTTGTTGCAAAATGTTTCTTCTTTACAACAAGAATTGCCCAACATAACCCAATATGAATTCATTATCCTTTCATATTTTCAAGTAGCCCTTTCACCATTGAGATCCTTCAAACACCACTCCCACAAAATATTAAGGTCCCTTGTTTTGAGAAATATCATTGAAAAGGTGACTCCCACACTAACATGAAAACATTTTTCTCTTTATACATTGATTTCTTATATAACCAAAAGCTTCTTGTAAAACTCTTCCCTTGATCTATAAAAGATGATACTTTAGAACCTTTTTTCTCCTTTCCTAATTATTCAATTGTTAGTTTTCAATAAGTGGTAGATGCATTCTTACAATATTTTCAAAAACAAAATGGGCGACAAGTTACATTAACTAATTTATTGTATTGTGAAAAAGGTACTAAGGAAAAATTGGCCAATTCAACTGGTAGATATCAACATTTGTATTCACAACTTGATATTAATATTTCTGATCCTGATATTCAATCAGATATTAGAGAAAATATTTTTACTTTTTTAATACACATCTTTCACACACTTGTGCACAACACTTCACCAATTTCAACTTTAGGCTAGTCAATATGACACTTCTTCATCTTTGACTCTAGTTGGTACTAAATATTCTCACCATACATACCAAATATTTATAAAAGGAAACAAAAACTTCATTAAGATCAATAGAAACAATTCTTCCAACCATATCAATGCTCAAGTTGCAGCCTCCAACCATAATTCTACTCCAGTTGTAGCCACAACACCCATTATTGTAGCTGACTATTCTTCTAAAACATTCAAGAATTTCAACTTCACACCACTTTCATAATTATTACATAGCATCATGCTTCAATTTATTAACAAGAATTGTATTAAGCTTCCCCCTATTTATCCCATAGATACCTCAAAACCTTTATCTCTTTTACTCTAGAGCCCTTTGTCAATGTTATCATCAACTTGGGCATGTGAGATGGATAAATTTATGTATTTGAAGCATGAAATTCAAGATCTTATTTATTCTAATGCCATAGTAACGGATGGTGTAAATGATAAAGAGAATAAATATGTAGTACTAACTAATAAAAACCTATAAATCTTTATCATTTGTTTGCCTTCCCATTTCACAAATGTTGTTAAGATAAAGACACATTATTCATATAACTTCCAATGACTTTCTTGACCAAAACAACATTGTGAATTTGATATGCCAAAGGAAACACAATCCTAGACATGAATCTAATATTACCTTTTACCTCAAATCATATCATAAATGCACCTAATAGTCAATTTTACATTACTAAAAAATCAGAGATAAACACTCGTGAGGAGTTCTTATTGATCGAGTATTTATATGGTCAATATTATTACAAAATAGTATCTATATTAAATGGTTTAATAGTTATTCTTGACAGGGCGCTTGCTAGTAGTAAATGGTTTAATAGTTATTCTTGCACTTTATTGGCTTATATTAGAGCTGGTTCAAATCACTATCCGATTACCCTTATTGCCAAGCCTAATGGTGTGAAAAGGAATTTCCCTTTTCATTTTGAGAAAATGTGGACTATCCATCCTAATCTAGAAAAACTCATTGAGGAATGGTGGAGTATTAGGATTGAAGGAACGGATATGTTCAAAATTGCAAAGAAACTAAAAAATGTTAAGGACAATATTAAAAAATGGAACAAAAAGACTTTTGGGAACATCTTTACCAACAAAAGGAAAATTGTAGAGGAGCTAAAGGATATTCAAGATAGTATTCAGGAGGATGGGTAGAGAATCTTTTCTAAGGATGAGTAAGATACTAAACTTGTGGAATACCATGATATCATCTCAAAAGAGGAAATCTTTTGGAGACAAAGGTCTAGGGATATTTTTTTGAAGGAAGGGGATAGGAATTCAAAGTAATTTTTCATGACCACAATGAAACACAAGATGGGAAATAAAATCTCCAGACTTAAGATCAATGGAGCCATTAGTGAAAAAGAGGATGAGTTCAGGGGAGAAGCCAATAAGTTTTTCGGTGATCTCTTGAAGAAAGCTGATAACCTGAACAAGGAAAGTCAAAAGGAGTTGTTGGATGGCATTCCTTGTATTTTGAAGGAAGAAAAAAATAGATCAATTACTATTGTCCCTTCAAAGGATGAGACCCATAAGGCGGTCTTTTCCTTTGAAGGTGAAAAAGCCCCTAGCTCTGATGGGTTCCCTCTTTTCTTTTTTCACAAGTATTGGAGTATTATTGAGGATGATGTTACCAATGCGGTTAAAGAATTTTTTGGCTCAAGAAGGATTCTTAAGGAACTTAATGGGACCTTTATTGCCTTGATTCCAAAGAAAGTGGGGGTGGATAGTTTGGATCAGTTCAAACCTATCATTTTATGTAACTTTGTGTACAAAATTATCTCAAAAGTTCTTACTTCGAGAGTTCTTCTTTTCCTACCTTCCCTGATTTTTGGATAGCAGAATGGATTTGTCCCTGGGAGACAAATTCTGGACTCAATCATTTCTATTCATGAAAACATCCATTCCCTGACAATGTCTAAAAAATAAGGTTTCCTATTGAAGTTGGACTTGTCTAAAGTCTATGATAGGGTGGACTGGGATTTTTTGATGGATACTTTAGAGGCTTTTGGTTTCAATAAGAGAAGTAGAGATCTTATTCATTATCTGGTCTCCTCTTCTACTTTCTCAGTGCTTGTGAATGGATCTCCTACTCCCTTCTTCAAGTCTTCGAGAGGTCTTAGATAGGGGGATCCTTTGTCTCCTATCCTGTTCATTATTATGGTAGAGTGTTTGGGTAGATATGTTGGCTAGTTGGTTAACAAAGGTGAATTTATAGGGCTACAACCTTCTTCAAAAGAGTAGATTTTTTCTCACCAGTAGTTTTTGGATGACTCTATTATTATGGGGGAAGCCTCTATAAAAAATGGTAAAATCATTAAAAAAGCCCTTGACAATTATGGTGATGCTACTGGACAGATTATAAATTGGGACAAGAGATCTATTTTCTTCATTAATGCTCTTGAATGAAGACAAGAAACAATAAAAAGGGTTATGGGATGTGAGGTGGGATGCCTTCCTGGGTCCTACTTAGGTTTGCCTCTTTGCCTTGATCCCCCTGATTCTTTTTGGAGAGCCATGATTGATAAATTCCATAGAAGCTTAGCTGGTTGGAAGGGTGCTCTTTTGAGCCAGGATGGTAAAATTTTGGTTCTTAAGGCTACTCTCCAAAGCATCCCCCTCTATGCTTTAAGTATTTTTAAAATCCCTAGAAAGTTTGCTGAAAGTATTGAGAAAATTCAAAAGAACTTCCTTTGGTATGGAGTGGAACACAAAAAGAGAATGGCTCTCATTGCTTGGGATAAGGTTTGTAAACCGGTTAAGAAAGGAGGTCTCGGTCTTTGAAGTATAAGAAGTATGAATTATTTTCTTATGGCCAAACTCCTTTGGAGATTTTTCAAGACCCCAAGAGAATGGAATACTATTTGGCACAATAAGTATAATAGGGACAGGAGTGACTTCCAAAATTTTTTGAATCGGGAATCTACACAAGGTGGTTCTTGCATTTGGATTAATGCTTTGAGAAACAAGGATTTGATCAAGAAGGGTGTCAAATGGAAGGTGGGAAATGGTAAGACTATTCTTTTTTGGGAAGATTTTTGGATTTTGGATCACCCTCTTAATTCTAATTCAAATTGGAAAGAAAAGATGCTACATTGTAAACAAACTTTTCGTTCACATGTGGCAGACTATTGGGATGGGGATAACTGGACTAACTTGTCTAGGGTGGATCCCTCTCTTAGAAGTCTGAATAAAATTTTGAATGTTGTCTTCCTCATTGATGAAGAGGATACTTTAATCTGGAAATACAATTCTTATGGCTCTTTCTCGGTCTCCTCTTTGTATAAGTAGAATTTTGAGAATTTCCTTGAACCATGTTGGGCAAAAGCTTGGTTTAAAGGTTTAACCCCTAAAATTAATGTGTTTTTTTGGATCTTATTGCAGGATAAAATCTTAACTATTGACAATCTTATAAAAAGGGGTTTATATCTAACTAATAGGTGTTGCCTATGCAAAAATGATGAGGAGAACATTAATCATATGACTATTCATTGTGCCTTTGCTAGGAAAATATGGGAGAAGTTTTTGGAGTTGATGGATATGGATTGGATCTTTCCATAGGGTATTCAGGAGCTTTTTACTTCGTGGAGATCTCCTACTAATAATGATCTTTTATTATCTATTTGGAACTTCCTTTTACTCTATATCTTCTGGGGGGTTTGGAAAGAGAGGAATGATAGGATCTTTAGGAATAAGGAGTAGAGTTGGGGTATGATCTTCCACAAGATTAAGAGAGCCCTGCTAGAGAACATTAGGTTGATGAATAAATATCAAGATTCTAAAGATGACTAGGAGGTAAAAGTATTCAAAAATTGGAAGCTAGATGGTAAGAAGGTCCATGATATCAAGAGAAATATGAGGGATGAGGCCCGTTGGGATTGCCCCCCTAATGGTTGGATGAAAATCAATTTTGATGGTGCCTCTAAAGGAAACTTGAGGATTGTTGGGTGCAGAATTGTTATTAGAGATGATAATTGGAATTGCAAGGGTGCCAAGGCCATTCCTATAGGTTTTAATACTAACCATGTTGCTGAGGCCAATGCTTCTCTTTATGGTCTTATGTTTGTGAAAAGGAAAAATTATAGAAAAGTTTGGGCTGAAGGGGATTCTCTAAATATTATTAAGTGTCTTAATAATATCATGACCCCTTCATGGACAATTTCTAATGCCATTAACAAATCCAAAAATATCATAAAATCCTTTGAGGCATGTGTGATAACTCATAATATAGGGAAGCCAATTTAGCGGCTGACTAGGCTACGAATGTGGTGTACCGTAACAAGGTGGACATTGAATGGGATGAAAGGATCGTGCTTCCTCCTGAAGGGGCATCATTAATTGATATGGATCGATTTCATAGCAAGAAACATGTACTTAATGAAGATCACATTAAGGGATAATAAGTGCAGTGGCTCGTGGGAGGATGACGAAGGACATTGGGGTGATCTTGAGATAATTATTGCCTTCAACTCGCATAATTTATGGGTCTTTTGAGGTGTTAGAGGGTATTATTATGACTTCAAGCCTATGCTTCAGAGTGTTGTGAGAAGTTTTGAGAGAGGTTTTTTTTACAGTTGTAGAGCCATGGGAGGTTGTAAGAAAAGATGTGAGCCAAGGAATTGTAATGAGTGGAACCAGAACCTGGAGGTGTGGAACATTGTTAAGGAAGGGGGACTGGCGGTTTATTTGGAAAAGTTGCATGGAGGGAAGATTGTTGTTACTAAGCATTTCATCAAGACCTGGAAAAAAGGGAAAATTATGGTGGGAACACAGAGCATGGAGGTGACTGAGGAGATCATTGCTAAGGCAATGGGTCTTAAGATAGAAGGGATTAACTTCTATAGGGATAGGAAGGTGTCAGATAAAGCTCTGGAGGCTTTTGCACCTATGGACTAGGAAAGGAAGCACATGGTTCAGGTGGATAATTCTTACTTTAACCCTAAATGCATCTCTAGGCCATGGAGACTGGTTCTTTTTTTTATCATTAGTTACATTACGCTGGATGGCAGATATACCAAAATTTACAATCACCATCTGATTCTATTAAATCATTTTAGACGTGGGGTTAAAGTTAATTTTCCCTTTTATCTGTTGAGCTCTTTGAATGCTATGATTCTTAGTTGGTAGAGGGACCCTGATGGTGACCATGCATGTCATGATGGGCTGATGGTCCTTATTTATGAGGTTCTTAAGTCTAAGAAGGTTGAGAGGTCTCTACTGAATCGAAAGGCCCTAGAAGATTATGACACAGATGGAAAAGAGTTGGAGGAGCCCTTTATGGAGGACACTGAAGAAGATGAGGGTGATTATGAGGAAACCAACAAACTCTCCAGGCATCATGAATCCTTGTCCAAAAGAAAGAAAACCAAGATTGAGGATTCAGTTACTAATATGGAGGTGGAGGAAGAGGAGAGTAGGGATGGCAGTGTAAAGAGGAAGGGTAACAATAAAATGGAGCCTATAGGGAAGCACACCAGAGCCAATAAGAGGATTAAGAAGAGGGATATGAGGGTTTTCATCTCTTTTGATGATGGCTCTGCCTCACAGGAGAATAGCCGGGGAAAATAGGAAAAGCGGGTGGAGAAGGATCCTATCATGGAGGAAAGAGATGAGTTAGATCAAAATGTTTTGGTTGATGACAACATCATGTAGGAAATTGCCCAGGATGTGGCTAACATTGAGAAGGATGGTCAAGCTGATAAAAGGGATAAGGGGGAGAGCTCCAAGGAGGACACCGTTGGTGTGAATAAGGACTTTGATAATTTGGGGTGTCTTGCTTTCTTTATCAACCTCAGTACCATGAAGAAAGACATCAGCACTATCAAAACCCATATCCATTAGCTACAAAAGGAAACAGGGATCCTTGGAAAAATGAATCTGGGAGAGAAGACTATGGGATAGTGCATTGATGAGCTAAAGGAGACTATTGGCAAGACTAAGGGGCTTATGGAATTTAATGACAAAACCATGGCTATGGAGGAGAAAATAAAAGATGGGGAGATGGTTAAAAAGAGAATTGACAAAATTGAAAACAGAATTGAGAAGCTTGAGAAGATGGTGGGTAACATCACTGAGCAGAGTTTTGCCATTCTCAAGGCTTTGACTGATCATGTCAAGATTCTCGTGGACAAAATGGATCAAGGAAAAGGGGAGCATGCGCTTATTGAGGTCAAGGAGAACCACAAACCTAGCAAAAGAACCAGAGAAAGCTTCAAGAAGATGGAGGATAATAAGAACAAAGATATTGAGGAACTCAAAGTTTCCTCTCACAATATGTAGATGTTGGCTGAATAGGAAGCTGATCTTATGAAGTGTATCTAGCCTGTTGTTTGTTGTATGTTGTCCTGTTGTCTTTTTGCTATCTTTTTATTGATGTCTTTCTGTTTAAAGACTTGTTAAATTTTTTGGTGTCTTGTTTTGATGCTAATGCACTATTTCTGATGGATCTTTAATGCTTATCTTGTAATCTTGATGTAAAAGGTTTTGGGTCCTTTCAAAACTTGTTTTTACATAATCAAAACATCTATATTACATAGAAAAACCAAATCAAGACACATATGATAAATTTGAAGTCTTGGTTAAGGTGAATGATTGTTTCACTTTTCCTATCATATGTTCCATCACCCTTCCCATAGAAGATAGTTCTAAGTGCTAAAAATGTTCCTTTTACCACTATCCCTACCTTGAACTGATTGCAAGTGAAGTTGGATCATCCTTGGCTCACCTCCATGAAGGTATTCCCTTCTAGAATTCATAAGCATTTGAAATTACCTCACAATGCAAAATTTATTATTATTCATCATATTTTTGTCTAGCCCTTAACTAATTCTAGAAACTTAACCTTCAATTAATTTTAGCCTAAAAAATATCAACCATTAAAACCTTTCCATTATATCCCTTTCCTTTCCTATTATAATTTGAAATCCAATTTTATTTCTAGACCATATCATTAGGTAATCCATCAGGATCCATTTTGACTTTATTCATAAGAATCCTTCATCATCTATGAAAATCTAATTAGCTATTCTTGTTGCATAAATTAAGCTCCCATCATAAAGTTGGGCACACTTCAAGGGATCGAACTAAGAAAATATACAACCATAAGAGAATGTTGCAACTTGAGAAATAAAAAATAATGAGATAAAACTAAAATGTTTGACAATAGCTTGTAATAAATTGATATTACCAAAGAGATTTATTGTATAGGTAAGTGAGAAAGGAGTAGATACAACTACCCTACTATAAGTTATATTAAATCCATGGTGAAATATAATAAATGACAACACCTAAGATATATAACATGAAAAAATAGCTTAGGGAGTCAAAAAAATTATGCAAATGGTGTAAAACTAATATAAAGATGCAATATATGGGTCCTGACAACTAGGATATGCTAGATACCCATGGACAACTAATAATGTAACTAATTATATCTTACAAGAGGATAAAAGAAGAAAACCATGTGGCATGAAACTCCTATCCAAAAAAGAGATATGAAAATGATAGATCAAGTGATGTATGAGGTCTCAACATCAATACCCCCCAATGATTACATCCATCACAAGAATTCAATTGATAGTCCCCCTATTGGAGGAAATATTAGTGACAATGTATCTCCCTGTACTAAATAATCTATAGTAAAAATGATAAGGTTTTGAATAAAAAATAAAATCCAATGCCTAAAACCCACTTTTCTCCCCTTAGAAAGAAGAAACCCCATGTATAGGAAAGTCTACTTCACATTCTGGATATGCATTGAAAGTTGGAAGCATGGTGAATTAAGATGAGATCTCTAAAAACTGCTCATGTATCTCCTTGTCCATGAAAGATGTTGATCCCATGATCTATTCAAGGACATGCTTTTGCAAACAAGAAAGTGACAAGTTGGAACTATGTGGAAAATTATATAGAACAAATGCCAAAATAGAACACACTAATAAGTGTCCTCCAATCAAATGTAAAAGACAATGGTAAATCTATTGATCAAGAATGATGAAAGTCTCAATCAATGACACCAGAGATGAATTCAATGAAAGTGTAGGTGGATCATCTATTTCTAAAGAAGAATTGGGAACCTCTAAAGTAACCTCAACTGAAGTGTCAAAAATTTCCAAAAAATCAACAATCATTAGGTACATTCTCTAAAGAATGGAGAAACACAATAGGACCATATGGGAAGGTTGATTATCAAGATCTCCATGTTTCTCCCAAATGTGATTCCAAAGAGCATGAGAACACTTGAAACCAAAAATAGACTCCAAGATGTCATCATCTACATAATCAAAAATAAATCTAAACAAAAGATCCCTACTACATTTCCAAATAATTTCTTAATGAGATGTGTCAGGTAGGAGAACTAGATTATACAAATATGATGGGTTTGTGCAGGATCATGGTGGGACAAACTAGGACCTTAAGTGGTGATGAAATTTTAGAAAAGAAGAGTTAGGAAACTTGATGTAAAGTTTTGAGTAGGTTATCAACATTATATAAAAATATGCAAGAATACAATCTATAGAAAACTAAATGTAGTTTATAAGCTACTAGTTATTCTTTGAAAAAAAATTAATCTATTTAGTAAAAAAATTAATTTTTAATGAAGTAGTATGAAAGTTTTAGGAAAAATATAAGTAGGTGTGCATATGACCACCCTAATGACAATTAAATGATTATATTTTTAGTAATATTGTAGATATAAGTAGAAGACTCATGTTCGGATATGATACATATTTTTTTGGTAATTTTTTTCTTAAAAAAATAATTAATGATGATTTCTTACTACAACTTTTTCAAAATATAAAAACATGTATATCTGCCCACAATAAGTTGGTCAAAAATCTATAAAACTCATTTTAAAAAAAATTCTATAGTATGCAAAGCATAGAATGTGATACATGTTTTGGATTCAAAAAATGTTATACTATTTCAAAGTTATAGATACTTTTCAATCAACCCATCAATCAGGAATTTAGATGTAGTTTAATTAGAAAATGAATAATAATTATTTGTTAAACTCATTATAAGGAAAATGTTGGTGGAATGATTATTAAACTAAAAATAAGGAAAAATTTATATTGGTGGAAAGTTGAGAATCTCCTTAAGAAACCTTTTCATTTTATCAAATTTGGGTAAAAACAAAGTTGTCAGCTACATGGTCAAAGCCCAAAAACATAAGAGAAACTCCTAAACACATTTTTGTGTCAATTTTCCAAGTTTGGCATCACTAAGTCAAATCCCATAGAAATCCTGAGGCAAATCCCAAGGTTATAGATTTGTTTTAGAGGTATCGAATAGAAAATATGTATTGGATATCAAATTTTTGAACATTTTTTATATCTTATTTTTTTAGTATATTCCTATAATGTATACCTTATCTAATATATCATACTATATAATATATATTAGATTATAATATTTAATATATTATAATATCTTATACAATTTGTATACTAGGGAAAGTATCTTCATAGAATTAAGGTTAATCATCAATAATAAATGAAATAGTAACTAAATAAACCACAATAGAGAAACTATTTAGCAAATTAATGATCAATTGAGCATCCTATGTCTCTCTAACTAAGATTGTTAATGCAAAGCTCTCAGCAAGCTCTCATTAATGACAGTCCTAGAATGAGAATGATAAGATAAACAAGTTAAAGCTAACAATTATATCAAATTAAATGCTAATTAAGCTCTCAAATGCCTTTCTAAACTCAAATTGCAAGAGGTTCAATGCAATTATCAGATGTGTGGTTGATAATAATGAAAGAATTTGGTCTTCCTTTTATAGATTTTCCAATGGTAGGGGGTGTAGTTGTGTTTGATCATGATTAAACCTTGGTTGAGTCCTTCGTTCCACCCTTTGAAGACAATGAAAAGTTTGTGTCCTCAAAGCTTGGGACAAGTAGACAAGATCAATGGACAAGATTCTCTTTCACTTTGAGTGATTGAGATTGAATTTGGCTTGATCCATGTGAATGCCTTTCCTTAAATCTCATTGGTTGATTGAATTTCTTCTCCTTTTGGGTTGTTGAGAGTAATTAAGATTTATTAATTGATTTAAATGAATTTATTTTAGCCATGTACCCCTTGAATGGGTTGAATTTAATTTAATCCAAGACTATACAATTAATTGATTTAATTGTATTTTGATTTGATTGCATTTGATTAAAATGCTCTCAATTTTGATTGATCTTGAATTAAGACTTGATTTTCATTTTGATTGCCTAATTATGCATTGTGATTCAATTACTTCAATTTTGTCCTTGATTTTCTTTGATTTGATCTTTGTCCATTTTTAGGTGATTACAAATGCCCCTCTTTGAGTTAATGTGTGAAGCATGTCGATTCAAAGAATATTCTTATCTTGCTTGATGATAGGTCCTGATTCATTGATGGTCGATCTTTGATGTTCGTTTGATGTCTTTTGATGGTCATTCCTTGATTTTTGATATGAGATTGATACAGATATGGTCGATATGAAACTCTCAATTGATATGGTTCTAATGATCATTCTGATATGATGGTCCTTCTGATGATGGTTCTCAATATGATGCTTGATTCAATGATTGATCTTGATATGATACCTAATTTGATGATTGATTTTGATGCAATGCCTCATTCGTTTGATTATGAAAATTTTCCTGATAAAACATTTCGCTTTGATTTGATGATCAATTTCTTGATTTTCGATTATGTTATTGCTGATGTTGATCTGATTTTGCTATTGTTTGATATTTCCAATGGTATGCCCCCTCAGAAATAAAACATATTGATGTTTGATTTGAAAAATATGATTGATTGATTGATTCAATATGTTTTGATTTCTAAAAAAATCTAATGATATGCCATGATTCACAATTTTCCCTGGTTGATCTGATAGGTTAATATAGGTCAAAGTCAAAATTTCACCTCTAAATTAGGTCAAATTAGCATAAATAGGTTAAAAAACCTTGATTTACTATGTAAGTGCACAAAGATGGGGGACCAAAAAGGGGGTATAAGATGCCACTTTTTTCCTGAAATCAGAAAACTCTAAACTTCAACAAGAAATTGAAGATAGTTAGACTCAAAATTTTAAGATGCAACAAAAACAAGAGTTGTAATACTCTGAATCTAGTTCCTAAACTACTAACTTATTTTAAAAATGGTGCAGATAAAGGCCCTCAAAAAGGGGGAGCACAAAAAGTGGTCCTATTTTTTGTCCAAAAACATAACATAGTGTCTGGTGTGCTCCCCCTAAAATGTTAACACTTTTTTTGAATTTTTTTAATCACTCTAATGAGAAGTTAGCTAACACCACATAGTTTATCCTAGATTTTTTTGGTAATTTTTTGATGAATGTATAATTTTTGATGAATTTACGTAGTGCACACATCCTAAAAACATGAAATTTCTATGTGCTCCCCTTAGAAATCATTTAAAAGTTATCAAAAATTAAATTTTCTTTTTTCTCAAGTGTGTAGAATGGAGTCTAGTTTCTAAAAATGTAACTTGTTGCAAAATTCGATGAACGATCCAAAATCTATGCCCAGAATACTGAATGTTGTTTTTTTACAAAAAATGGACATACACACAAAATAAATTAGAGTTCAAAAACTTAACATAATCAGAATTCAAAATAAATTATATGCTTAGATACCTAACAGAGAGATCTACAATATCACATAGTCTGATTTTTACGTTCTTGAGCCATAATTAAACCTGACGAGGAGCACACAAAAAAAGATGTCATTTTTTTGTATGTCTACTGGAAAACATGTCTCAGGCCTATTTCAATCGTCCAAGCCTTTGGGTTGGATCTCCAAGGCAAATCCAAGCCTTAGGATTGGTAAATTCAAATGTTTTACAAAGTGCGCACGCCCTATAGGGTGTGCACTCTATTTCAATCTATGACTTTCATAGTGCATGCGTGCTATGAAAGTCATAGATTTGCATAGTGTGCATGCCCTATAGGGCATGCACCCTATAGCATGTGTGCAATATGTAAGACATAGATTTATATAGTGAGAGAGAGAGGGGGAGTAATTTATACAAAGAGAGGGGGGCGTAATTTATACAAATATAACATTTAAGTATAAGTTTGATAATTTTAATTTCTTGTACTTTAAGTTATATTTTTATAAATTATAAAATATAATGCTTTTAGGATGTTTGGGATAGGTTCCAGCTTCATAGGAGTTAACATGCAGATTCTAGATTTGAAAAATTCCAGACTTAGCCAAATTTCAAGATTTAGCAAGCCTTCAGTAAGGTTACCTCCCACAATCCATCATGGATTTCTAAGGTCAAATTGAAGCTGGCAAAAGGATTCCCAAAGGGTTTTAACTCATTTTATCACAAATCACTTGGTTTTGACCCCATCTCTACAACAGACTTAGCCTAGCTCTCACCCAAATCTCTCTCTCTCTCTCTCTCTCTCTCTCTCTCTCTCTCTCTGTGTGTGTCTAGGTTAAGTGTCGCATCCATGCTTTTTACTCATGTATTCGCGTAGTAAACTATTGCTTAGCAATTTTCCATTCTCACCTGAGAAAAATTTGATGTCGCGTAGCCTTAGGATTTTAATGCCAATTTACAAATAATTTTCTGCGTGTGCAACCCTAGCATTTCATTTTGCCTAGGCTTTAATATTTGTCACCTAACATCATGAAGTGTCACCTGATACATGAAATACTACGTAGAAGAAATAAAGTGTCACTTGACATCTTTTATGTATCGCTTAGGATAAAATGTCACCTGGTATGAATAAAATCATGCCTAAAAAAATTTTGAAAAAATTTTAGTTGTACTTGATCTTTCTTGATGAAAATTTTGATAAGTCCAAATGATCAATTCCAACGATAAGATTAGGTCTGTTGCGTTCAAACAAAACAATTGATTAGGATATCAAGATAATGGTACCAAAGAATGTGATTTGTCAATCTAATAGGATAAATCAATCAGTATAAAAACTGATATGATAGATACTGATACTTCATTCTCAGGATATAGAGACATGAACAAATAGTACTAGGTTTGATTACTTGATACTTTTGATAAAATTGATTGACTTTAGATGATTCCTTGATATGATATGCTGATATAATTTCTTTTTTTTTCCAAATAGGCACACTTCCATGTTCTTTACATACGGTATGTTGCATTGTGGGTTATTGATCTTGGTCAGGCTCTGACTCCCGCAGAGTATCATGTTGTTGAGTTTTCTGGGCTCAGTTTTCTTCTCGACATGCCATGGTTTTAGCTAAATTGTGGTCTTCTGATTGTTGTGGTGGAGAGATGGCACTCTGACCATAATACTTTTCACCTTCCCTTGAATAGAGAGATGACTATTACTCTAGAGGATGTGTATAGACTACTATGCATTCCTTGCCGAGGAGAGCTAGTCTATTATGATTCCATTTATGATAGTACAGTCTGCATATGAGTGTTTGGAGACAACACCATAGATGATGATACTATTACTTGGCCACATCTTTCTTCTTTCCTAACATTACCAGTGGTCCTTGGTGCTCTTATCGGTGGATTCTTGCTTCCTAACCAATGAGGTCATGGTTTCTCAGTTGGATGGGGTAGGATCCTTGAGGATTTACTTGCTTAGCCTCGATGATTTGATTGGGGCTCTTATGTTCTCAATTAGTTTTGTCATGATTTACATGAGTTTGTCTATAGAGAGAGCACTTCTTTGTCTACAGGTGCAATTATTCTTCAGGTATGGGTATGGGAGCATCTTCCCATTACTAGGCCTATTTCTGATAGGATTCATGGTCGAGGGTTTCCATATGCTTTTCTGTATAGCAGCATGGTTTTTGAGCATCATCTGGGCAAGCTTGAGTGTTGGTGCCAATAGATTGATGATCTTGATCAGGTTCATTGGTGACCATACATAGGATTTGAGTGATGGAGGGAGGAGGATGATGAGCTCCCCTATATGTTTGCTCCTCGATGGATGATTGCCAGGGCTACTTCTGTAATTGAGAATCCCTGCTTTGGTTGAGTGTCTTGCTAGTATGGTAGAGCATAGGATATGCCTTAAGGTGTTGCATTATATGCTCATGTATAGGCAGAATGTTCTATGTGGGGTCCTTTGATTGATTACCAGTTTGCATGTGATCAGATTGTTGGTTTGGGATATTGTAGATGGGAGATGCTTACAGGTGTTGTTGATGCTGGGATGTCACATGAGTATCAGGAATGGTCGGCTCAGAATAGGTTTCCTCTGTTTACTGATCCAATAGAGCATATCCCAGATCGAGACGAGAGAGGTGATGATGGAGGTGATGGCGGTGGTGGTGGTAGGAGACATCAAAGATAGTGAGGACAGAGAGATCCTTAGGTTATTGGTAGAGTAGGTGATAGACCACGAGTGAGAGGTGGTCATGTCTAGGATAGAGCTAGAGCTAGACATGATGATGTAGTTGAGGTACATCCTAGAGTAGTGGTGGATAGATAGCACAGAGCTCATCGAAAGCAGTGACAACAAAGATAGGTACATATAGATGTTGCTCGATAGATTCCTAGGGGTATGGATCCATTGGTTCAATTACACAGAGTTGCCTTAGTGCAGTAGGATGAGGTTCCAGCATAGCAGGTGCCTCCACAGTTTCAGCAGGATCGGGTTTCGGCACAGTAGGTGCCTCCACAAGCGCAGCAGTCATAGGATATGGGACAGAGTTTGCAGACTGCTCCTAACATTGAGAGCCTATCAAGAGATGTTCAGGAAATGAAGACATATATTTATACTATTGTTGGTAGACTGGATCAGGTAGCTCTTTTGATGTAGCAGTTTATGGCTCATATGATTCAGAGATCTAGCACAGTGAGCACTTCTCAGCCTCCCCCCTCACAGGATAGACAGGATGACAAGGGTCTAGATGGATTAGGTGTTGGGGATGGATCAGGTGCTGCTATGGGTTCTTGATGTTTTTATGATAGATTTTCTCATTTTTTATGTCCTTTGTATCATGTTTCATGATGTTTTATTGATCAGAACACTTGATGTATCACTTTCATGACATCTGTATCTTGATATACTGATGTACTGGATCATTTGATGAACACTTATATGATGATATACTCCTTGATTTTCTTGATGTATTTGTTATGAGATTATCTTTGTATGCAGTTATATGATGTTTATGATGCATTTACTTGTGATTATGCTATGGATGCAATGTATCTTATTTTATGATATAGATAAATGAATGCATTGATGGATGGATTTATGACATGCTTTTCTCAATTTTTCAATGTATGGATATAAATTGTTTTATGGAAATATGAATTCCCCTATTTTTTTGGTTTTCAGATGTATGCAGTTATATCCATAATTACATGTATGCAAATGATGTATGAGTAATGATTATTTTTCTCTTTTCTTTGATATATGGATAATGAATAATGATTAATGTTATGCATGAATGTAAAAGATAATCTCGCATGTTTTTAATTGAAATCAAGGATAAGACGTTTGAATTGAACCCCCCCATTTCTTTTTCCCCTCTTGCAATTTAAGCTATGAAAGGAAAAACAATATATACAATGCACTTAATCTAAGATGAATGCAGCTTGTAATACCCCAAAAATGGGCTATAAGTTCATTCATCTTCTATATAAACAATTCGAACGAAATCGACATCAAAGTCCTAATCTAAGGCACATCTAAACATCATCGAATCCTAATTGATTATCTTAAATTCTGCGTCGGGGAATATTCCTAGCAATATTCCTAATCATCATAATTATCTTTAATTTTATAATTATTTGGCAATAAATCACATTTATCCTAAAGTTTGATTAATTGAATATTTTCATATTTAATTAATTAGATTTAATATTTGCCACTTAATTGTGTAATTAAATTTAATTCTATCTATTATTAATTGTATTATTTAATTTTGACAATAAATCTAATATCATATGAATAATTGATTAAATTCTTATTTAATTAATTAAAGCAAGTTGTCATTATTTAATAATATAGTTTTTAATAAAAGTTTGATTAAATAATTGATTAACCCATAAATCAATTGTTTTATTTTTAAAAGCAGTTAAGTTGGAAATAAATCACTTTATTATTAAATTAATTCATAAATAAAACATGCACAATCATAAAAGCAGACAACTATCAATTATCAATTAAAGCTAAACTCTATTTTGAGTTAAAGCTTAGCTTTTGCATGTTTTTGTGAGTTAATTATCCTTTATTTAAAAATAACTCAAAAATCAACCTGAGTTATTTGAGTGATTTATGGTTTTTTCCCATGCACCTCCAAAGCCCTACATTTCTATAAAAACAAGGCTCAGCTCTTCATAATTCATCTCTCAAATTTGCATCCAAGCATCTCATAATTTTGTAAGCTTACTTTGCCAAAGTCATCTCATATTTTTGCACAATCACGCTGGACAATTGGAATTGGGAGAATCAAAGCTCTTGCGAATCAACATCTTTGTGAGATCAATCTTTTTTTTGCATATCATTCTTAGATAATTTCATATCAAGTTTTTCATATAGATTAGTTTCATATCAGTTTTTCATTCTTATTGCATAGAAAATCCAAAAAAATAGATTAATTACATTCAATCTCATATCTAAATCAATTGCATTCAAATCCTTCATTTAGCTGTCGTCTAGGTCACTGATCTCAATTACAATCTGAGAACATCAATCTCGCACCTATTAGAAGGCAATAAATCGCTTGGTTAGATTAGATTTCAATTTTGCATGATTTTGATTATAGCTAACCTCTAATGTTTTACTAAGTGTTGTGTCTATAGATCAGGTACAATTTATACACACACATTTCTGGCGCCCACCGTGGGGCAACCCACCTTTGCATGCTGGTTTTGAATTTTTTTTTGGGAGCTAAAACCCCAAAGTTTCAAAGATTTAATTTTATCTCCCAAACGGCTTGGATTTTTGGTCTAAAATGTTTTTTCTAGGTTGGTCACATATCGGGGAAGCTTCGATAAAAAAATTTAGAATTTTCTAAAATTTTTTGAATTTTTAATAATTTTTTTTCAATTTTTCATAAAAAATTAATTTTCGGCGCAAATCAAAATATTTTTTGGAAATTTTTACATTTTCAGAAAGCTCTTCAAATTCTACAGGGGGTCTATAATTTGTGTTTTAAATTTGGATGCAATTTAATAGCTCAAATAGTCAATTTGTAAAAACTGGTCTATTTTGATAAAATGGGTCTCTAGGGCACAAATGAACAGATTTTTTAAAAAATTTTGCATTTTTGGAAAGCTCTCTATTTTTTAGTAGGGGTCTCTATTCTAAATTTCTACTTTTGTGGCCAAAATCATATCAACAAAATCAGATCTTGTTGACTAGGTCAAATGCAGCAAAAAAAATAAAATTTTGTGATGGGTATGCACTTATTTTTTTTACATGGTTCAATGAATGATATGATTTGTCATTTGGATTAATTGCTGGTTATTATTTCTCCTAATAATTGATTTTTAGATCTAACCCTAGGGTTTTCATAAGTTGAATATACCTTGCATATCTTGTTTGCTTGTTGGCTTGTTGGAGAGTTCGTAGCTTGCTTGCATAGTAAAGCTCAACAAAAATTGCTAAAAATTAGGTAAAATCTACTAAGCACGTTGCAAGGATCCCAAGTATTCTCCTTCATCTAATAACATTTCAATTTGGGACTTAAAATAAATCTCTTATGTGTCAAGCTTGTGTGCATCTTTTCATGCTTTTGATCTATTTCTACACACTTGCATAATTTGATACTAGGTTGTGATCCCTTAAGGATTCATTAAGTAGTCTTAGAATACGTGTGATTGATCTTGATTGCTATCTTGGGTTATTGGACTCGCTAATCCGCCAGCCCCTCATTTCTATCCCGTGGTTGTAATCTCAGTGCGATAAAGGGGAGGGGTCAACAGGACAAAAGCGTTAAGTGTTCCACTTGGCAACCCTTTTGTGCTTTTAGGAACTCACTTGTTTTCTAAGTTGGGGACTCATTTTCAGCTTGTGTGAGGTGTTAAGTGTTCCACCTTGTGGACTCATCTCATATTCTCTTTAAGCGTTAAGTGTTCTTCTTTCTGCTTTTTGGGTACTTTTGGTAGATTTGCTTTCGAGAATATATCTGTGCTCACATAGTAATTAGGCCCTATGAACACTATTCGTGATTCTTGAGAGATTGGATTCCTAGAGAAATCTTTCTTGATGATAGAATCCTTGTAGGTAGGGAGGATACTTAGTGCATTTCACATTCAACTTGGTTAGTGTGTCTTCTCTTATTGATCAATACATTCTCTCCCAGGAGAGGTTGATAGATCACGTGGGGTTGACATCACGAGCTTTGGTGAATCAAAATTGGTTAGTGTGCCTTCTCTTATGAATTGATACATTCTCTCCTCGGAGAGGTTGATAGATCATGTGGAGTTGGCATCATAGACCTTTGTGAAGCAAAACTTTGTCTTAGCGTGTCGGATTAATCTTCTTGCTTTGTTTGGGTTAAAAGTGAAAATGTGTCAAAAACCTTGGATTTGGAGCCAAGTCCCCTTGTGGTATAAATCTGTGAGTCACCTTTAGAGAGGGTTAACCGTAGCAGATGATCCCTTCACAGGGAAAACTACATTGACGGAACCTCAAGCGGTAATAGCCATTTTCACCATGGTAGTGATAACCGCTATATAAATGTCCTTATGGAAGAAATCTCCATGGGTATGGTTCATTGTTGGGTTGTCAGATCTCCCTAGCAGCTCTTGAAGATTAAGTTCTCAGACTGTGTCAAAACCCTGGTGCACTGAGATTGGAGTTCACCCCTTTGAATCATAAAAGTTGCAGAGTCAAACCATTACTAAAAACCCTAGAGAGGCCAATTTTTGACTTTCAGGTATATGTGTGTTATTGCAAAACTTTTCAAAACATACACAATTATTACTCTCAGGGATTAGCATAATTTGGTCACTTGATTGTTCATGTGCAAGGTTTCTTTTGCCCTTGTTCATTATTTTCAGATGTGCTTGGAATCACTTGCTTGCTATTCTACGTGCTTGTTTATCTACTTGGCTATTAAAAATGATCAAATCTGGTATAACCTTCAAAATCTGGACAGTACAATTTGCAAACAATCCAAAACTGAAGACCTTAAATTTTGCAAAAATCGACGTAAAATCTTTCTGGAGTCAAAAGTCATCTCAGGAAGTCAAAAGTCGTACGAGTTTTATCAAGTGTCATTTCAGTATTGCCCATCTATCGTACGATTGAGAACCCAGTGTCATATGAGTTTTCAAACCAGCAAATTCAAGAAAGTCAAAACCCTGTTAGCAACTGTCGTACGAGTTTTGTCAACTGTCGTTTCATTGCTACCCAACTATCATACAAGTTTAGCAACTGTCATTTCATAGACTACCCAGTGTTGTATGAGTCTGCAGAGTGTCATTTGGAAAAATTTGAGAGAGTTGTCAGAAATTGTCAAATTGCAAGATATCCAATGTTTCTAGCCTAGTTCCAGAATCTGTCAAAAATATCATTGTGTCAAGAACAAATCAGTAGCTATTGAAAATCAGTACACATGTCTCAAAGAATCAGTACACATGAGGAAGAAATTTTGATCACCGCTATGATGAAGCAGCTACAAGCTATGCAAGTCCAGCTTGACAAACTTGAGAAAGAAAAGGAACCTCTATACTCTTTTCCATTTGATAAAGACTTGTACATGTCACCATGCCCCCGAAAAAAATTTGAGCAATATGATACCTCTTCCACGGAGAGTGACACATCTAGCTTTGGAGACTATGATGACTATGACAACAGACAATGTAATGATACCTATGACACCTCTGTTCCTAAGATTCCTCCTCATCATTCATTCCTGCTTACTACAAATGGGCCATCACATTGGATAGATCGTGATGGTGATCCATATGATTCTGATTTTGAAAGAGACTTTGATGGCTTTTGTGGACAATACTTTGATTATGATCCATCTACTACTATTGAGGACTATAAAATACATCATGCTAGCTTGAAATGTCAATACTATAAGGATCTCTCCTCTAAGAACTCTCTAGCTGAAAATAAAGATTACACTCTCAAGCAAGATCATGTTAATGCTGAACCTTTGTCTAGTGATGGTTCCCTTCCATCCCCTACTTCCTCCAATACCCATACATTTCTTAAAGCTTCTGAGTCTTTCAAATCTTTCACAGAACCTTCATCTGACACAAGTCTTGATACTTTTCATGCGATTCCCTATAGTTATCCTCTAGGGCTACCTCTTAAAGAAACTCAAGCTAACCTTCACTTGGCTGCAAAGACTTTCAATAATGATAAACCTAAAGAGCCTAAGCCTTCATATGCTATAATCCCTACTTCAACTAGTCCTCCACCATCTCTTCCAAAGTCATCCATACAATCCCAACATGCTTCCTTGTCCTTAGAAGTGGCTCCATGTCAAGAGGACTCTAAAAATGAAGAAGAAAAGAACATAAAGAAAGATCAAGATCAAGAACCCTCCATGTCATCCACTCCTTTTCATGATGTCTCTTATCTGCCTTAGGGTTCTTTTGATCCTATACCCCCTTTTTCATGCATTCCACTATGTCTTAAGTCTTCGCCTAAGCAAGATCAAGCTACTACTTACACTATTGAGCTTATTGACAATCAAAATAACCTTACTACGCTTGCGCTTTCCAAAGATGATACTTCCATTAAGGTTGGTAAAAATGATGTTCCTTCCAATGTTAAGCCTATTGAAAAACAAGAGAAAAATTATGCGCTTATGCTATCCGAAGATCCTTGTCAAGATCAAAGTCTTTCATCTTCTTGTTATACCACTCCGTGTTCACTTCCACTTTCTACTCTTCCTAAGTCTTTGCAAGCTTTGAACAATCCTATCAAAGAAGGTGCTCATATTCAAGATGTCCATGATTCTATTGAAAATTCTAATGCTCACTCTAAAGATGCTGATATCTTTGGTTGTCATATAGATGCTGATGAACTTATTGATTATCCTTTTGCATCTTCCACTTCCATCCTTGGACCTCTTCCACCACTACAAAGATCTTCACACCTTCCTTCCATCTTGGGTCTTTATGTCCCTTCACTTTCCTCTCCTAACTCTCCTAATTTGCCATCCATCTTGGGTCCTTACATACCTCCATCTCCCATCTTTCCTCAAAATCAACATAGATGCATACCCTTGAATCCTTTTCATCCACCCACCCATCTAAACCAGTCGTATCCTCCCTCTTCCACAAATCTCAAGTCTTTTGGAAGTAACTTGAATGTTCAATACAATAAAAAGAAGCAATACAAGAATCCATCAAAAAGAGAAGATCACCATGTCTCCTCTAAATGACATGGAGGCATAAAGTCAAAAGAGATATCTAAAAAAAAAACTACAAGACAAGTATGGGTTCCAAAATCCATCATTGAAGATATTATCTCTAAATCATCAAAAGAAAATAAAAATCCTACGACTATATGGATTTCAAAGCCTCTCTTGAAAGAGTCTGGTGTTGAACAAAAAGTGAAATTGACATTCAAGCTTCCAAAGGCTTCCACTACATCTCCTTCCAAAAATATTCCTCCATTTCATGCACCCAAACCTCAACCTTTGCTATCCATTCGCCATATTCCTTCACATATTCCTTCATTCATGTTTCCTCCACCCTCTCACCACCCTTCAAGGTGTGTTTTTACGTTGATCTTGCCTTCCTTTCCATCTACCCTTTCACAATCCTTCCATGCATTATCCTTTTACCTTCTATCATTTTTCCTCATTTGCCTATTCCTCCTATCTTCCAACCTCACTAACTTTACATAAAACCTTATCCTCCATTTTTCTCTTCCATTTCCTTTTCTCTATCAGCATCTTTGAGCATATCATTTGAATCCTTGGTATATCATGGTTTATCCTTTCAAGGAGCACTATCTAAAAAGTTTGCCTTCTTCCAAAAAAAAAAAAAAAAAATTGAAAATGTGCCTTGGTGAAAACCTGGAAATAGGCACCTTGGTAGCAAAAGTAAAGAGAAATAAATTCTTCCTATGGTGAAAACCACTTCCTTGTGGCACCTTGGATAAGTACCATGATGAAAACCTGGCAATCAGGCATCATGCGTAGTTCTTCTACATATTTCATCCATTCCATCTTCTCTCTTTGATCTTGACAATGTTGATCTATACACAAATATTTGGCTATTTTGTGAGCTATCTTACGGTGATCTTGCTTTCATTCCTTCCATGTTTAGCCTTCATATCCATCTTCCTCCATTCATTTTCGCCTATCGCTATCATTTTCCCCTTTGGTCTTGATCTAATAAAAAAAGAAAGAAAGAGTAAAACACAGTGCTATGAAGCCTCTTGACATGTCTACTCCTTTAGATTGCATTCTTTCCTGCTCTTGCACTACGCTTTTGTGACTTATCCTATACTAGCCTTTCCCTACTTATCCAAATATGCTTTACATGACAATTTTTCCCTAGCTTGAGTATTCTTGAGGAGTTTTCCCTTGAGGATTTCTTCCCTTCATTAGCTTTCATTCTCTTATCTTCCATCTCTTCCACCAGCTTGCCAATCCCTCTTGTTCTCCACCTTGCTAGACATTGGGACTACATGATATAATCTTGCTTGGGAGTTTGCAATGGAAAAAGATGCTATCAAGTATACCAAGTATCAGAACTAATATCAGAATAATTATCAGAATCAGTATCAGAATCCGTATCAGAACCAGTATCAGAACCAGTATAAGAACATGTATCAGAACAAGTATTAGAACCAGTATCAAAACATGTATCAGAATCAGTATCAGAACACTTACTGGGGCTACACCTTTCACTTTAGTTTATGGGTCTGAAGCGGTACTGCCTATTGAGGTTGAAATCCCATCACTCAGAATCAGAATGCATGGTCTAATAATTGATGATGACTACAGAGTGTCTAGGTTACAAGAACTGGAACTACTAGATGAGTGTAGACAAGCAGCATATGATCATCTTAGAGTATATCAGAGGAGAATATCTAGAGGCTACAACAAGACAGTCAGACACAAAAAAATTTTAGGTTGGTGATCTAGTCTTGAGAGAAAATCCTAAAAATCAATCCCATCGAGAATGCAAGGGGAAGTTTGAACCCAACTGGCTGGGTCCCTTTGTTATCACTGCTACTTTTGGCTCTGGTGCCTATCAACTCTCAATGATTGAAGGAGAACAACTCTGAGAACCAATCAACGTTCTCCATCTAAAGAAATTCTACGCCTAAGGTATTCAGTGCTTGGTAAATGTCCTGAAAAAATCTTAAAAATCAGAAAAAGTCCTGAAAAAATGAACATCTTGGTGAAAACCTAGCAATAGGCACCTTGATGATTCACAAAAAAATAAGAAACTATGAAAAATATGAAAAAAAAAAAAAAGTGCCTTGGTGAAAATCTGGAAACAGACGCCTTGGTAGCAAAAATAGAATCTCTACCAAGATGGTGAAAACCTGGCAAATGGGCACCACTTGTTTCAAAATGCTCCATCTATTAGCACAATCTTGGTCTTTCCCAGCTTTCAATTTTGTTTTAGTTTGTACATATCTCCCGATTTGTTTCTGCATTTCCAGTTTTCAATAAGTCAGTCTGTACACCAATCAGCTTGCGCGTCTGTATCCTATCAATGTTCAAACTTGGGGGAAATCAATGTCATATCCTATGGCCTCCAATGTATCTTAGACGTATCCTATCCAGTCAAAGTCCTTTGAAGCTTCAAGTTGAGTCAGTCAGTCTGTCTTGTCTCCAGAAAGGATTTTGCATCTACAACAATGCAATCAAACATCAAAACTCAACTGAAAACAATCTATGCTTTTTACATGCTTTTATCTCCTTGTATGCTTACTAATTCGCATTGAGATTTTTGCATATTGTGTCCCTTCAAGCTCTTCGATGATGTCCTTTATAGGCTTTAGAGAGTGATGACTAAGGGCATAATCTTTTCTTTGTCTTCTGCTTGTATGTGAAAATCTAACAACTTTGGAAATTTCTGATTGAAATGGTGTCCGACTATAAGAGCCTCTATCTTGAATTGGATGGCCATGCGTACCTAGACCATTGATACCCAAACAATCCAAGGAAGTTTGATCTAACTATTATCTTTTAGAGTAAGTTCTTTCTCCTACTATGGAACGCAATCTTGCCTAAGGATGTGAACGATAAAGGGTCACTACGGGTAATTCACATTAGATTTAGAATGATCTCTTGACTATTTGATGTGTTTGCAATGCAGGGTGTACTCAGGTCATCACGACGTTTATGTTTTGATGCTTGTACAAATTGCTATATCAAAATGGACATGATATTCAGGTCATCCTGGCTTTTGTGCCTTGGTGCTTATATCTGATCCAACATTCTGAAAACAAATCAATATTCATATGTCCATGGTTGTATAACCAGTGGGTGTTGTATTGATTCTTGCGCATACAAATCAATATTCATATGTCTATGGTTTCATGGCTAGTGGGTATTGTATTGATTTATCTGGTTACCTAAAAGTTCAATGATGATAACAAATCGACATATGATCAGTGAGTAGGTCCTAGGTGTTAGGTTGCATTTCATTTTGCATGTCTCTTTGCATTTTTCATCTTTGCATGATCTCACAATGACTAAATGAACTTCAATGCTTAAACAATTCTTCAATCACCTCTTCCAATCTAACAAGAGCTAAATCCCACATGAAGGTTCCTCCAATGAAATAGCAAGTAGAATCCTTTTTCGGGATCAAAATTCAAATCTGAGATCATTCATATTATTAACTACTTGCATAATCGACCTTCAATCATCACAGAAATCTAGTATTCAACTTAATTGATTATCTTACATCAAACTATCAAAATTTCAACTTGGTCAACCATGGTCAACTCATGGTCAAACCTAGTCAAACTTGGTCTTTTGGGACCTTCCAACGATGCAGAATGTGTTCTTGAATGTGTTTCACCACACTTCTCAAATCAATTAACATGCTTCTAAACTATAACGCTGACTTTTCTTGTCAAATTTCAATTTTAATCCTGAAGGGGGCATGGTATTGCACATCATTCAAAGTCTGTCAATCAAATCTATCAATATCTTTCATCAGTAATCAAGACAAACAATCACGTCTAGTTACTGATTCATCAAAAAAAAAAAGACCTCATCGCTCAGGGCAAATCTATCATCACTTGGGGCATATCAGATTCATCGATCCATATCAATTTGATATTCTCTTAATCTTGTAATCCGTATCAGTTTTTGCAACCATCAGATCATAGTGTTCTTTCCTTGGTTCTTCGACAACTGAAGGGTTTGGATGTGATACCTGATAGTTCTGCTAAGACAATCGAGTCTAGAACCAGTCACTCACTTCTTATCAATCCTAACGTTTAGAATCAGGCATTTTGGACACTTTTTCACAATCATAGGTTCATTTTCTGTTATAGTGAACATTATCTTTGGTCATTTAGGACCTATTATCTTCATATCAAATTCAATATCGATCAACTCCTATCTCAATATATTTCAATCGGTTTCTATCTTGAGATCGGTTTATCTTTTGAATCAGTTTCATATCTTTATCAAACACAGACTATCTTTGAACCACTGTGCTTCACATAGTAATTCAAAGAGGGGCAAAATGTAATACCCCAAAAATGGGCTATAAGTTCATTCATCTTCTATATCAACAATTCGAATGAAATCGACATCAAAGTCCTAATCTAAGGCACATCTAAACATCATCGAATCCTAATTGATTATCTTAAATTCTACGTCAGGGAATATTCCTAGCAATATTCCTAATCATCATAATTATCTTTAATTTTATAATTATTTGGCAATAAATCACATTTATCCTAAAGTTTGATTAATTGAATATTTTCATATTTAATTAATTAGATTTAATATTTGCCACTTAATTGTGTAATTAAATTTAATTCTATCTATTATTAATTGTATTATTTAATTTTGACAATAAATCTAATATCATATGAATAATTGATTAAATTCTTATTTAATTAATTAAAGCAAGTTGTCATTATTTAATAATATAGTTTTTAATAAAAGTTTGATTAAATAATTGATTAACCCATAAATCAATTGTTTTATTTTTAAAAGTAGTTAAGTTGGAAATAAATCACTTTATTATTAAATTAATTCATAAATAAAACATGCACAATCATAAAAGCAGACAACTATCAATTATCAATTAAAGCTAAACTCTATTTTGAGTTAAAGCTTAGCTTTTGCATGTTTTTGTGAGTTAATTATCCTTTATTTAAAAATAACTCAAAAATTAACCTGAGTTATTTGAGTGATTTATGGCTTTTTCCCATGCACCTCCAAAGCCCTGCATTTCTATAAAAACAAGGCTCAGCTCTTCATAATTCATCTCTCAAATTTGCATCCAAGCATCTCATAATTTTGCAAGCTTACTTTGCCAAAGTCATCTCATATTTTTGCACAATCACGCTGGACAATTGGAATTGGGAGAATCAAAGCTCTTGCGAATCAACATCTTTGTGAGATCAATCTTTTTTTTGCATATCATTCTTAGATAGTTTCATATCAAGTTTTTCATATAGATTAGTTTCATATCAGTTTTTCATTCTTATTGCATAGAAAATCCAAAAAAATAGATTAATTACATTCAATCTCATATCTAAATCAATTGCATTCAAATCCTTCATTTAGGTGTCGTCTAGGTCACTGATCTCGATTACAATCTGAGAACATCAATCTCGCACCTATTAGAAAGTAGTAAATCACTTGGTTAGATTAGATTTCAATTTTGCACGATTTTGATTATAGCTAACCTCTAATGTTTTATTGAGTGTTGTGTCTACAGATCAGGTACAATTTTCACACACACACAGCTGTCATTATTCAAACTTTGGAGCTTATTATCATCATTGAGCATTTTTGGAATCTTGTTTTAGTACAACCATCACTAGTTCAACTATGATGATATGAATACTTTTCTGCACCTCTTTGTTTTCTTTCCCATCTCTCTTTGGTATGACTTTCACTGATTAAAGCCAATCATGAGAGTGCGAATACTGATTTTATCAGATTCTATGTTGCAAGTGGATTTTGGTATTATGATATTGAAGATCAAAATATCCAAGGTATCCATTTGCATAAATAAGCAGGAATCTCAGTTTTATCCTATGTACATGTCCTCGATGATTCTTTGATGATCACGTCCTTAGACAAATAGTACATGATTTCAAACTTTAATTTTAAGAAAGTCATTCAAAAATCAAGAAAAATATCATCCTTTCATCATAGCTTGTCTATTCTAAAACTTTCATCAATTTCCTAGAAAGACATGATTTCATCAATTGAGTTAACACTTAGAAATTTTTTTTCATATTTTTCAAATCCATATGTCAAGTGTATTTCTATCCATTTCATATTTTTTTAATCCTGATAAAGATAAGGTCCTTTTAGTTCTTGGATCAAATTTTTCATTTTAGGCTCAAATTGGATTAGAATGTAGATTTGATTAAGTGTTCCTCTTTCGAGTGTGATGAATTGATTCTCTGATTGAATAAATGCTTGCTTTGATGAATCTTTTCTCCTCTTGAGTAGATTGCCCCTAGTTTGAGATAATTTCATTTGTGGGACTTAGGACAATTTTCATATTAGATGACCAGGGTGGGCACCATTTTGTATACTAGGGAAAGTATCTTCATAGAGTTAAGGTTAATCATCAATAATAAATGAAATAGTAACTAAATAAACCACAATAGAGAAACTATTTAGCAAATTAATGATCAATTGAACATCCTATGGCTCTCTAACTAAGATTGTTAATGCAAAGCTCTCAACAAGCTCTCATTAATGATATTCCTAGAATGAGAATGATAAGATAAACAAGTTAAAGCTAACAATTATATCAAATTAAATGATAATTAAGCTCTCAAATGCCTTTCTAAACTCAAATTGCAAGAGGTTCAATGCAATTCTCAGATGTGTGGTTGATAATAATGAAGGAATTTGGTCTTCCTTTTATAGGTTTTCCAATGGCAGGGGGTGTAGTTGTGTTTGATCATGATTAAACCTTGGTTGAGTCCTTGGTTCCACCCTTTGAAGACAATTCAAAGTTTGTGTCCTCAAAGCTTGGGACAAGTAGACAAGATCAGTGGACAAGATTCTCTTTCACTTTGAGTGATTGAGATTGAATTTGGCTTGATCCATGTGAATGTCTTTCCTTAAATCTCATTGGTTGATTGAATTTCTTCTCCTTTTGGGTTGTTGAGAATAATTAAGATTTATTAATTGATTTAAATGAATTTATTTTAGCCATGTACCCCTTGAATGGGTTGAATTTAATTTAATCCAAAACTATACAATTAATTGATTTAATTGTATTTTGATTTGATTGCATTTGATTAAAAAGCTCTCAATTTTGATTGATCTTGAATTAAGACTTGATTTTTGTTTTGATTAGCTAATTATGCATTATGATTCAATTACTTCAATTTTTTCCTTGATTTTCTTTGATTTGATCTTTGTCTATTTTTAGGTGATTACACAATTATATCTAATATATATAGCAAACCTAATTACTATATTAGTATTATGTATCATTTTTAAAATATTATATTATTTATTATATTTAATAGAGAAATCTCAAGTTAAATACTCTCTCTCTCTCTCTCTCTCTCTCTCTCTCTCTCTCTCTCTCACATTCTCTTTTTCTCCTTATCCCCTTCTCTCCCTCTCAACCTTTCCCTATCCCCTTCTCTCCCTCCCTCTCCTCATCCCCTTTTATCCCTCTCCCTATCACCTTCTCACCCTATCCCATTATCTCCCTCTCCTTATACTCTTTTCTCACTCTCCATATCCCCTTCTCACCCTATCTCATTCTCTCCCTCTTCCCATCCCCTTATCACCCTATCCCATTCTCCCCCTCTCCCTATACCCTTCTCTACCTCTCTTTTTTCCTTATCTCCCTCTCTCTCCCTCTCCTTATCTCCTTCTCTTTCTATCTATCTTGTTTCCTTATCCCCTCATACATTTTTTATTAAATTAATTGTAAATACATATATTATATATAATGCATTAGATGTTTATATATATGATTTAGGTATCGAATTTCAGATTCTCTCTAATATTCAATACCTTTTTAACAAGGGCACCAATGGTAAATTCTTTGCACCCTTGCAAATTCTTGGTGTCGATGTTAACAATATTAGATATCATATTAATATTAGATTCCAATATTAACCCATTCTTTGATACTTGGGCCACATAAAATATGGTAGTGGTCCATTTTGTACATTTTAATGAACCCTACAATCTTTTTGGTGATGAAAAACATAATATTTCAAAGAGAAAGAGACAAAGTTAGGCCTTTTTTAGCATATTTTCATAAATTTATCATTTTTTATCATCTTTTTGGAAGTATAAAGGGGAGTGGCAATTGTCAAAAGAAAGATTGAAAGAGAATTCTTACAAAAGACCAAATTGAAGCATATAGACAAAGAGATAGAGAAAGTCACAAGAAGAGAAGATAAGGCATGTCAAATATTAGTTAAGATGAGGCCTTTGGTTCACCTTTAACTACTATTTCAAGTGAAGAGGATAATGAATATAAAAATATTGAGAATGATTTTGAAAATGAGAATGAAAATGTGGAGATTGATAATGAAAATATTAAACAAGATATCCAAGTTAGGAATGAAAATGTTCAAATTGATATGAGTAATGTTCAACATGATATTTAATTTTTTAATGATAATGTGAGAATCCAAATTGAAGGTGAAAATGGTGGAATTTTTATAGAAAATAAAGTTTTTGAACCAAGTGAATGTTATAAAATGCCATATTACATGTGAAATGAAGTCCCTTGTTTGGAAGAAAGACAAATTCCAAATTCTAGACCTTCAAGATCCCAAAAATGGTTACCTAAAATTGATTATGATATTAAAACCAATATTCAAAGCAAGAGATCAACAAGAACCATTTGGTTTTGTGATATGAAAATTTTAAATTAAGATTTTAGTAATAAGACATTGGTCAAGAAATAACAACTTTTTGTACAATTGCTAAAGATACAAAAAATGAGACCTTTTCTAGAAAAATTGAAGATTTGTGTGAACAAGAAGATAGAAAAAAATGATAATATTCTTGAGAAATAAAGTTATTGATAAAAATGTAGCAAACATGAGTTTGGAAAGAAAATACAACAAACAAAAATTTAGAAATAAGTTGTTGAGGAAAAGATATATGAGCTAGCCAAATATACTTTGAAGAGTGGAGGTGAAGGTTATTTATGTGATGTGGTTACAAAATAATGTAGTGTTGCTGATTTTATTTTAGATATTGATGAAGGGTACTCCTCTTATTAACACAAACACTCACAATAGAATTGAGAATAACAACAAATTGTAAGGACAAGAAATGGGCTTTCTATTATCTCAAATGAAATGGAATTACAATGTTCATAAATATACAATGCATAGCCACATGGTAATTTTTCATTATAATATTCTTCAAGCCAGAGCCACCATATGCATCTTCCCAAAACTGCCCTAGATAACCCTGTGGGCCTTCATTATATAGGCAATTTTAACTGCCCAAGAGAATTCTAGAAATTTTAACCCTAGAGTTTGAGGCCGACCATCCATAAGATATTATTATTCACTTTTATTACATTATAATAGGCCCAAACAACTCTCGTAACTCAAAAATAAATTTTGAAGGAATTTCATTTTCTTCTATTTTAGGTAGCACAACTTCTGGAGACCATAACTCATCGCATGTTGACTTGATTGGCTATTATAACCCCATTTCAGAAATAGAGTGAAGTGCTCTACAAAACTTAACTTGTGAAAGCTCTACTCATCCAAGGTTTTGACCCCTTTTGAAGCCTCCAAAGCCTTCAAAACTAAGTTAAAAGTTCATGTACCCTACTGCCAATACCTAAAATTTTCAATATCTTCAAAACTAGACTTGATCTTGCAATGAAACCTTAGTGGTAGGCTGATATAACCAAAGGGAACCTCCAAGGAAGAAAATAGAACATTCTTGGATCAAACAAAAAACTTACTAAAAATAGTAAATTTCCAAAAATAGCATCTCTAACAAAATAGCCCTTATTGAAAAGAAACCAGAAAATATTTTGGGTGATGCAAGATTTCCCTTACACCTAGGGTAATTTGAGAAGTGACCTTGTAACATCTTAGGTGTTCAAAGGAAAACCAAGATGTTTAACCTCCTCCCTTAATTCTTGGATAATTGAGAGGGGGGATGAATTAGTTATATTAGGTCCATTAACAATTTTCAACCTTAAAATATCCTCAGTAGATAGTCTTACTTATAAGATTTAACATTTAACTGATCACAACAGTATGCATCAAAAGATTAGTAAATAACATGCAAGATAATCAATCACACATTAACACTAGTATTTAACATAGAAACCCAACTTGGGTAAAAACCACCATGGGAAATGTCACTCACAAAATAATTCACTCTTTTGAAGTGAGCTCAGTTAAGAGCCAATCATATTAAAGATTACAAACACATTTGCTAGATGTGACCTTGTTAGGATATTTTCACCAAAGATCGACTAGATCTATCACTCTATAATGAGTGGCCTTATTAGAGGACTTTAGAACATTCTTTAGAATTCCACCTTACAAAGGATTTAGAAATAAGACTATTAAGTCCACTCGGTTAAGAGATTTTATGTTATAATGATTTGAAGTAATAGTGAAATGATCTAATAAAATATGCAACTACCTTTTCCTATTCAGATCTCCTTTTTGCTCATTTTTATTCTTCAAACTCTTCTCCTCTAGATGATCAACATACAAACTTAATCCCATCACTTTCCTTCACTTCATTCACAATTTCCTTCAAATTTGTTCTACTCAGTGTACCCTTCTTTTATAGCTCATTTTTCTACTCTGGATATCAATACTTCATCATCACCATCAGCAATAGTATCAACAATATGATCATCATGATCATCCTTTATATATATAAATTTCTCCACTTAATCCTATCACCACTTAATCTCATCCATTCAATAAAATATGTAGCTCGATTAAATGTTTTATGTTTCTTTCTAGCTGTAACTTCATGTTGGAACTTGAACTTTTCTTGGATCTCAAACCAACCACTAAATCTTCACCATTTATCTTTACCTGATGATTTTGATATGTTGATTTATTTAACTGACTTTATTCCATCATTATAATCTTCTACATCAATTCAAATCCTCACATCATGTCAAATTTTACTTGATTCCTTGATTAACCAACCAACATCATCTACTCAGTTATCCTTTGCTCAGTTAACTTCAACCAACCAATATCTTCACTTATGACCACTATTTCCATCTTAGTAGAATACACTATTTCATTTACTTTTCACTTTACAACTCCAATCCTTTATTATCGATCAGCATAATTGACTTGTGCATCATTCAAACACTTTATTAAATCATTTAAAATAATCAAATCAATATTACCTTGTCATAGACCAATTCAACAATTTCCCATTTAAGCTCACATACTTAACATCACTTCTTTATTTCATCTTATGTCTTTACCAACCATTTCATCACATATTTCAGATTGATATGGAAACTTGAAATCAGTAAGTCAATAGGCTTGACATCAATGAAAAAATAACAACTAATCCAATCCTTCTACATAAATTCATTTCTCGGTTGACCTAGTTCATTCTTAGCATATCAGTTGGGGTAAAAATCTTAGCAATTTCAGTTGGGGTAACAATCTCCCCCTTTGGCATTGATGGCAACATAATTTATATCTCATCTCAGATCTGAAATATACCATCGAATACCAGTAATCTTTAGTCATTACAATCTCCTCCTATATGAGTTTCTCTCCCACTTAGTCATATCTCGCTCTTAATCATTTTCTCCCTCTATATCAATTTCTACAATCTCCTCAACATTCATTCTCTCCCCCTTTCACAATAATTCCAAAGGTATCTGTAAAACCTTAATATGTGTAGTTGTACCATGTACCTTACTTGTACCAATAAGTTATGTTGGAAATTTGTCTATGTTGATGTATATGACTTGATATAGTGTTGTCATTATGGCAACAAAGTCATATAGCAATATGGAGTCAGCGCACTTGAAGAGAAGATCATAAATCAGTTAAGTGTTGAAGACTAGATAGTGTATAGAGTTCCTGCAGCTTAGAGCATCAACACACGTGTGTATGAATGAATTATGGTATGCACCCTCGAAGTTAAGTTGGTTAGACTATATTCATTCTTAGTCTATGAACACATGATCAGATGTGCAAGGATGAGGAACTTATAGTCAGTTGAAGTTGCACAACCAGTGTGTGCCAGTGAAGAACAAAGCATGAAGCTGACAGTTAGTATTTTGGTTTACGGTTATAATGTAATGTTGTAAAGGCTATGCAGCCATTGTATTTAGGTTTCCAACATGTTTATATGTTTAATTGTAAGCATGCTTAAGCCAATTCATTTGGAAGCATTGTTTGTAATTAGTTATAGGACCGACCTAGTTGTTTATTTTGTATGAGCATATAAATATAGGATGCACCCATTGTATTCAGTATAGAAGTTGATAGAGAGTTGTAATAAGTAGAGTAGAAGTGTGTGAAGACACTAGAAGATTTATTAGAACTTTGCTAGAGGTCAAATCATTAGCATATCAAAGGAACTGATCTGACAAGAAGTGTCACAATGACAGTTCATCCTGCAGATATAGTGTGTATCTGAGATCAGAAGGTTGTAGCCTTCACCACTTGAGTAGTGAACTCTTGGATAGTGCATCCTCTCCCCTAATAGGGACTATTATAAAAGAATCCTAACAAGGTCTGACCCTTAACAAGGTCTACTGTACTAAAAGTATTGTAAAGAAACTCCTAACTGTGTGTGTGAAAATTGTACCTAATCTATAGACACAACACTTCAGTAAAACATTAGAGGTTAGCTATAATCAAATCATGTAAAATTGAAATCTAATTTAACCAAGCAATTTACCACCTTCTAGTAGGTGTGAGATTAATGTTCTCAGATTGTTATCGAGATCAGTGACCTAGACGACACCTAAACAAAGGATTTGAATGCAAAAGATGGATATGAAATTGAATGCAATTAAGCTATTTTTTTTTTGGTATTTCTATGCAATAAGAATGATAAAAATTGATATGAATCTATGCTAATATGGAAATTGATATGCTAAAATGATCTAACAATGATATGAAAAAGAATCTAAATGAATGTAAAAAAAAAACAAATTGATCTCACAATAGCCTTGATTCGCAATAAGCTTTGATTCTCCCAATTCCAATTCTCCAACGTGATTGTGCAAAAATATGAGATGCTTGGATGCAAATTTGAGAGATCTGATGCAAATTCGGGAGATGAGTTATGAAGAGATGAGCCTTATTTTTATAGAAATCCAAGGCTTTCGAGGTGCATGAGAAAAAGCCATAAATCACTCAAATAACTCAGGTTGATTTTTGAGTTATTTTTAAATAAAGATAATTAAGTCACAAAAATCATGCAAAAGCACAGTTCAACTCGAATTAGAAGTTTAGATCAACTTTAAAACTCAAAAAGATGTTGAGTTTCAAAAAGCTAACAACTTGCATTGATTTTCCAATTTTGAGTTTAACTGGTCCTTGAATGTGCACATGGATAATTATGATTTAATAAATAAATAAAGTGATTTATGCTCAACTTAACTGCTTTTTGAAATAAAATAATTAATTTATGGGTTAATTAACTATTTTATCAAAAATTTATTAAAAACTATATTATTAAATAATGACAACTTATTTTAATTAATTAAATAAGAATTTAATCAATTATTCATAGGATATTGGATTTATTGTCAAAATTAAATAATACAATTAATAATAGATAGAATTAAATTTAATTACACAATTAAGTGGCAAGATATTAAATCTAATTAATTAAATATGAAAATATTCAATTAATCAAACTTTAGGATAAATGAATTTATCGCCAAATAATCATTAAATTAAAGATAATTATGATAATTAAGAATATTGTTAGGAATATTCCCCGATGCAAAATTTAAGATAATCAATTAGGATTCGATGATGTTTAGATGTGCCTTAGATTAGGACTTTGATGTCGATTTCATTCGAATTGTTGATATAGGAGATTAATGAACTTATAGCCCATTTTTGGGGTATTACATTTTGCCCCTCTTTGAATTACTATGCGAAGCGCAATGGTTCAAAGACAGTCTATGTTTGATAAAGATATGGAACTGATGTTTGAAATTGATAATTGATATGAGACAGAAGCTGATTGATATTGATTTGATATGAACATAATAGGTCCTGAATGACCAAAGATAATGTTCACTATAGCAGCGAATGAACTGATGATTGTGAAAAAGTGTCAAAACGCCTGATTCCAAACCTTAGGATTGCAAAGAAGTGAGTGACCTGTTCTAGACTCAATTGTCTTAGCGGAACTAGCAGGTATCACATCCAAACCCTTCAATTGCTGAAGAACCAAGGAAAGAACACTATGATCTGATGGTTGTAAAAATTGATACAATTTACAAGATTAGGAGAATACTAGATTGATATGGATCTTGATGAATCTGATATGCCCCAAGTGATGATAAATTTGCCCTGAGTGATGAGGTCTTTTTTGATGAATCAATAACTAGACGTGGTTGTTGTCTTGATTACTGAGGAAGATATGATTTCAAATTTGACTACAGACTTTGAATTGATGTGCAATACCATGCCCCCTTCGGGATTAAAATTGAAATCTGACAAGAA
The DNA here is from genome assembly GCA_027943335.1 of Chamaecyparis obtusa. Taxonomy (NCBI): domain Eukaryota; kingdom Viridiplantae; phylum Streptophyta; class Pinopsida; order Cupressales; family Cupressaceae; genus Chamaecyparis; species Chamaecyparis obtusa. Next base: position 2,357,857 of record BSBK01005860.1, read on the forward strand.
AAGTCAGCGTTGAGAGCTCAGAAGCATGTTAATTGATGGGAAAAGTGGTTATACATGTTCAAGAGTGCATTTTGCATCGTTTAGAGGTCTAGACGACCAAGTCTGACTAGGTGAAACTATGAGTTGACCATAGTTGACCAAGTTGAAATTTTGATAGTTTGATGTTAGATAATCAATTAAGTTGAATTCTGGATTTCTGTGATGATTGAAGGTTGATTATGCAAGCAGTGAATGATCTCAAATTTCAATTTTGATCCCGAAAAAGGATTCCACCTGCTCTTTTTTTGGAGGAACCTTCATGTGAGATTCAGCTCTTGTTAGATTTGAAGATGCGATTTGAAGAATTGTTTAAGTATTGAAGTTCGTTTAATCATTGTGAGATCATGCAAACATGCAAAATGCAAAGAGACATGCAAAATGAAATGCAACCTAAGACCTAGGACCTACTCACTGATCATATGTCAATTTTTTATCATCATTGAACTGTTAGGTAACTGAATAAATCAATACAATGCCCACTAGCTATGAAACCATAGACATATGAATATTGATTTATATGCACAAGAATCAATACAACCTCCACTGGTCAAACAACCATGGACATATGAATATTGATTTTATTTTTGGAATGTCAGATTAGATATAAGTACCAAGGCATAAATGCCAGGATGACCTAAATATCATGTCCATTTTGATATAGCAATTTGTATAAGCATCAAAACATGAACGTCGTGATGACTGGAATACGCCTTGCATTGCAAACACATCAAACAGTCAAGAGATCATTCTAAATCCAATGTGAATTACCCGTAGTGACCCTTTATCGTTCACATCCTTAGGCAAGATCGCGTTCCACAGTAGGAGAAAGAACTTACTCAAAAAGACAATAGTTAGATCAAACTTCCTTGAATTGTCTGGGTATCAATGGTCGAGGTACGCATGGCCATCCAATTTGAGATAGAGGCTCTTATAGTTGGACACCATTTCAATCTAGAATTTTCAAAGTTGTTAGATTTTCACATACAAGCAGAAGACAAAGAAAAGATTATGCCCCTAGTCATCACCCTCTAAATCCTGTAAAGGACATCATCAAAGAGCTCGAAGGGACACAATATGCAAAAATCTCAATGCGGATCAGTAAGCATACAAGGAGATAAGAGCATGTAAAAAGCATAGATTGTTTTCAGTTGAGTTTGGATGTTTGATTGCGTTGTTGTAGATGCAAAATCTTTTCTGGAGACAAGACTGACTGACTGACTCACATGAAGCTTCAAAGGACTTTGACTAGATATGATCCATCTAAGATACATGGGAGACCATAGGATATGACATTGATTGCCCCCAAGTGTTAAACATTGACAGGATACAGACGCTTGAGCTAGTTGGTGGACAGACTGACTTATTGAAAACTAGAAATGTTGAAACAAACCGGGAGATATGTACAAACTAAAGCAAGATTGAAAACTGGGAAAGACAAAGATTGCACTGATAGATGGAGCATTTTGAAACAAGTGGCACCCGTTTGCCAGGTTTTCACCATCTTGGCAGAGATTCTATTTTTGCTACCAAGGCGCCTGTTTCCAGGTTTTCACCAAGGCACTTTCTTTTTTTTTTCATTTTTTTTTTTGTATTTTTCATTTTTCAATTTTTTTTTATTTTTTGATATTTTCTGATTTTTTTGCGAATCATCAAGGCACCTATTGCTAGTTTTTCACCAAGATGTTCATTTTTTTAGGACTTTTTCCGATTTTTATAATTTTTTCAAGACATTTTACCATAGACTGAATGCTTTAGGCATAGAATTTCTTCAGATGGAGAACGTTGATTGATTCTCAGAGCTGTTCTCCTTCAGTCATTGAGAGTTGATAGGCACCAGAGCCAAAAGTAGCAGTGATTACAAAGGGACCCAGCCAATTGGGTTCGAACTTCCCCTTGTGTTCTCGATGTGATTGATTTTTAAGATTTTCTCTCAAGACTAGATCACCAACTTGAAATTCTCTGTGTCTGACTTTCTTGTTGTAGCCTCTAGACATTCTCTTCTGATATACTCTGAGATAATCATACACTGCTTGTCTATGCTCATCTAGTAGTTCCAGTTCTTGTAACCTAGACACTTTGTAGTCATCATTAGTTACTAGACCATGCATTCTGATTCTGAGTGATGGGATTTCAACCTCAATAGGCAGTACCACGTTAGACCCATAAACTAAAGTGAAAGGTGTAGCCCCAGTAGGTGTTCTAATACTTGTTCTGATACTGGTTCTAATACTTGTTCTGATAGTAGTTCTAATACTTGTTTTGATACTGGTTCTGATACTTGTTCTGATATTTTTTCTAATACTGGTTCTGATATTGGTTCTGATACTTGTTCTGATACTGGTTCTGATACTAGTTCTGATACTAGTTCTGATACTATTTTTGATACTTATTTTGATACTTGGTATACTTGATAGAATTTTTTTCCATTGCAAACTCCCAAGCAAGATCATCGTAAAATAGCTCACAAAATAGCCAAATGTTCGTGTATAGATCAACATTGTCAAGATCAAAGAGAGAAAATGGAATGGATGAAATATGTAGAAGAACTACGCATGATGCCTTATTGCCAAGTTTTCATCATGGTACTTATCCAAGGTGCCACAAGGGAGTGGTTTTCACCATAGGACGAATTTATTTCCCTTTACTTTTGCTACCAAGGCGCCTGTTTCCAAGTTTTCACCAAGGCACATTTTCAATTTTTTTATTTTTTTTATTCTTATTTTTTTTATTTTTTTTAAAAAAATTTTGGAAGAAGGCAAGCTTTTTAGATAGTGCTCCTTGAAAGGATAAACCATGATATGCCAAGGAATCAAAATGATACGCTCAAAGATGTTGATAGGGAAGGGAAGATGGAAGAGGAAAATAGAGGATAAGATTTTATGTAAAGCAAGTGAGGTTGGAAGATAGGAGGAATAGGCAAGTGAGGAAAAATGATAGAAGGTATAAGGATAATGCATGAAAGGATTGTGAAAGGGTAGATGGAAAGGAAGGCAAGCTCAACATCAACACATACCTTGAAGGGTGGTGAGAGGATGGAGGAATCATGAATGAAGGAATACGTGAAGGAATATGGCAAGTAGATAGTAGAGGTTGTGGTTTAGGCACATGGAATGGAAAAATATTTTTGGAAGAAGATGAAGTGGAAGCCTTTGGAAGCTTGAATGTCAACTTAACTTTTTGCTCAAAACCAGACTCTTTCAAGAGAGACTTTGGAATCCATATAGCCGTAGGCTTTTTATGTCCTTTTGATGATCTAGAGAGAATATCTTCAATGATGGATTTTGAAACCCATACTTGTCTTGTAGTTTTTTTCTTAGATATCTCTTTTGACTTTATGTTTCCATGTCTATTAGAGGAGACATGGTGATCTTTTTTTTTGATGGATTCTTGTATTGCTTCTTTTTCTTATATCAAACATTTAAGTTACTTCCAAAGAACTTGGGACTTGTGGAAGAAGGATGATATGATTGGTTTAGATGGGTGGGTGGATGAAAAAGATTCAAGGGTATGCATCTATGTTGATCTTGAGGAAAGATGGGAGATGGAGGTATGTAAGGACCCAAGATGGATGGTGAATTAGGAGAGTTAGGAGGGGAAAGTGAAGGGACATAAGGACCCAAGATGGAAGGTAGACGTGAAGCCATTAGTAGTGGTGGAAGAGGTCCAAGGATGGAAGTGGAAGATGCAAAAGGATAATCAATAAGTTCATCAGCATCTATATGACAACCAAGGATATCACATCTTTAGAGTGAGCATTAGAATTTTCAATAGAATCGTGGACATCTTGAATATGAGCACCTTCTTTGACAGGATTGTTCAAAGCTTGCAAAGACTTAGGAAGAGTAGAAAGTGGAAGCGAACATGGAGTGGTAGAACAAGAAGATGGAAGACTTTGATCTTGACAAATATCTTTGGATAGCATAAGTGCATAATTTTTCTCTTGATTTTCAATAGGCTTAACATTGGAAGGAACAACACTATTTTTACCAACCTTAATGGAAGTATCATTTTTGGAAAGCGCAAGTGTAGTAAGGTCATTTTGATTGTCAATAAGCTCAATAGTGTAAGTAGTAGCTTGATCTTTCTTAGGAGAAGACTTAAGACATGGTGGAATGCATGAAAAAGGGTGTGCAGGATCAAAAGGACCATGAAGTGGATAAGAGACATCACGAAAGGGATTGGATGACATGGAGGGTTCTTGATCTTGATCTTTCTTTATGTTCTTTTCTTCATCATTTCTAGAGTCCTCTTGACATGGAGCCACTTCTAAGAACAAGGAAGCATGTTGGGATTGTATGGATGACTTTGGAAGAGATGGTGGAGGACTAGCTGAAGTAGGGATTATAGCATATGAAGGCTTAGGCCCTTTAGGTTTATCATTATTGAAAGTATTTGTAGCCAAGTGAAGGTTAGCTTGAGTTTCTTTAAGAGGTAGCCCTGGAGGATAACTATAGGGAACCGCATGAAAAGTATCAGGGCTTGTGTCGGATGAAGGTTCTATGAAAGATTTGAAAGACTTGGAAGCTTTAGGAAATGTACGGGTATTGGAGGAAGTAGGGGATGGAAGGGAACCATCACAAGACAAAGGTCCAACATTAACATGATCTTTCTTGAGAGTGTAATCTTTATTTTCAGCCTGAGAGTTCTTAGAGGAGAGATCCTTGTAGTATTGATGTTTCAAGCTAGCACGATGCATTTTATAGTCCTCAGCAGTAGTAGATGGATCATAATCAAGGTATTGTCCACAAAAGCCATCAAAGTCTCTTTCAAAATCAGAATCATATGGATCACCATCACGATCTATCCAATGTGACGGCCCATTTGTAGTAAGTAGGAACACACGATGAGGAGGACTCTTAGGAACAGAGGTGTCATAGGTATCATTACATTGTCTATCATCATAGTCATCATAGTCTCCAAAGCTTGATGTGTCACTCTCTGTGGAAGAGGTATCATAAGGGTTGTCACGTTGCTCACATTCTATCTGGGGGCATGGTGACATGTAAAAGTCTTTATCAAATGGAAAAGAGGATAGCGATTCCATGGAGAACTCTTTAGATTCCTTTTCTTTCTTAAGATTGTTAAGTTCAACTTGCATAGCTTGCAGCTACTTCATCATAGCTGTGATTAGAGCTTCTTCCTCTTATGTACTGATTCTTTGAGACATGTATACTGATTCTCAATAGCTACTGCTCTATTCCTAACACATTGATTTGTTTGACAAATTCTAGAAATAGGCTGAAAAAGATAAATATCTGGTAATCCTAACAATTTTTTGACAACTTTCAAAAATTTCCCAAATGACACTTTGAAAAACTCGTACGACAATGGGTAGGTTATGAAACGATAGTTGACAATATCATACGACAGTTGCAAGATTTTGACTTTGAAGATTTGCTAGCATGGAAACTCGTACGACACTGGGTACTCAATCATACGATAGATGGGTAGCCATGAAATGACACTTGAAAATCTCATACGACTTTCTGACCTCTTGAGATGACTTTTGACTCCAGAAAAGGATTTTACTTCAGATTTTGCAAATTTTGAGTTTTCAGATTTGAATTGTTTGCAAATTTCAATGTCTAGATTTGAGGATTGTAATAGATTTGTCTATTTTCAATAACTAGATAGATAAACAAGCATGGAAAACAGCAAGCACATGATTTCAAGCATGTCTGAAAATAATGAACAAGAGAAAAAGCAACCTTACACATGAACAATCGAGTGACTTATTCATTCTAATCCTTAGAAGCGCTAATTGTGTATGTTCCAAAATGTTTTGTAATAACGCACATATACCCTATAAAATAAAAATTTGGCCCCTCTAGGGTTCTTAGTAATGGTTTGACTCTGCAATTTTTATGATCCAAAGGGGTGAACTCCAATCCCGCTGCACCAGGGTTTTGACATAGTCTGAGAACTTAATCTTCAGGAGCTGCTAGGGAGATCTGACAACCCAACAATGAACCATACCCGTGGAGATTTCTTCCACAAGGACATTTATATAGTGGCTGTCACTACCATGGCAAAAATGGCTATGACCGCTTGAGGTTCCGTCAATGCAGTTTTCCCTGTGAAGGGATTGTCTGCTATGGTTAACCCTCTCTAAAGATGAGTCACAATAGTATACCACAAGGGGACTTGGCTCCAGATCCAAGGTTTTTGACACCTTTTCACTTTTAACCCAAACAAAGCAAGCAGATTAATCTGACACGCTAAGACAAAGTTTTTCTTCACCAAGGTCTATGATGCCAACTCCACATGATCTATCAACCTCTCCTAGGAGAGAATGTATCAATCAATAAGGGAAGGTGCACTAACCAATTTTGATTCACCAAAGCTCATGATGTCAACCCCACGTGATCTATCAACCTCTCCTGGGAGAGAATGTATTGATCAATAAGAGAAGATGCACTAACCAAGTTGAATGTGAAATGCACTAAGTATCCTCCCTACCTATAAGGATTCTGTCATCAAGAAAGATTTTTCTAGGAATCCAATCTCTCAAGAATCACAAATAGTGTTCATAGGGCCTAATTACTATGTGAGCACAGATATATTTCTGAAAGCAAATCTACCAAAAGTACCCAAAAAGCAGAAAGAGGAACACTTAACGCTTAAATAAAATATGAGATGAGTCCACAAGGTGGAACACTTAACACCTCACACAAGCTGAAAATGAGTCCCCAACTTAGAAAACAAGTGAGTTCCTAAAAGCACAAAAGGGTTGCCAAGTGGAACACTTAACGCTTTTGTCCTGTTGACCCCTCCCTTTTATGGCATTGAGATTGCAACCACAGGGCAGAAATGAGGGGCTGGAAGATTAGTGAGTCCAATAACCCAAGATAGCAATCAAGATCAATCACAAGTATCTAAGACTACTTAATGAATCCTTAAGGGGTCACAACCTAGTATCAATTATGCAAGTGTGTAAAACAAAAGCATGAAAAGAATCACCCCAGCTAGACACATGAGAGATTTATTTTAAGGCCAAATTGAAATGTTATTAGATGAAGGAGAATACCTAGGATCCTTGCAACGTGCTTAGAAAATTTTACCTAATTTTAGCAATTCTTGTTGAGTTTTTCCATGCAAGCAAGCTACGAACTCTCCAACAAGCCAACAAGCAAACAAGATATGCAAGGTATATTCAACTTATGAAAACCCTAGGGTTAGATCTAAAAATCAATTATTAAGAGAAATAATAACCAAAAATTAATCCAAATGACAACTCATAACATGCATTGAATCATATGAAAAATAAGTGCATACCCATCGCAAAATTTTAATTTTTTTGCACTGCATTTGACCTAGTCAACAAGATCTGATTTTTTTGATATGATTTTGGCCACAAAAATAGAAATTCAGAATAGAGACCCCTGCTAAAAAATAAAGAGCTTTCCAAAAATGTAAAAATTTTAGAAAAATCTCTTCATTTGTGCCCTAGAGACCCATTTTATCAAAATAGACTAATTTTTGTAAATTGACTATTTGAGCTATTATATCATGTCCAAATTTAAAACACAAAGAATGGACCCCTTGTATAATTTAAAAATATTTCCAAAAATATAAAAATTTCCAAAAAATATGCTGATTTGTGTCAGATATTAATTTTTTACGGAATTTCAAGAAAAAATTATTAAAAATTCAAAACAACTCAAAAAATTTTAAATTTTTTACTGTAGCTTCCCTGATATGTCACCAACTTGTAAAACAAATTTTAGACCAAAACACCAAGCCTTTTGGGAGATAAAATTAAATCTTTGAAACTTTGGGGTTTTAGCTCCCAAAAAAATCAAAACCGGCATGCAAAGGTGGGTTGCCCCACGGTGGGCACCAGAAATGTATGTGTGAAAATTGTTCCTGATCTATAGACACAACACTTTAGTAAAACATTAGAGGTTAGCTATAATCAAATCGTGCAAAATTGAAATCTAATTTAACCAAACGATTTACTGCCTTCTAGTAGGTGCGAGATTAATGTTCTCAGATTGTTATCGAGATCAGTGACCTAGACGACACCTAAACGAAGGATTTGAATGCAAAAGATGGATATGAAATTGAATGCAATTAAGCTATTTTTTTTTTGGTATTTCTATGCAATAAGAATGATAAAAACTGATATGAATCTATGCTAATATGGAAATTGATATGCTAAAATGATCTAACAATTATATGAAAAAGAATCTAAATGAATCTAAAAAAAAAACAAATTGATCTCACAATAGCCTTGATTCGCAATAAGCTTTGATTCTCCCAATTCCAATTCTCCAACGTGATTGTGCAAAAATATGAGATGCTTGGATGCAAATTTGAGAGATCTGATGCAAATTCGAGAGATGAGTTATGAAGAGATGAGCCTTGTTTTTATAGAAATCCAAGGCTTTGGAGGTGCATGAGAAAAAGTCATAAATCACTCAAATAACTCAGGTTGATTTTTGAGTTATTTTTAAATAAAGATAATTAAGTCACAAAAATCATGCAAAAGCACAGTTCAACTCGAATTAGAAGTTTAGATCAACTTTAAAACTCAAAAAGATATTGAGTTTCAAAAAGCTAACAACTTGCATTGATTTTCCAATTTTGAGTTTAACTGGTCCTTGAATGTGCACATGGATAATTATGATTTAATAAATAAATAAAGTGATTTATGCTCAACTTAACTGCTTTTTGAAATAAAATAATTAATTTATGAGTTAATTAACTATTTTATCAAACTTTTATTAAAAACTATATTATTAAATAATGACAACTTGCTTTAATTAATTAAATAAGAATTTAATCAATTATTCATAGGATATTGGATTTATTGTCAAAATTAAATAATACAATTAATAATAGATAGAATTAAATTTAATTACACAATTAAGTGGCAAGATATTAAATCTAATTAATTAAATATGAAAATATTCAATTAATCAAACTTTAGGATAAATGCGATTTATCGCCAAATAATCATTAAATTAAAGATAATTATGATGATTAAGAATATTGCTAGGAATATTCCCCGATGCAAAATTTAAGATAATCAATTAGGATTCAATGATGTTTAGATGTGCCTTAGATTAGGACTTTGATGTCGATTTCATTCGAATTGTTGATATAGGAGCTTAATGAACTTATAGCCCATTTTTGGGTTATTACACTAACAAGGTTAAGGATCTTCTAACAAGGATCAAAAAACACTAGTGTAGAATATTAGTGGGTGTCAATTCCCACTGGGGTTTTTACCTATTTGGGTTTCCCCATAACCATATTGGTGTCATGTGTTGATTTCATGTTTCATGTTTATGTGAATTTTTAATTCAGTAGTTAAGCATTTAAGTTCGGTATAAAGATTAAAGAGAAAAGTTAAAATATAGTGAGCACTAATTCACCCCCCCCCCTCTCAGTGTTCCCATTCCTAACAATTGGTATCAAAGCTCTAGTCCTCATCATAGAAGTTTAACCACTTGAGGAGATCATGGACAAATTAGAAATGAAACATTTGAAAATAAATCTTGAAGCTGATCTTGAAGACCTAGACAAATCAAAAAGAGAAATTGAACTAAAATAAAAAGTCAATGATGCATAATTGGTTATCAAAAGACTAAGAAAGGATTTGAAGGAATGCTCTAATAGTGATCTTGGAGCAAAGGTCAAGAAGCTGAATGAAGAAATTACATCTATGAAAGAACTACTTGAATAATTTGATGATAAGCTGATAAAAAATTAGGAAGTCTATAATGAACAAGTCAAGGAGAACCTTCAACTCAATGAGGAATTAAGGGAAGCCAATTTGGAAATCTTGGAGCTAAGGAATTGCAAAGAAAGATTAGAGTTTGAATTAAAAGAAGCAAAGAATCACATTGACAAATTACACACCAGTTCTAATTTGATAGAATCTCAGTTGTATGCAAGGAGAGCCAAAGGAGACACTAGCTGTAATGGATACAATGAAGCACAAAATCAGATTGACAACATGTGAGCAAGAAAGGATTTACAAAAGGACTCTACTAATGTTGAAAAGACTGAAGATCAAACCAAAGATAATGGTGGACCACCTAAGAATGAACGCAAGCAAGTAGAATGCACTTATTTTGCATGTAACAAGCATGGACACATTCCAAGGAACTGTATAGAGGTAAGACCTTTTAATGGTTACTGTTATTCATGTAATAAATTTGGTCATAGAGCTATGAATTGCAAGACTAGTAAGAAGAACAAGATTCAGCATGATCAAAGAAATCAAAATCAGACAAATACAAGAAGTTCTCAGAATGTTACATGCCAGATATGTAACTATAATGGTCACTCAGCGAGACAATGTAGATTGGTGACTCATGTCAATGCACTGAGGAATATAAGACCTCCATTCATTTGTCACTCTTGTAACAAGGTTGGACATATCTCAAAGTTCTATAGATCAAGGAGGCAAGGTCAGGAAAGCCCTAAAAAGGCTGAAAAACTAGTTTTGGATCCCAAAGGAGAAGTTAATTTTGTCAAAGCCTCAGATGATGCAAGCATGATTTGGTCAGATAAAAAGAAGGACAAGACTAATGAGAATGTATTGGATGCATCCACAGTGGATGAACCCTCTACATCTGGATGAATGGCCCTCAGGGTCATAGGGGGAGCTAGTTTAGCTCTAGACTCCTACGTGGCTAGTATACTCATCCTCAGAGTATGCGCCTTTGGACTTAAGATTTTGGAGTATAAAGGTACCTTTGTGCAAGAGCGCACATGCTGATTGTGAATAGAACTCGAGTTGGAAATTTTGAAGTGACAACTTGGTTTATGCGACTTGCATTAATGGCAGAATTCTCACTTTAAGTACATAGAAAGCTATTTAATTACTCATTACATTCAAACTCAGAGTGATTGAAGAGTAGAAAGAGGCTTAGAAGTTGTTGTGAAGACTTGGAGATTGATCTATCAGTGATTTACAGTAATTATCAATGCATTTGGTTGGTTGCAGAAACCCTAGTTTGACGCGCTAATTCAGAAGTCTTTAGATCATCTCAGAGTACAGTTGGAAAGAGATTAAAAAAGTAAGTCATGGCCACTCCCAAGTTTTTGATGTTGCTGAGAAGAAGAGATATGTATTCAAGAAACATCCTTTCAAGTCAACCCTAGATGATTTAGAGAGAGCATTCTCCCGCACGCCTATGGGTGTTATACATGTGGAAGATATTAGGGCTTACATCTACTACAAGAAAGAACCAGTAGGGTTGGATAGGTTAATGGTGCACATGGATACCATGTTGAAACTAGAAAAAACATTCATGGATGAATATGTTAAGTGGAATGATCACCCAATAGTTGAGTATGCTACAACATATGAATTTTATGAGACTAAATGGATTAAGATACTATTGAGTAGAATTCATGATCACCTATTTTGGATAGGTGATGTGCCAGTAAGAATCACTAGTGACCTTATACATGAGATGAAAGGCCTTTCTAGGATAGGCGTCATCCTTCCTATGGGCAAGGATGTCAGAAAGATTGTTGAAAAAACTTGTAAGTCAAGGAGTGATAGGCACAGGATGAAAATTGAGCCTATTGAACAAGCAGACATCAAATTGATGACAATGATACTAGGATATAGGTTTCATCACACTAGCAGGGTGAACAGTGTGTTTGTGGGCACTATTCTAGCAGCCATTAGACTTGTGAAGGAAGATGCAGAGTTCAAATTGTGTGAGATCTTGCATGCACAGTTAATTGATAACATCAAGGCAATCAAGCATGACAAGACAAAGATATTTAGGTTTGGTTCATTGATCATTTACATGTACCTTCATATTGTTGGGAGAGTATCAGATTTGTATTTGGACAAATCCATTCCAAGCATGCCACAGATATCTAACAAAACATCCATAGAGAGCACATTGAGAGATTATGTGACATTGGAATTGAACACCTTCAGCGTCAAGATGTAAATGAGGTATAGAATTCCAAAAAGCATTGTGGAAAAGTATAAGGATACTATTTTCTTTATCGTAGAAATAGATACAACTTGTATGGAATTTTTTGATCCAAGAACTAAGTGGATTCATCCACTTGGTTATGAGGTAGAGGAACAGGTCCTTGAAGCATATGCATAGGTTCTACTATCAGCCCCCAAAGATCCTAATGAACCTAGGTGGGGAACTTATGAGGAGAAGACAAGGGAAGTTGATGCTAAAATAAACAACATGGCAACTAAGAGGAAAGCCTCTAAAATTACATCTGAGATACTCAGAATTCATGGAGTAACACAAGCAGACCTTGACAAGGCAAGGGAAGAAAATATTGCTTTTGAAATTGAGAGTGCATCCACAATGTTAGGATTAACAAGATAGAAATAACAATTATGTGCAAATATAACTAATATCAGAAAACAATAAACCACATAGAAGAGAACACAAGACACAAAGATTTAACGTGGTTCACCCAATCTCTGGGCTACGTCCGCCAACATCGAGTCCAATATTATTATTATCCAGTTATTACAACCTGATTACAATATGTAATCCCTTACAACTCAATTCCACCACAAGTACTAAAATTATACATCATCATGAAAATCCCTAACCCTAACCCAATATAACAAGGCTTATGTTGGTTAACAAGTTAACTTTAAAATACTTGATGATTCAACCTAAGAAAAGCCTTGATGAGTCAACCTAGGGAAATGTTTGACGTGTCAACTTAAAAATGTTTGACGAGTTAACCCCATGATGAATGAAAAGTGTATAGTACTTTCCTGGATAGTACTTTCCTAATCAGTCACCACAAGCTAACAATCTCCCAATTGGGGATTGATCAGACTCCACACCAAACAACAATCTCCCACTTGGAGACTGATCATGTAGCTAAACTACTACCCTGTGAGGCTCCCACTGGATCCAACCACCCTGGACTCAACTGTCCCTTTATTTTGTTGAGTATAGTAGACCAACTGAAGTTGAACAGGAGTTTAACTTCTCCCTTGTTACTGCCTTTGTAAACATATCTGTTGGATTATCATCTATATGTGTCTTTTCTATCTTTAACTGCCCATCATCCAAAACTGACCAAATGAAATGGTACCACAACTGTATGTGTTTTGTCTTTGAGTGCAAAGCAGAATTCTTCATAAGATGAATGGCACTTTGGCTATCTGTATGCAAAAAATTACCCATCTGAGGATGTCCCAATTCTTCCATGAAGAATTGAAGCCATATCATCTCCTTGGCTGCCTCTGTAGCAGCAACATACTCTACCTCTATAGTGGATAAAGAAACCACCTTTTGTATTCAAGAAATCCAACTCACTGTTGTCCCACCAATAGTAAATACATAACCTATAGTAATCCACCTACTATCTATATCTCCTACCAAATCTAAATCAACATAGCCTTGTACAGTAGTAGTAGAACCCCCAAAATGTAAACACTTACTGGATGTACCTCTCAAATATCTAAGAATCCATTTGACTGCATTCCAATGCTCAATACCAAGGTTACTCATATATCGGCTAATGACTCCCACTATGTGTGCAATATTTGGCCTAGTACATACCATAGCATACATTAAGCTCCCTACAACTAAAGCATAAGGTACCTTAGACATTTTAGTCTCTTCTTCTGGTGTCTTGGGACACATATCCTTAGTCAATTTTAAATGACCAGGTAAAGGTGTGCTGACAGCTTTGGCATTCTCTATAGAAAAATGTTGCAACACCTTCTCAATATAATCAGCCTGAGATAGAGACAACTTCCTATTTTTTCTATCTCTACAAATTTTCATACCAAATATTTTTTTTTCTGCCCCCAAATTCTTCATAGAAAATGAATGTGCTAACTGTTGTTTCAAGCCCTTAATGTGATCCACGTTAGACCCAGCTACAGGCATATCATCAACATATAAACATAAAATAATGTAGCTTTCATCATCCAACCTCTTAAAATAAACACAATGGTCAGAATTACACCAACTATATCCATGCTCATTCATAAAAGTGTCAAATTTAATATACCATTTCCGAGGCACTTGCTTCAAGCCATATAAACTTTTCTGCAATCTGCACATCAAACTCTCCTTACCCTTGACCTCAAATTCTTATGGCTGGACCATATATATTTCTTCATCCAAATCACCATGAAGAAAAGTTGTTTTAACATCAAGCTACTCTAAATGCAAATCTTCAATAGCCACAATACGGATAGAAGTCATTTTAATAGCTGGAGAAAATATCTCATCAAAATCAATACCCTTTTTCTATGCAAATCCTTTTACAAATAACCTGGCTTTAAATATTTTCTTACCACCAGCCTCTTCTTTTATCTTGAGCCCCATGATGAATGAAAAGTGTACAGTACTTTCCTGATTAGTCACCACAAGCTAACACATAGAAGATGCTAAGTCTGATGATCCTAAGTTGAAAAAGCTAAAGATTGAGAAGACTAATGATCCAAAGGATAAACAAGGTAAAATTGATGATATCAGTCCTATGCCCATTGTAATAGTTGATATTGAGTCCACAGATGCATCTCCTAAGATGCCAAAGAGGAGAGAAAAAACTGCCACAAATCACCCTTCAGCTATAAGTGTAGCCACAAGAAGAAAATTGAAAAATGTGCAGTCACCTCCGGAAGTAGGATTCATACCTAGTCTTCAAGTATTAAGGACTAGAGTTGTAGATGAAGGAAGGCTAGATCAGATAGCCAAGTTCTATGAAAAATATCATGAAATTGATAAGTCAGAGATTCATGAGATGCTGATCAAACACATGATAAAGTTCAAGAAGATAGTTCTTGAATTGAAGACAATAATCCTAGATAAGGTATGGCAGATTATGGATACCTTGAAGAGATAAGCCACTGAAGAAGACTTTAGAATAAGGGAAAAAACACTTGATTCCACTCTTCCAGTATGTTCTATTGAAGAAAATTCAATGTTAATTTGGTGAAGCCACACTTAAGGAAAAAGATGAGAACACTACACCTCATAAACAAAGAGTATGAGCTGATTTCTAAGGAAACAAAGAAGGCTTTTGAGAAGGTATTCTTAGAGTAGCACATGAAACCTAAGTCTACACCCATCACCCAAGCACCGAGTGAGAAAGTCAAAGTAGTAGAGACCATCAAGATACAATCTATAGGTCCTCAAGATTTAGTGGTTGTAGTGGAAGCACAAACAAAGGCAGATAAGTATGTGCCCATAATAGAATCACTCAAAGATAGCACCATTATCATTGATAATGTTGAGATAGCCATGGTGGCCACTGAAACTAACTTGGATAAGTTTGAAGAAGATTTTGTGAGCACACAAGAAGCTGAAATGTTATGCAAAAACACACTACCCACTCATCAAGAAGAAGCATTGATTGATGATGAAAAAGAAGAAGAAAAGATGGAAGAAATAGAAATAGAAAAAGAAAAAATAGAAAAAGAAGAAGAAAAAGAACAAGGAAAAGGAAAAAAAATAGAAAAAGAGGAAGAAAAGAAAGAAGAAAAGGTAAAGGAAAGTGAGAAAAAGGATGAAATTTCAGTAGTGCAAAAAGTGTTGGACAATACTCCCATCACTCCTTCAGCTGCACTATTGTCAAGTTTGACACCTGACACATCCATTTTGGACTCATGGAGAGAATAAGACCTGATTAAGTTTAGCATCTTAGCTATGGAGAAAGCTAAAGAAAAGCAATTAATGAGGAATCCCCTCCTGGTAGAATTAGTAAACATGTTGAAAAATCTAATGCCAGAAGATAAGAAAGTGTCAAAGATACACTCGGTTGATGATGTGAGTATAGTCATATCACATTGTAAAAGCAACTTCTCAAGCCTTGAAGAGTCTGCATCCCTAGTTGCAGAAGAAAAGTATCTGAAGAAAATATTGACTGAATTGGTGAATAACTTTACACTTGACCTCAGTTCCCTCAAGACCGGTCAAGCATCCTTGAAAGAATTTTCATATCAAGGAAGAAAAATTATTACAGAATGCATGGATCAAGATAGGCTCACCGATGCTCATTTCAAGAAAATAAAAGAGGCAGAAGCTATGATTGAGAAAGTGAAGATTTCAATGAAAGAACCATCCATAGATGTGAACATGTGCAATAATGTCTACCAAAGTCAGATAGACAAAATTGAGAAGGCAGAAAAGGAGATGACAAAGTTAAGGGCTAGACAGACTCAGTTGAGGAATGCTCTTGCGCCCTCACTAGACATTCTAAATCAAAATATCATGGAGATTGATGCCACTATGGTGACATATGATCAAGGTCCTTCCACAAATTTTAAGAATATGGAGAAGCTTTAGTATGCATTATGTGCCCATCTCCAGATAGTTAACTCTTTGATAACTTTTTGGAAGAAGGAGATCCAAAACCTAAAGGTTGCATATCCAGATGTTTTCCCTTAGTGAGTATGTATAGATACAATTTTTTGTAACTCCTTTTTCATTAATCTCAAAGGGAGAGTTTTGTATAGAATATGGATCATAATATGTATAGGGAGATATAAGTATATGTATAAATGACAAAAAAATTTGTATTACGGATAGTTAGCAACTTGGCCATATTCCTTTGTTGCCATCAATGACAAAGGGGGAGATTGTTGGCAAGTTGTCTATACTAATGTATATGACTTAATATAGTGTTTTCATTATGGAAACAAAGTCATATAACAATTTGGAGTTAGCGCACTTGAAGAGAAGATTAGAAATTAGTTAAGTTTTGAAGACTGGACAATGTACAGAGTTCCTGCAGCTCAGAGAATTAATGCATGTGTGTATAGATAGATTATGGTATGCACCCTAGAAGTTAATTTGGTTAGACTATATTCATGCTTAGTCTATGAGTGCATGATCAGATGTGGAAGGATGAGGAAGTTACAGTCAATTGAAGTTGCACAGCCAGTGTGTGCCAGTGAAGAATAGAGCATGAAGCTGACAGTTAGTATTTTTGTTTGCAGTTATAATGTAATGTTGTAAAGGCTATGCACCCATTGTATTTAGGTTGCCAACATGTTTTTATTTTTAATTGTAATCACACTTAAGCCAATTCATTTGGAAGCATTTTTTTTAATTAGTTATAGGGCCGACCTAGTTGTTTATTTTGTATGAGCATATAAATATAAGACGCACCCATTGTATTCAGCATGGAAGTTGATAGAGAGTTGTAATAAGTAGAGAAAAAGTGTGTGAAGACACTAGAATATTTATTAGATATTTTCTAGAGGTCAAAGCATCAACACATCAAAGGAACTGATCTGACAAGCAGTGTTATAGTGACAATTCATCCTACAAATATAGTGTGTATCTAAGATCAGAAGGTTGTAGCCTTCACCACTTGAGTAGTGAGCTCTTGGATAGTGCATCCTCTCCCCTAACAAGGACTATTGTAAAAGACTCCTAATAGGGTTTGACCCTTAACAAGGTCTACTGTACTAAAAGAATTATAAAGAAACTCCTAACAGGGTTAAAGATCTTCCAACAAGGATCACAAAACACTAGTGTAGAATATTAGTGGGTGTCAATTCCCACTGGGGTTTTTACCTATTTGGGTTTCCCCATAACCATATTGGTGTCATGTGTTGATTTCATGTTCATGTTTATGTGAATGTTTAATTCAGTACTTAAGCATTTAAGTTCAATATAAAGATTAAAGAGAAAATTTAAAATATAGTGAACATTGATTCACTACCCCCCCACCCCCCCCCTCAGTGTCCCATTCCTAAAAACTTATGTTTCTTCATATCTTTCTCACAATCTTTAGATTATTCCTAAGAACATCTACATCAACTCACAAATAGATATTTGGATAAAGCATGAGTTGATGCAACCCGTATCTTCTCTTAATGAATATTAGAGAGGGGAATTACCCCTAGTTTACCTCTTCGGTACTCAAAATTATCCTTAGAAAATGTATTTGTGAATATATCTACAAGTTGTTCCTTGGATTTCACATATTTTAGTTTCACTTATTTCTCTTGTACTTGTTCTCTGAAATAGTGATACTTGATTGATGTATATGATTTCTCTTTGAGTGCATCACTGGATTTTTTGAAATGTTTATAGCATTAGTATTATCACAATAGATTGTCATAGGACCATATATCTCCTCTTGTATTCCTTCAAGTATTTTTTTTATCCACACAATGTTAGAACAATTGATTGCAACAAAAACATATTTTCTTTAGCAGTAGATTGTGAAATAAAACTTTTCTTTTTTCTTATCCATGTCACTAATATTTCTCCTAAGAAGAAATCTCCTCCACTTGTTCTTTTCCTATCATCCACATTACCTTCCCAATCAGAATCATTATGCATTTTCAATTCAAAATCTCCATCCTTTTTGTACCATAATCCATAGTCCTCAGTGCCTTTTAGATATCTAGAAAGATTCTCTTCACATAAGTCATTTGTGTTTCTTTAGGATTAGAAGAAAATCTAGCCACAATCCCAATAGCATGAGAAATATCTTGCCTAATATGAACAAAATATTATAGTTTACCAATCATGGATTTATACAAAGTTTAATTCACCTTAGTAGAGTCATCTTCCTTCAATTTGCATCCATTAATCATCGATGTACCAACCGGTTTTGACTCTTCCATCCCAAAAGTTTTTAGGGTCTCTTTGATCTATTTAGACTTTTTTATGTATATACCATCCCTGTTGAATTTTCAATCTAATAAAATTTTTATCTCTCCAATCATTGACATTTCAAATTCTTTCTCATTTCATCAGTAAATGATCTACACATTGACTCATTTCCTGATATCATCCATAAATATTTCAGCAATTAGTACCTTATTTTTAGATTCACTTTTAAAGTACATATTACTATTATCACCAGTTCTAATGAAGCCTATTATCATTAGATATGAGTGGAGTCTTTCATACCATGCTAGGGGTTCTTGTTTCAAACCATACAGTGCCTTACGTAATTTTTATACCATGTCTTTCTTGCTTTTTTCAACAAATCCTTCTAGTTGCTCAATGTATACTTCCTCTTCCAATATTCCATTCAGAAATGAAAAATTTACATCCATTTGATAAACTTTGAAACCTTTGTGAGAAGCATATATATGCAACTAGAATTCTCACACCTTCTAATCTGGCAATATGATTAAATGCCTCAACATAGTCAATACCTTCTTCCTATGCAATCCTTTGCATACAAGTCTAGCCTTGTTTCTAATCACATCTCTATTTTCATTTAGTTTATTCTTAAAAATCCACTTTTTACCAATAAAATTCTTATCCTTGATTCTTGGTACTAGTGACCAAGTATTGTTCTTTTCAATCTAATCAATCTCTTCTTTCATTGCATTGATCCAATCTTCATTTTCAAGTGTATCCTTGACTAATATAGGCTCAAATTAAGAAATAAAACATGTATTTTATCTCAACTTCTTGTCATGACTCTGTCATTCCTATCTCCAATAATTTGAGTTAGTGAGTCATTCTTTCTGACATATTTTTCTAACACTACCCTGGTTCTTTGTTCTTCAACATTTTGTTCTCTTGATGGGGGCTCAACTGGTTCCTCAATTTCTTCTTGTAGCTTGACTAAAGTACCAGAAACTCCTTCTTGTACATAAACAAACCTTTGATAATCTTCTAGTTATTTTTTCTATCTTCTTCATTTCTTTCTGTAAACTCATCAATCCTTGCATTTTCACTTTCCACAATTTTTTTAGTAGTCTTATTCAAACATTTATAAATTTTTCTCTTTGTGGACTATATTAGGAATATACCTTCATCTCCTTTAGAATCAAACTTTTCATTCCTAGAATCTTTCAGAATATAACACCTAATTCCAAATATTTTAAAGTAGATAACATTAGGTGTATGCCCATACCAGAGTTCATAGGGAATTTTTTTTGTACCTTTCTTCAATTGTACTCAGTTGGGGGTGTAGATAAAAGTACAAATGGCTTATCTCCAGAATGTTTGTGCAACCTTCTTCTCAATTAAAAATGTTCTTGCACAATCAACTATTGATTTGTTCTTTCTTTCTACTATGTCATTCTATTGTGGAGTTCTTGGTGTAGAGACTTGTCTTTTGATTCCATTCTCATTGTAGAAGATGATAAATTTATTAGAGACAAATTGACCTCCTCTATCTGATCTTAAACATTTTATTTTCTTGTATGTTTCCTTATCAATGCTAGCCTTGTACCACTTTGTAAAAATTTGCAAATAGAAAATATTGAACCAAGCTCAAGAGGTTGAAGAAAAAGCACAAAAGAGAAAATATGAATGAAAGGATGGAGTGCTCAAGACCCCCCAAGAACTACATACATCATGTATATACAAAGAAGTAACCCCCCATAAGAAGGATAGTTGGAGACATGATATCCCCCCCATAATGTACAATCTCCTACAAAAATGGTGAGTGCTTGAAGACAAATTATATTCTAATGACTACAAACATCATTTCTCCCCTTGGGAAGAAGATACGCCAAGTACAAATGTAGGAGTGGTTCCCATTTTGCAACAGAACTAGGAAGTGGAATCCAAATGAAGTATGATGACGATGCCAAGGACCAATCCATATCCAAATGAAATGATGAAGGTCTCCAAATATACATCTCTGAAGACTGAATAGGTTTCTCCAATCTCAAAGAATCTATCACATCATGTGACAAACCAAGTGAAGAAGAAGAATAAATAATGTCAATCTCCAAAGAATGTGAAGAAGTATCTCCAACTGTGATGACACTATCATCAAACAGAAGAGAAACCCCCTCAAGTATGTCTCCCAAATCTAAAATATGAGACTCCACAAATAATGAACCAATATCTAGCAAGTAAGAATCCCAATCAGGAAGACAAATAGATATATCTTGCAATGAATCACTAGAATCACCAACAAGAGATGATTGTGTGATTTCAACTAGAGAAGTAGGAGGTGTAGGAGGAGCCACTCAATCATCCTCACTCTCAATTACTGCAAATTCTTCAATTGCATCTAAAGTATAATCATCATAGGGAATATTATCTGCATCATCAAAAAGAATGAGGCAATCTGAAGCAAGATCATCTGGGAATGGAGGAACATGTGGATCACCAAAAATCTCTCAAATGATTGTCCAAATTATGTGTGCACATTGAACACCTCTAAATCTAGGGTAGATGTCATAGAAGAGACACAAACTGATGCTACTAATAATAAAATTTATAATATGAGCATTTTTTTCACCCCAAACGTATTGCTTCCCCTATGACTTTGGCTCAGGAATGAGTCCATAAAGATGAGGCAAGAGATTAAACCATCTACAATGTGTGATGATTCCTTTTGCCCATAACTCATAATTATCCTTAGTTAAAAGTACTACTGTAGGATGTGTTTCATAACCCATGATTATATTAATGCTACACTTCTCTCATTACAAATTGAGATCAACAAATTATTACACTCCAAAATCAGGCTATAATAGACTTAGATCATTATGCAAAAGACCAAGCTAAGGCTTATGCATTACAAATGAAAAAACTAAGCTAATTTTTGAAAGTACACTTTCTAGTCACAATCACTAAAATCTGATTCTAGATCTAGAAAATACAAAAAAAATTATGCACTTTCAAAAAAAATTTCACCTAAAAAGGAGTTCATATGAGCTCAAACGAGGCCTTGGAAGTTGCAAAAATTGAGATTTGTGATTTTCACAAAAATTTTGGAATACAGATCAGAAACCACCCGAAACATTGTGTAGATCATGAAATTCTACCCAAAAAGAAAAAAAAAATTGCTCAAAAAAAGGAGTCCAGATGACTGAGATATCGTTGTTTGAAAATCGCCTCTAAAATTATTTTTTCTGAATCGCCGCCGCCACATTTCCAAAATTCAAATAGCTCTAGATTTGGCCTCGGGTGTCTGATTTGGATGAAATAAAATTCTATTTAGGGGTTTTTGGACCACCTTAATATGATTCCAACCTTTGATTTGCACCAGAAAGCACCAATATTGACCTACAATAGAAAGCCACAAAATACAAAACCCCAAATTTTCTCCAAATAGACTATGCAATGGTGATGTCCAAATACCTTTATTCTCCACCCACAATTGAATCAAGCCAAGATTTCACTTCTTGAGAAGAGGTCTTCACACCTTGAAAGCTCCGATACCATGTAAGAATTTGCAAATAGCAAATATTGAACCAAGATCAACAGGTTGAAGAAAAGCACAAGAGAGAAAATATGAATGCAAAGATGGATTGAATAGATCCAATAAATTAATGATCTCCAATGAATTGATTACATAATAGGCCGCCTTATATAGGAAAGGCAATAAGAAACAATGATAGGGAGCTGCTATGTTATCACCTATGCTAGGTGTAATCACATGTCCACCAAATGTGGATCATCCTCCAATATGCAATAAAGTATGTGCATTAGATTAGGATGATAATGTGATAAGAGCATGAAAGGTGGATCTCACACACAACAAGGTATGTGAAGACAACTATTATACCAAAAGTCAAATTTCTCCTACACCATGTGCTTAATAGATGTGCACACTCCTAGGTGTCTCAATCACAAATTCCTATGCAATGCATTAACCTAAGTAAGATTGAGTAAAGTGTAATTAAGAATAATTAATTACACCAACACCCCACCTTAAGTGCAACTTAGGGGAATGCACTTAAACTGACAATGCAAGATGGGTCCCGGCTACTAGGCCATGTTAGGTACCCATGTACAAAATGTAATACATGAAATGAAGAACTCTCATAAAGTGGGGAAAGAGGGAAAACTTTATGGGAAAAACCCTCCCCCAAAAAGAGAGAAGAAAATAAGATGCATGAATGGATGGAGTGCTCAAGACCCCCCAAGAACTACATACATCATGTATATACAAAGAAGTATCCCCTCATAAGTAGGATAGTTGGAGACATGATATCCCCCCCATAATTTAGAATCTGCTACAAAAATGGGGAGTGCTTGAAGACAAATTATATTCCAATGACTACAAACAACATTTCTCCCCTTGGGAGGAAGATACACCAAGTACAAATGTAGGAGTGGTTCCCATTCTGGAATAGAACTAGGAAGTGGAATCCAAATGAAGTATGATGATGATGCCAAGAACCAATCCATATCCAAATGAAATGAGGAACAACATCTCCAAATATACATCTCTAAAGACTGAATAGGCCTCTCCAATCTCAAAGAATCTATCACATCATGTGACAAACCAAGTGAAGAAGAAGAATCAATAATGTCAATCTCCAAAGAATGTGAAGAAGGATCTCCAATTTTGATGAAACTATCATCAAAACAGAAGAGAATCTCCCTCAATTATGTCTCCCAAATCTGAAATATGACAATTCACAAATAATGAACCAATATCTGGCAAGTAAGAATCCCAATCAGGAAGACAAATAGATATATCTTGCAATGAATCACTAGAATCACCAACAAGAGATGATTGTGTGATCTAAACTAGAAAAGTAGGAACTGCAGGAGGAGCCACTACATCATCCTCACTCTCAATTATTGCAAATTCTTCAATGCATCTAAAGTATAATCATCATAGGGAATATTATCTGCATCATCAAGAAGAATGAGGCAATTTGAAGCAAGATCATCTGGGAATGGAGGAACATGTGGATCACAAAAAATCTCTCAAATGATTGTCCAAATTATTTGTGCACATTGAACACCTCTAAATTTGGGGTAGATGTCATAGAAGAGACACAAACTGATGCTACTAATAATAAAATTTATAATATGAGCAGTTTTTTGTCCCCAAACATATTGCTTCCCCTATGACTTTGGCTCAGGAATGAGTCCATAAAGATGAGGAAAGAGATTAAACCATCTACAATGTGTGATGATTCCTTTTGCCCATAACTCATAATTATCCTTAGACAAAAGTACTACTATAGGATGTGTTTCATAACCCATGATTATATTAATGCTACACTTCTCTCATTACAAATTGAGATCAAAAAATTATTACACTCCAAAATCAGGCTATAATAGACTTAGATCATTATGCAAAAGACCAAGCTAAGGCTTATTCATTACAAATGAAAAAAGTAAGTCAATTTTTGAAAGTAAAATTTCTAGTCACAATCACTAAAATCTAATTCTAGATCTGGAAAATGCAGAAAAAATTATGCACTTTCAAAAAAAATTGCACCTAAAAAGGACTTCATATGAGCGCAAACTGGGCCTTAGAAGTTGGAAAAATAGAGATTTACTATTTTCAAAAAACTTCAAGAATAGAGATCAGAAACCACTTGAACCATTTTGTAGATCATGAAATTCTACCCCAAAACAAAAAAAATTGCTCGAAAAAAGGAGTCCAGATGACTGAGATATCGCTGCTTGAAAATTGCCTCTTAAATTATTATTTTTGAATCATCGTCGCCGCATTTACAAAATTCAAATAGCTCTAGATTTGGGCTCAGGTGTCCGATTTGAATGAAATAAAATTCTATTTAGGGGTTTTTGGGCCTTGTTAATATGATTTCAACCTCTGATTTGCACCAGCAAGCACCAATATTGACCTGCAATAGAAAGCCACAAAATACAAAACCCCAAATTTTCTCCAAATAGACTATGCAATGGTGATGTCCAAATACCTTTATTCTCCACCCACAATTGAATCAAGCCAAGATTGCACTTCTTGAGAAGAAGTCTTCACACCTTGAGAGCTCTGATACCATATAAGAATTTGCAAATAGAAAATATTGAAACAAGATCAAGAGGTTGAAGAAAAGCACAAGAAAGAAAATATGAATCCAAGGATAGATTGAATAGATCCAATAAATTAATAATCTCCAATCAATTGATTACATAATAGGCCTCCTTATATATGAAAGGCAATAAGAGATAATGATAGGGAGCTGATAAGTTATCACCTATGCTAGGTGTAATCACATGTCCACCAAATGTGGATCATCCTCCAATATGCAATAAAGTATGTGCATTGGATTAGGATGATAATGTGATAAGAGCATGAAAAGTGGATCTCAAACACAACAAGGTATGTGAAGACAACTATCACACCAAAAGTGGAATTTCTCCTACACCATGTGCTTAATAGATGTGCACACTCCTAGGTGTCTCAATCACAAATTACTATGCAATCCATTAACGTAAGTAAGATTAAGTAAAGTGTAATTAGGAATAATTATTTACACCAACACCCCCCCTTAAGTGTAACTTAAGGGAATGCGCTTAAACTCACAATGCAAGATGGGTCCTCGCTACTAGGCCATGTTAGCTACCCATGTACAAAATGCAATACATGAAATGCAGAACTCTAATAAAGTGGCGAAAGAGGGAAAACCTCAAGAGAAAAACCCTCCCCCAAAAAGAGAGAAGAAAAAAAGATGCATGGATGGATGGAGTGCTCAAAACCCCCCAAAAAATACATACACCATGTATATATAAATAAGTATCCCCCCATAAGAAGGATAGTTGGAGACATGATCTAACCCCCATAATGTAGAATCTCCTACAAAAATGGTGAGTGCTTGAAGACAAATTATATTCCAATGACTACAAACAACATTTCTCCCCTTGAGAAAAAGATACACCAAGTACAAATGTAGGAGTGGTTCCCATTCTGGAACAGAACTAGGAAGTGGAATCCAAATGAAGTATGATGATGATGCCAAGAACCAATCCATATCCAAATGAAATGAGGAAGAAGGTCTCCAAATATACATCTCTGCAGACTGAATAGGCCTCTCCAGTCTCAAAGAATCTATCACATCATGTGACAAACCAAGTGAAGAAGAAGAATCAATAATGTCAATCTCCAAAGAATGTGAAGAAGTATCTCCAACTGTGATGAAACTATCATCAAACAGAAGAGAAACCCCCTCAAGTATTACTCCCAAATCTGAAATATGAGACTCCACAAATAATGAACCAATATCTAGCAAGTAAGAATCCCAATCAGGAAGACAAATAGATATCTCTTGCAATGAATAACTAGAATCACCAACAAGAGATGATTGTGTGATCTCAACTAGAGAAGTAGGAGCTATAGGAGGAGCCACTCGATCATCCTCACTCTTAATTACTGCAAATTCTTCAATTGCATCTAAAGTATAATCATCATAAGGAATATTATCTGCATCATCAAGAGGAATTAGGTAACCTGAAGCAAGATCATCTGGGAATGGAAGAACATGTGGATCACCAAAAAATCTCTCAAATGATTGTCCAAATTATGTGTGGAAATTGAACACCTCTAAATCTGGGGTAGATGTCATTAAAGAGACACAAACTGATGCTACTAATAATCAAATTTTTAATATGAGCATTTTTTTTTCTCCAAACATATTGCTTCCCCTATGACTTTGGCTCAGGAATGAGTCCATAAAGATGAAACAAGAGATTAAACCATCTATAATGTGTGATGATTCCTTTTGCCCATAACTCATAATTATCCTTAGTCAAAAGTACTACTGCAGGATGTGTTTCATAACCCATGATTACATTAATGATACACTTCTCTCATTACAAATTGAGATCAACAAATTATCACACTCCAAAATTAGGCTGTAATAGACTTAGATCATTATGCAAAAGAACAAGCTAAGGCTTATGCATTACAAATGAAAAAACTAAGCCAATTTTTGAAAGTACAATTTCTAGTCACAATCACTAAAATCTGATTACAGATCTAGAAAATACAGAAAAAATTATTTACTTTCAAAAAAAATTGCACCTAAAAAGGGGTTCATATGAGCTCAAACTAGTACTTGAAATTTGCAAAAATTGAGATTTGCAATTTTCAGAAAAATTTAGGAATAGAGATCAAAAACCACCTGAACCATTGTGTAGATCATGAAATTCTACCCCAAAACAAAAGAAATTGCTCGAAAAAAGGAGTCCAGATGAATGAGATATCGCTGTTTAAAAATAGGCTCTAAAATTATTTTTTCTGAATCGCCGCCGCTGCAATTCCAAAATTCAAATAGCTCTAAATTTGGCCTCGGGTGTCTGATTTGGATGAAATAAAATTTTATTTAGGGGTTTTTGGACCTCTTTAATATGATTTCAACATCTGATTTGCACCAGCAAGCACCAATATTGACCTGCAATAAATAGCCACAAAATACACAACCCCAAATTCTCTCCAAATAGACTTCACTTCAATTGAATCAAGACAAGACTTCACTTCTTTAGAAGAGGTCTTCACACCTTGAGAGCTCTGATACCATGTAAGAATTTGCAAATAGAAAATATTGAACCAAGATCAAGAGGTTGAATAAAAGCACAAGAGAGAAAATATGAATGCAAGGATGGATTGAATAGATCCAATAAATTAATGATCTCCAATGAATTGATTACATAATAGTTCTCCTTATATAGGAAAGGCAATAAGAGACAATGATAGGGAGCTGATAAGCTATCACCTATGCTAAGTGTAATCACATGTCCACCAAATGTGGATCATCCTCTAATATGCAATAAAGTATGTGCATTGGATTAGGATGATAATGTGATAAGAGCACGAAAGGTGGATCTCACACACAACAAGGTATGTGAAGACAACTATCACACCAAAAGTGGAATTTCTCCTACACCATGTGCTTAATAGATGTGCACACTCCTAGGTGTCTCAATCACAAATTACTATGCAATGCATTAACCTAAGTAAGATTAAGCAAAGTGTAATTAGGAATAATTAATTACACCAACAACCCCCCTTAAGTGCAACTTAGGGGAATGCACTTAAAATCACATTGCAAGATGCATCCTAGCTACTAGGCCATGTTAGGTACCCATGTACAAAATGCAATACATGAAATGCAAAACTCTCATAAAGTGGGGAAAGAGGGAAAACCTCATGGGAAAAACCCTCCCCCAAAAAGATTGAAGAAAACAAGATGCATGGATGGATGGAGTGCTCAAAACCTCCCAAAAACTACATACATCATGTATATACAAAGAAGTATCCCCCCATAAGAAGGATAGTTGGAGACATGATATCCCCCCCATAATATAGAATCTCCTACAAAAATGGTGAGTGTTTGAAAACAAATTATATTCCAATGACTACAAACAACATTTCTCCCCTTGGGAAGAAGATACACCAAGTACAAATGTAGGAGTGGTTCCCATTCTAGAACAGAACTAGGAAGTAGAATCCAAATGAAGTATGATGATGATGCCAAGAACCAATCCATATCCAAATGAAATGAGGAAGAAGGTCTCCAAATATACATCTCTAAAGACTGAATAGGCGTCTCCAATCTCAAAGAATCTATCACATCATGTGACAAACCAAGTGAAGAAGAAGAATCAATAATGTCAATCTCCGAAGAATGTGAAGAAGTATCTCCAACTGTGATGAAATATGAGACTCCAAAAATAATGAACTAATATATAGCAACTAAGAATCTTAATCAAGAAGACAAATAGATATCTCTTGCAATGAATCACTCGAATCACCAACAAGAGCTGATTGTGTGATCTCAACTAGAGAAGTAGGAGCTGCAGGAGGAGCCACTTGATCATCCTTGCTCTCAATTACTACAAATTTTTCAATTGCATCTAATCTATAATCATCATAGGGAATATTATCTGCATCATCAAAAAGAATGTGGCAATCTAAAGCAAGATCATCTGCGAATGGAGAAACATGTAGATCACCAAAAATCTCTCAAATGATTGTCAAAATTATGTGTGGACATTGAACACCTCTAAATCTAGGGTAGATATCATAGAAGAGACACAAACTTATGCTACTAATAATCAAATTTATAATGTGACCATTTTTTTCTCCCCAAACATATTTCTTCCCCTATGACTTTGGCTCAAGAATGAGTCCATAAAGATGAGGCAAGAGATTAAACCATCTACAATGTGTGATGATTCCTTTCGCCCATAACTCTTAATTATCCTTAGTCAAAAGTACTACTACAGGATGTGTTTCATAACCCATGATTACATTAATGATACACTTCTCTCATTACAAATTGAGATCAACAAATTATTACACTCCAAAATTAGGATATAATAGACTTAGATCATTATGCAAAAGACCAAGCTAAGGCTTATGCATTACAAATGAAAAAACTAAGCCAATTTTTGAAAGTATAGTTTTTGTTCACAATCACTAAAATCTAATTCCAGATCTGAAAAATTCAGAAAAAATTATGCACTTTCAAAAAAAATTGCACCTAAAAAGGAGTTCATATGAGCTCAAACGAGGACTTGGAAGTTGCAAAAACTATGATTTGTAATTTTTAGAAAAATTCAAGAATAGAGATCAGAAACCACCTGAACCATTGTGTAGATCATGAAATTCTACCCCAAAACAAAAAATATTTCTCAAAAAAAGGAGTCCAGATGACTGAGATATCACTGTTTGAAAATCGCCTCTAAAATTATTTTTTCTGAATCGCCTCCACCGCATTTCCAAAATTCAAATAGCTCTAGATTTAGCCTCGGCTGTCCGATTTGGATGAAAGAAAATTCTATTTAGGGGTTTTTGGACCTCTTTAATATGATTCCAACCTCTGATTTGCACCAGCAAGTACCAATATTGACCTGCAATAGAAAGCCAGAAAATACAAAACCATAAATTTTCTCCAAATAGACTATGCAATGGTGATGTCCAAATACCTTTATTCTCCACCCACAATTGAATCAAGCCAAGATTTCACTTCTTGAGAAGAAGTCTTCACACCTTGAGAGCTTTGATACCATGTAAGAATTTGCAAATAGCAAATATTGAACCAAGATCAAGAGGTTGAAGAAAAGCACAAGAGAGAAAATATGAATGCAAGGATGGATTGAATAGATCCAATAAATTAATGATCTTCAATGAATTGATTACATAATAGGTCTCCTTATATAGGAAAGGCAATAAGAGACAATGATAGGGAGCTGATAAGCTATCACCTATGCTAGGTGTAATCACATGTCCACCAAATGTGGATCATCCTCCAATATGCAATAAAGTATGTGCATTGGATTAGGATGATAATGTGATAAGAGCATGAAAGGTGGATCTCACACACAACAAGGTATGTGAAGACAACTATCACACCAAAAGTGGAATTTCTCCTACACCATGTGCTTAATAGATGTGCACACTCCTAGGTGTCTCAATCACAAATTACTATGCAATGCATTAACTTAAGTAAGATTAAGTAAAGTGTAGTTAGGAATAATTAATTACACCAACACCCCCCCTTAAGTGCAACTTAGGGGAATGCACTTAAACTCACAATGCAAGATGGGTCTCGGCTACTAGGCCATGTTAGGTAACCATGTACAAAATGTAATACATGAAATGCAGAACTCTCATAAAGTGGGGAAAGTAGGAAAACCTCATGGGAAAAGCCCTCCCCCAAAAAGAGAGAAGAAAACAAGATGCATGGATGGATGGAGTGCTCAAGACCCCCCAAGAACTACATACATCATGTATATACAAAGAAGTATCCCCCCATAAGAAGGATAATTGGAGACATGATATCCCCCCCACAGTGTAGAATCTCCTACAAAAATAGTGAGTGCTTGAAGACAAATTATATTCCAATGACTAAAAACAACATTTCTCCCCTTGGGAGGAAGATACACCAAGTACAAATGTAGGAGTCATTCCCATTCTGGAATAGAACTAGGAAGTGGAATCCAAATGAAGTATGATGATGATGCCAAGAACCAATCCATATCCAAATGAAATGAGGAAGAAGGTCTCCAAATATACATCTCTGAAGACTGAATAGGCATCTCCAATCTCAAAGAATCTATCACATCATGTGACAAACCAAGTGAAGAAGAAGAATCAATAATGTCAATCTCCAAAGAATGTGAAGAAGTATCTCCAGCTATGATGAAACTATCATCAAATAGAAGAGAAACCACCTCAAGTATGTCTCCCAAATCTGAAATATGAGACTCCACAAATAATGAACCAATATCTGGCAAGTAAGAATCCCAATTAGGAAGACAAATAGATATCTCTTGCAATGAATCATTGGAATCACCAACAAGAGATGATTGTGTGATCTCAACTAGAGAAGTAGGAGCTGCTAGAGGAGCCACTCAATCATCCTCGCTCTCAATTACTGCAAATGCTTCAATTGCATCTAAAGAATAATCATCATAGGGAATATTATCTACATCATCAAGAGGAATGAGGCAATCTGAAGCAAGTTCATCTGGGAATGGAGGAACATGTGGATCACCAAAAATATCTCAAATGATTGTCCGAATTATGTGTGGACATTGAACACCTCTAAATCTGGGGTAGATGTCATTGAAGAGACACAAACTGATGCTACTAATAATCAAATTTATAATATGAGCATTTTTTTCTCCCCAAACATATTACTTCCCCTATGACTTTGGCTCAGGAATGAGTCCATAAAGATGAGGCAAGAGATTAAACCATCTACAATGTGTGATGATTGCTTTTGCCCATAACTCATAATTATCCTTAGTCAAAAGTACTACTGCAGGATGTGTTTCATAACCCATGATTACATTAATGATACACTTCTCTCATTACAAATTGAGATCAACAAATTATTACACTCCAAAATCAGGCTATAATAGACTTAGATCATTATGCAAAAGACCAAGCTAAGGCTTATGCATTACAAATGAAAAAACTAAGCCAATTTTTGAAAGTACAATTTTTGGTCACAATCACTAAAATCTGATTCCAGATCTTGAAAATACAGAAAAAATTATGCACTTTCAAAAAAAATTGCACCTAAAAAAGAGTTCATATGAGCTCAAATGAGGCCTTGGAAGTTGCAAAAATTGAGATTGGTGATTTTTAGAAAAATTCAAGAATGGAGATCAGAAACCACCTGAACCATTGTGTAGATCATGAAATTATACCCCAAAACAAAAAAACTTGCTTGAAAAAAGGAGTCTGGATGACTTAGATATCGCTATTTGAAAATCACCTCTGAAATTATTTTTTCCGAATTGCCACCGCCGCATTTCCAAAATTCAAATAGCTCTAGATTTGGCCTTAGGTGTCTGATTCAAAATATGATTTCAACCTCTGATTTGCACCAGCAAGCACCAATATTGACCTGCAATAGAAAGCCACAAAATACAAAACCATAAATTTTCTCCAAATAGACTATGCAATGGTGATGTCCAAATACCTTTATTCTCCACCCACAATTGAATCAAGCCAAGATTGCACTTCTTGAGAAGAGGTCTTCACACCTCGAGAGCTCTGATACCATGTAAGAATTTGCAAATAGCAAATATTGAACCAAGATCAAGAGGTTGAAGAAAAGCACAAGAGAGAAAATATGAATGCAAGGATGGATTGAATAGATCCAATAAATTAATGATCTCCAATGAATTGATTACATAATAGGCCTCCTTATATAGGAAAGAAAATAAGAGACAATGATAGGGAGTTGATAAGCTATCACCTCTACTAGGTGTAATCACATGTCCACCAAATGTGGATCATCCTCCAATATGCAATAAAGTATGTGCATTGGATTAGGATGATAATGTGATAAGAACACGAAAGGTGGATCTCACACACAACAAGGTATGTGAAGACAACTATCACACCAAAAGTGGAGTTTCTCGTACACCATGTGCTTAATAGATGTGCACACTCCTAGGTGTCTCAATCACAAATTACTATGTAATGCATTAACCTAAGTAAGATTAAGTAAAGTGTAATTAGGAATAATTAATTACACCAACACACTTAAATATTTGGAATGCATCATACTTTTCTTTAAGAAACATTACCAACATCATCCTTGAGTAGTCATCAACAAACAAAATGAAATACCAATCACCATAATAACTTGTGACTCTCATAGAACCATAGAGATCAGTATGAACTAATTCCAATATACCATTAGATGAGTAAGGCTTTCTTGAAAGACTTGATTTAGTCATCTTACTAATCTGACATTGCTTGTACATAACTTTATCCGGCTTACTCAATCTTGGTAGACTCTGACTCTATTCTTATTACTTACTTTGATCATATTATCAAAATTTACATGACAAATTATTTTATGCCATAACCAAGCATCCTCACTTCTTACAAATAGGCACACATTTCTATTTGAATTCAGATAAAATAGGTTACCTCTAGATTGTTCACCGGTTCCAATCCGATTTCCTACAACATCATAGATCTTCACTTTTCAGCTCCAAAATTCTAGTTGGGGACCAGAGTTATTCAATTGTGCAACACTCAACAAGTTATATTTTAGCCCTTGAACCCACTAAGAATTATTGCATTTAATCTTTTCATTTAGAATAATGGATCCCTTTCCTTTTACGGAACATGTAGCATCATTACCAAATATAAAATATCCTCCATCATATTCTTCTAAATTCTTAGACTTATCAATGTCACCAGTCCTATGATGTGAACAACCATTGTCAATAATCCATGGGTCAGTTTTACTAACTAGAGAGACAAGGGCATTTTCCTCTTCATACGTTTCTTCTTCTGAATCATCCTTCATAGAAACATAAACCACTTCTTCACTTTCTTTTGTTTCTTCAAATTCATCATCAATTATTCCTTCCTCAACTAGGTAGCAAGTTTTATTTCCTTTGTCCTTGTAATATCTAAACTTTCAGTATCAGTTCTCTTTATTGTCCTTCTTATCATTCCTATCATTTTCAGGAAACCTAGATGCAAATTGACCAATCTTGTTGCAGTTAAAACATTTTAGGGGCAGTTTACCATTTATACTTTCATTTTCCTCTCAATAGTCTCTTTGCTAGTTGTTCTTCCAGATCTTCTTATTCTTTTTCCTTGGTTAGTATACTATCATAGTCACTTCCACCTGAACTGCAATGATTGTCTCTTTCTCTTCTTTAGCTTCCAATGGTTAGAGATTGTTGCCCCACTTTTGTTCTTCACCCTTGAAAACAAAGGTGGATACCTTATGTTAGATTGAGTCATGAGTTTGAAATATTAAATTGGAGTCTAAGTCTAGAATCCCCCTAGGATAGGTGGTCTTTATCGAATAACCCCTTCATGCCTTCTTCTTGCTTTTAAGCTGGGTTGGTTTTTATTTCATCCTAGGAATGGATAATTTATAGTCCCTAATTTGATAAAGACTATTTCTTTTAGTGTTGATTGATGGTATTCATATGAATGTGAAGCTCTAAAATGACTTCTTTTCCCTTTGTCAGAAAATTGAAAATCACCTTCTCCTCGGTGGGTTTTGACCCATGAAGGTAATTTTCCGCGGGAAGAGAACATAGGAATCATCAAGCACGTATACAAGGCCTAGAGATTGAGTTTCTTGGGTTAAGAATGAATGAGGTCCAGAAAAGTAGCTTGGCAGAGAAGCTGTAATGAACTTCCCCGCTTGCAGAGTTTCTCCTACAGAGGTTGTTTCCTGGAGGATAGTGGAAAGTGTATCAGAGATTCCTGAAAGCTAGATGTCTAGATTTTGAGTGAATAAGATTGAACCTCTACTACTGATAAAATAGTCTCAGAATATGAGAAAGTGAGTAAGAGACCCTTTTTGGAGAATTGGTTGTTATCTTCTCCCTTATCAGAGAATCACCTGAGAAGGTCAATTTCTGAGAAGTGAGAACTAGTGAAGAAATAAGTACAAGAAGTCATGGGGATTGAATGATCTTTTATGATGAAGATAGTTCACTTTGGCATTTAGAGAGAATTGATAAAGAAATGGGTCAATTGCAGATTTTTAGTAAATCACTTCCCAGCTTCTCCATTGTCAGGTTTCTACCTTCGAAGTGAGTTTTCTGACAAAGGCATTGAATGGAGAGAAGCAGAAAAGTGAAAATCTTCTACGCTAATTAAGTTCCCATTACATCTACCCAAAATGGGTAAAAGTGATTTCTTAAGGCCATTAATAAGATGCATTTAATTCAAATCTTAATGTTAGAACTTTAACAGATATTTTTGAAAATCTCTCACTCGTGTGGCGCGAGATATGGAAAGTAACGGTAAGGAAGAAAGATGTTTATAAAAAAATCAAACAATCAAGCAAAAATTAAAATTTTCTCACATCTTTTTCATATGCCCTTGATTTCCCACAATTTTTCAAGTCATCTCACAACATTCTCCAAAGCTTTTTAGCAGTAAATCAAAAGCATAATCAGAAGCTATGGCCACCAGATTCATGGGTTTCGATGGGTTGAATGGGATTACATCTGAATGGAAAAATTTGATAGATACATCCCTTGGATTCTACAATCTAGGAAATCTACATAGAAGATTGAACGAAGAGAACCTCCATCCCATGATGCAGAAGCCCAAAAGTAGCAGCTTGATTTAAGCTACTGGATTTCCTATTGTACTATAAGCTCCCGAGTGAATCTGAGAATGTATAACCAGATTCAACCTAGATACAAAATAAATTTGATGTTGGTCAACACAGTTCTCATCTCCATTGATAGAGAGTCTGTGCAAAATAGTCTTTGAATCCCAGAGCGAGTGGAATTTTCAAATATGAACTTCTCGATCATGATGTCAGAATATAATGAGAAGAAGATGAGGTGGAGAAAAGAAATCATGAACTCATGGTTTCGAAAGGCTAGAAGCATAAAGGAAAAAGTGCCAAAGACACTTTTTGGGATAGATCTGAAGGCTGAGATCATTGACATCCTAGTGCTCCTTCATAGGATAAAAGGTGAAAGCGATGCATTGAATTTCATAGAGCACTATTTTTTCTTGGTCCAAGTAATATGTGTTGAGCACCATTATATAGACTAGGCTCAAGTGGTAAGTGAAAATTTTTCCAATGCCTTGAGTCTCGCCAAGTTTTAGAACAAGTTTTATATGTCTTCCTGTTTGATCTATGTTTTAGCTACATTGCAAGTATGGCCAAGACTCCCTAGGCTAGAAGAATATGAAGATGATGTGAAAATTTATGATTTGTTCCCTCATTTGAAGTTACAAAATAGCTATGCCAAGTTCATTAAAGTTAATGACTCATATACAATGATGTTGTGTAGAGAATTGTAAGGATGCCCAGAGTGGAGGTTCTCACTAGAAGCCATGGAATTCATCACCCAATTTGGGAGCTTCTTCATTCAATTTACTAGTTTCTCATACCTTCATCTTGCAGGTTTTAATGATTTTACCATGAAGTTGCCAAGGTACCCTGATGACATGATCGTGCTCGTAGAGGTGATCTAACAGATGTTGCAAGTGAACCTGATCAGTGCGGAAATTAAGAAGAAAGGCTATGAATTCCATGTCACCATTGGAGCTTGCAGCTATGTGTCAAGGTCAAATGCTAAGAATGTGATGAATGCGTTCAAGAGTAGATATAAGCCAGAGGTGTATGAAGTTTTGAGGCCTCAATTTGACCCAGTAAGTTATGCCAAGAATCACCTCTAAATTGGCACTATGGTCAAGCACATTCTTGAACTCAAAGATTATTGGGCCAACTGCAAGGATGAGTTAGAGAGCTGGGAAAGATTTTACTCCAGGTTGACCGTTGAACAAATCAAGTTGTTCAATGTCAACATTAACATCAAAGGCATTGTTGATGATGGAGAATATATGTATACCGACACATATAGAGATCAGATCAAGCCCTATCCTATGAGCTCAGAGTTAGTTCAAGGTCAAGCTATAGAAGATTTGGAGACATTAACAACTAAATTCATCAAGAGAGCTGATAAGTGGGTTCAGTGGATGATGCGAAGGAGAAAGAGATCTAGGAAGCCTACTCCTCAACAAGCTCTTGTAGTCAAGTTGGCGAGTGCTCCTGCATCCTCCTCTTTTCCAGCATCATCTATGGCCAAAGGACCAGCTCAACTAGCACGTGGAGATGATGAACCATTTGAATAAGAAATCCCACTTGAAAAGACTTGTGGAGTAGGTGCATCTCCTATCATTAGTTTGAATGAAGAAGCTAAAATTGAGAAATTCGACAAGCCAACTGAAGAAACTATTGGGACTGTGAAACCAGAGCAGCAAGCACAAGGAGGAACCATTGAGATACAATGTGACACTCCCACTCAAGAGGCTCCTACCATTGTTGAGGTTGGTGATGATAGTAGTAGTTCAAAAACTGATGAGATAGATGAGCATTTGGGGTCTCCCCAAAAGGAAAAGAGCATTTCTTCTCCACAAGTTAATCCTTTCTCTTCTAAGCCTAAATCTTCCCCTCCTATTATCATGAAATTATTTGTTGAAGATTTGATCTTTGCAACAAAGGTTACAAGTGTAGAGTCATGGCTCAAGAATACTTTGGAGTGGAAAAGAAAAATGGTTGAGCAAGTCACTCCCAGTGGTGAAATGTTCTCACAAGTGATGCAGTCAAGATCAGCTGTGATCAAAGCTAAGAAGACTAGAACTCTGACCACTCTTGGTCGAAATCTAGACACAGGGTACCTACCAATGGAAATAGCCAAGCCACTAAAGGATGATAGAATTAAAGATCTTACTACCTCAAACTTTTCACTCCAGTCCTTACACATGGGGCTTACCCACCACGATACCAAAGTAGACTTGTGGAAGTCTAGTAATGTCTTGATCAAGGAAGAGCTCAAGGAACTCAAAGTCACCAAGACTTGACTCATGGAAAAAATTAAAGAATGACTAACTTCATTATGTAGTTGGTCGCTCATGTGGAAATCCTACCCAGTTCCCTAACAAAATTTGATCCTGTTGTAGCTGAGAACCAAGCAATACTTGCCAAACTGCAAGAAGATAGACATTTCAGACACATTGGCAGGAGGTGGATTGAAAGACTTAAGTCTGAAGGCCTGGTAGCCATTGAGCAGCTTAGAAATATATTTTTACAGTTAGAAGCAGAGAAGAATTCTCTCAAAGGACATATGTAGACACTCACAACAAAGAGGTTAAGGTGTGAAGAGTGTGTGGTGCTTCTAAATTGGTTGGTCGTGATGAAGACTAAAGATGAAATCAAAACCAACATATTGTAGAAAGGGGATGAACCTCTGATCGAATGGC
Source organism: Chamaecyparis obtusa (assembly GCA_027943335.1). Taxonomy (NCBI): domain Eukaryota; kingdom Viridiplantae; phylum Streptophyta; class Pinopsida; order Cupressales; family Cupressaceae; genus Chamaecyparis; species Chamaecyparis obtusa. Next base: position 2,395,756 of record BSBK01005860.1, read on the forward strand.
TCCAAGGAGTTGAATTCAAAATGGAGATGATAATCAAAGCAGAGGCAGGAATGAAGGTGATTGATGAGGAAGTCACTAAAGAGAAAAGTAAAATCTTTGTATACTTGACAGGTCTTCACTCCGAGTCTCAAGCTAGCAGAGATGGAAAGAGCCCAATTGGTATAACCAATATGAAGAAGTCATTCTCTAACTACCTAGACTAGCTTGCAGAGTCATTTGGGTCTCACCTGGATAGAATACCTGATCTTCAACAACTCGGTGGATGCATATACAAAGCCATGATGAAGACGCAACCCCAAAAAGATGCTACAAAATGCGTAGAGAAGGATCATGCTCGTTGGCTCATAAGATTGAAAAATGTGTACATCCTAGATTCTGAAAGGATGATTTCGATTCTTGCGGCTGCCAAAGCTCCTAAGGCTAAGTTGGAGAATGAAAAGAAGCTAGCAAAGAGAAATTAGCTTTCCCCTCTTCTTTTTGATACACATTGTATAATTGATAAATGGCCACTTGTCATTTACCGACTTTGTAGAATATGAATTGATTCAGTTGATTTTGTAATGGCTTAACTCTTGAAGCCTATATGTAATACTTTGAAAATCAATGAAAAGGTCGGCTAATTTTTGGTGTGAAATACATCTTATTGTAGAGTCAATCTGGAATGTTTTTTGTGCCATTCATTTACTGTTGCATGCATTTTTAATTTTTAATGTTGGTTTTCCTCAAGCTGGATTGAAATTAGCAAATAGATAGATTTTTGTTACTCTTCTTTAGTACAACTAATCGACAGTAATCAAAGTATTAATTGAAGATTGGGAGAATATAAATATACCATGTTTAGATTAGATTCATCCATGTTGTTTTACTACATTTCATTAATTCAAGCAGAATTCATTATTGCATTCCCACTGGCACGAATTCATAAGTATTGTGAAATCCCGAAGTTGGTTGCAATTTAGAATCAAATTCACTGCCTGGATTAGTTTCTCACCAAGGGCTAATTTGGTTACCTCTATTGTTCTCTGGTCAAGAACATACCCCATTTGGATTTAGAACAATAAAAATTCATTGCATATCTTCACATAAGGGAGCTATACCTATTAAAATTTAGAGGGAAGGTAGTTGAATAGTTAACAACTTTCCAACTGTTCGTATTCACATTGTTTCTTAAGGATATTTTGGGTAAATAAAGAGTTAAATTCAAAATGAACAATTTTTTTACAAATAGAGATGACTTAAAAGTTATTTCTATCTTCGGTAAACTATTATCAAAATTACTAAGCTCAAATGCAATTAGTTTACTGATCAGAGAATCAAGAGTAACATCATTACTAGGTATATATCTCAGTTCCTGTATAGCATAGACTCGAATAGCATATTTGGGTAAGAGGGTTCTAATAATTTTTCTTACCACATATTTTCCATTCATTGTTCCACCAATGCCTTTGATAGCACTAAACACTTATTTAACTCTGAGACTATATTGTGCAATGTTTTCATCTCTTTCATTCTCATCTCATCAAATTTTCCTCTAAGGCTATCAACCTTAGCTTTTTGTACATGTAGATCACCTCCATAAATAAGTGCAATTTTGTCCCACATTTCTTTTGATGTGTCACAATCCTTTATATCATTAAACTTAGCATCAATTAGGGAAGAAGTAATCTCAATCATTACCAAGTTTTGTTCCTATTTTTCCCTCATCTGATCAAGTATCATAGGTCTAGGAGGCGGTGGAGTGTGGTCATTTTCCAAATAGTAGATTGAAAAATCTCCAATTATTGATAGATGTAACTTCATCATGCTTTTCCATGTAGGAAAACTCTACTTGTTTAACTTTGGTACTTCTCTCCTAGACATCTTTGGATCTTTAGCTTAAGTATTTTAAAATTCTACCTCTAAGAACCAATAGCTCTAATATGAATTGTTGGATAACTGAGAGATGGGGATGAATTATTTATCTTAGGTCCCTTAACAATTTTCAGCCTTAAAATCTCCTTGATAGATAGTCTTACTTATCAAATTTAACATTTAACCAATCACAGCAATATGCATCTAAAAATCAATAAATAACATGCAAGACAATCAATCACACATTAACACCACTATTTAATTTGGAAACCCAACTTGGGTAAAAACCACTATGGGAAATTTCACCCACAAAATAATTCACTCTTATAAAGTGAGCTCATTTAAGAGCCAATCATGTTAAAGATTACAAACACATTTGCTAGATGTGACCCTGTTAGGGGATTTTCACCAAAGATCGACTATATCTTTCACTCTATAGTGAGTGAACTTATTAGAGGACTTTAGAGCATTCTTTAGAATGCCATCTTATAAAATATTTAGAAATAAGACTGTTAATTCCACTCAGTTAAGAGATTTTATACTACAATGATTAGAAAGTAACACTAAAATGATCTTATAAAATATGCAACTATCTTTCCTTGTTTAGATCTCCTTTATGCTCATTTGTCTTCTTCAAACTCTTCTTTTCTGGTTGATTAACATACCAACTTAATATCATCACTTTCCTTCACTTTATTCACACTTTCATTCAACTCTGTTATGCTCAGTGTACCCTTCTTTTCTATCTCAACTTTTTGCTCTAGATATCAATACTTCATCAGTAGCATCAGCAATAGTATCAGCAATATGATCATCATGATCCTCCTTTATATAGATAATTTTCATTGGTTAATCCTATCAGTGCTTAATCTCATGCATTTGATCAAATCTATATCTCAATAAAATGTTTTATAATTCTTACCAGCTATAACTTCACCTTGACACTCAAACTTTTCTTGGATCTTAAACCAACCACTAAATCTTCACCATTTATCTTTACCTAATGACTCTAATTTGTTGATTTATTTGTTCCTTCATTAGAATCTTCTAGATCAATCCAGATCCTCATGCAATGTTGACATTTACTTGATTCCTTGATTAACCAACTTACATCATCTACTCGATTAAGTCTTTCTACTTGGTTATCCTTTGCGCGGTTAACTTTGACCAACCAATATCTTCACTTACTGACCACCATTTCCAGCTCGGTAGAATACACTGTTTCTTTGACTTTTCACTTTACAACTTTAATATTTTATTTCTGATCAACATAACTAACTTGTGCATCATTCTAAAACTTCATTAAATCATGTAAAATAATCAAATCAATATTACCTTGTCATAGACCAATTCAACAGTTTCCCATTTAAGCTCACATTGTAATGTCCACCCTAATATCTACATATTTTGGATTGAAAGGATTATTACCTTGTTACTTTGGATTATATGTTTGGACTATTTCATTTTATGATGGGACATTTGAGCATATAGGTATATATTTAGTTAATAGAATTTATTATGGACATAATAAATTATTTGGCATAAAATGATGAATGATTTAAAGAGATGAACTAATTGTGAAATGATTCCTAGCTACTTGATTTATGTATTTATGTTTATGATGGATCTAACCCTACTAATCCCATTATGTTTTGATGATTACATTGTTAGTGTGAGTGTAGGAAGAGGAGAGGCAGTCGTAGTTATTCCTATATGAGATCCACGATGTCGCACTCTCCCTCCTTGATTTCCACTATTTATGCATATATATATATATATATATATATATATATATATATATATATATATATATATATATATATATATATATATATATATATATATATATATATATATATATATATATATATATATATATGTATACATGTCATTTGGCATTGCAAGATACAGGTACCAAGCATCAAATCCACTTGGCTACATAGGTCTAAACATGCATTCAAGTCCCTGAACTATTGTTGTGTGGAGATTTTACCAATCTACTCTCAAGGGAAACTTGTGGAATTAGATTAATGTTAAGAGGTCACCCTAGTTGGGGGATTTGAGTGCAGTGTTTTGATGTTGTTTTGTGATTTATGTTTTAAGGTTGGATTGATCTATTTCATATTGGTACTATAATTGAATGTATATTATGTATGTATGTGTATATGTAGCTGCACACACATATACCTATGCATATAAAAATAATATTACTTATGTATTTTTATTGCTTGTGTAAATGGTATCTTTGATGTTTAAATAAAGTATATTAAATAAAAATAATAAAGAAGTTAAAAAGGAATCTCTTTTGGTAAAACTAGTTGTCTAGGATATTTGAACTTGAGACCTCCTAGAAGTTAGGCTAGTTTGATTCCAATTGAGCTATGTGTGTTACTTGAGAGCTTTGTACTCCCTTTTCTTGTTATAGCCTTATTTAGGGAATATTTTAATTAAACTAATAGAAGGCTTTAATACTTGTTTACGGGAATTTTTTGGTTAATCCTCAACCAACCTTGGAAGTTGGAGAAGTGTCTTCCTATAAAGAAACTCCTTCATACATATAGTTGGGGATAAATTATTTCCTGAGAGTTTCGGGAGATTAGAAGTTTGGGGGAAAAAATTTGGATATTATTTGGAGAATTGTTCCAGAAGTCATTTTGGGAGTTTTGTGCAGTTTCTATTCTTCATTATAGTTTTTTGAGGGAAAGTATGAGTTGTCTAAGGAAGGAAGAATGATTGGTTACCGGAGGAAAGCATATCTAGGAGGCTACCATCTCATATTTCTTGGATCTTGGAAGGATTTGCAGTGGTATGCTTCAGTTTGGTTGATAGGATTCTCCACAGGACTCCAGGTAGGGTCTGGAACTGGGATGAATCTATTTTCTTCTTTTTGTATGTGTTTGTGTGTCTTATTATTATTGATATGAAAATAAGAGATTAACTATTGATATGATAAGGAAATGTATTTGGTTGTTTTTCATGTTTTGAAAGATATGCATCGAGAAGTTAAATGTATATGTCTGTAATGGTTTTATTTTAAAACTCTTCCTAGGAGTTTGTAAATTCTTGTGATATTGTATATTGGTTTTTTTTATTGTTTAATTATGGTTTAAGGAAGTTTATGAATGTTTACGAAAGGTTAGGATGGATTAGGGAAGGATGCAGATAGTTTTCCCTTTCTTTGCTTATGCAGGTTGTTTGCTTTCAAATTTATACTTTTGATTAGATGGTATTGTTTTGGGTGTTAGGATGTGTTGAATAATTTTTCTTGAAGTGGTACTAAGGTACCTATATCAGGTAGACCTTAAGGAACCTTTCCTAGGAACTCTCCACACCTAAAAATCTCAGTTTTAGGCAATTCTGGGAGATTTTTGGCATAGTCTCATATGAGCATCTTGGAATGTCGTAAAAGTTTGTACTAGTACCCATACAATATTCAATGTATTTCTATATGGGACTTCTTTTATTTTCGTATGGGAAACTATAGATTTTTGTATGGGGTTTTAGAGGGTCCTAAGGGCTCAAATTTGGCAGATTTTGTGTGTGTGACCTCTATAACTTGTTTCTTATCCTTGGGCTACAAATTGTATAGCTTATGTATGTCCATCTTTTGTTTTTTTTGTATTATAATGTGTTACTTATGATGTTTCATTACTTTTCATATACTTGTGTTCATATTATGAGGCTAGGACTTGTCTTGGTGGCCTGAGTGCATAGAAGGGTTCCCTAGACCTGCAAGTTGAACCTTTGAAAGTACTTTATGGTTTCTTGGCTTGTGTGTATGGGTAGGGGACTATGTACCCTACATGATGGCTCACCATGGGTGTTGGAACCTAAAGTAGTTTCCAGATGATCCTATGGGTGAGTTGGTAAAAAGTGATAACCTAATAATGAACTTGGGAAAGGGGGGTTTCAAAAGATAATGAAAGACACATAAATATAAGTCCACATAGACCTTTTGGAGTACTAGGACCATAGGTAACTAGCAAGGTGGATCCCTATTTAGAAAGGGGGGACCAGGGATACATGGTTGCCAAGGGAGATCCCAATGTACAGGTTGTGTGATGACACTCACCTAGGTGGTATGCTAGAGACCTAACCTTTGTGTATAGTAAGGTGATATCTTGTTATTTCTTTTCTTTTTTTTTCAAGTTATTTTTTTGTAAAGCCTTAGGTTTCTTTAGGTCTTATGAGTATTTTGGTTCTATCTCCTAGTATAAGGGGTGGAACTTCTTAGTTTCACATGGTTGGGTGGCAAATATCTTTCAAGGTACTATTCATGGTTCATGGCTTGGATGTATTTCAGATTTCCTACAGTGATAAAGATTTCTCAAATTTGTATCATGTATTAATGAAAAGAAAGATGTAAAGATCTCTTTGTAAAGCCTCTGGTCCATTCATGTAATTTTTAATGTAATTGTATTAATTATTGGGAATGAAAACAATAAAACAATGTAATTAGGGAGGGATAGTTTTAAGGTTATTTCAGGGATATTATTTGAAGATTCAAAAGTTTTAATTTAAAATACAATCTTGTATCATTTCTTTAACTCTCCTATGTGGAATGAAAAGAAATGTCTCAATTAAGAGGTTTAATTAAAATTGTAAAAGGGTATTTATTCAATGTGTAGGCAAAAGGAATGAATATAAAATAAGAAGTAAAGATATAGTTATGAATGAAATATTACTTTCTTACGTTTCTCTTATATTCTGAAATGCAATGTAAAATAAAAATGAAATAGAATTCAATTTTATTAATGATGAAATGAAAATATTTTATTTTAGTAAATGAAATCAATAAGGGAACCTTAAGGAATGTACTTTGTGGATGTTATTAATGAAAAGTTAGAATGTTAGAAAAGAAATTGTTAGTTGTAATTTTAGGTTAAAAGACCTGATTCCTTATGGGTTCCCTAGAGGGGACATTACATTTGGTATCAGATCTAGGTTACTACACTGGGAGCTTAGGTCTATTTACATTTAAAATTTAAAACTCTTCAACACATTAAATACTTATTTTAAACTAGATACCTAAAACTTATGTTGCACCACTCTACTAGGATGCCTCTTGTCACATGCAGAAGAGCTAAGGATATAGTTGAGGAATCTTCCTTAAGATCTCACCTAGAGATTTCCCATGGGGAATATGAGGAAGAAAAAAATCAAGACAAACATAGGGGTGAGAGTAAAAGTAATGACTCAGAAGGAGCCCAATTAAGGCAACTTATGCAATAATTTCTGCATAGACTAGACAATCTCAAAAATAGAGTCAACTTTGAGGAAGGGAACCAATCTCATCACCAAGATGGGAAGAGGGATAGAATCCCTAGGAGAAGGAATGATATACCAGAATATGAGGATAGTGATACCACTCACATGAGGGACTTAATCAAGGTCAAGGTACCCCTTTTCTATGGCAATGAAGGGGGATCTACAATGAAAACCTAGTTGTTCGACCTTGAGAGAAGTTTCTCTATGAACCCCTTCAGTAGTAATGTTAAGGCTAGATACACCATTATGAATCTGAGGAAATTTGCACCTACCTAGTGGTGCATGGAAGAGGAAAAACTTCAAGTCACCATTAACATCATTTCTTGGGAATTATTCCTAGAGAGCTTTAAGGATCGATTCATGTCTGATTAGTGGAGTTAAGGAAGGGAAGAATAATTCCACAACCTTAAGTAAGACAACATGATGGTGGAAGAATATGAAAGGAAATTATATGAACTTAAGCCTTTCTCAGGCTATAAAGATGACGGCCCCATTGTAGTACAACATTTCATCAGAGTTTTTAATGACTGTCTATCAGGAGATGTGGCATTCCTAGAATCCAAAAATATTCAGGATGCTATCACTAATGCATTCCTAGTTGAAAGGAAGGTTAAAGGAAAAGGTGGCTATTCTAGTGGCCAAACATTCAATGTTGGGTTAGGTTCTAAAGGAAACTATGACCAAGGAAATTCCAACTCCAAGAACCAAAAATCATCTTTTAAAGGAGGACATAACTTCCATAAAAAGAAATTCTAGAATAAAAACCAAAGAAATGGGAAGTTTCAACAACCCTAGAACTGTAGCAATAATCAGACTTAGCAAAGGTTTCCTCCTCCACCATCCCAAAATTCTTAGAATTTTAATAAAGGAGGTTAACAACAATCCAGTGTACCACCTGCAAAGAACTTTGGAAGGAATACTAGGTGTTATTCGTGTAGACAACAAGGTTACATTACAGTACATTACCATTAGTGCACTAATTTCACCAATCAGAATCAAGTAGTTTCAGAACCAACTGTGGGAGATGATGGCTGATCTCATAGGGTGTTTTCCACAATAGAGCATAGACAAGCTGATCATCAAAACACTATCATAGAGACTTTAGGTTCATTAAAGGGTAAACCTACTTCTATTCTCTTTGACTTAGGAGCAACTGACTCCTTCATATCTCCTTCTTTGATAGAAAAGTGTTGGCTAGTGGCAGTAGGGATAGGAGTTAAGTGGTAGGTAGAGCTAGCCTTTGAATCTAAAATGACCACAGATTTGTGTGTTCAAAATTACAACTTGGGATTAGGACCTTTCTCTACCAATTTTGATCTTCGAGTAATTCCTCTTGGATCATATGAATTCATCCTAGGAATGAAATGGATAGAAGCTCATGAAGCCAAGATAGATTGTAGAAAGAAGCTCATTCATTTCTTAGATGATTTGGGGAAGCTAAACACTATTGTAGGAATCCAATGACCTATATCACTATGGATGATATCAAAAATGCAACTTAAGAAATGTATGAGAAAGGGATGTCAACTTCTTGCAGTCTTAGTTAATGACTTGGTTGACAAGGAAGATAGAGAAATAACACTTGAGCACCCTTTAATACAAGAATTTGCGAATGTCTATCCAACTGAGATACCTAGAATGCCTCCCAAAAGAGACATTGATTTCTACATAGAGTTGGTTCCATGTGTCGAACCCATCTCCAAATCCCCTTATCGCATGACCACTCAAGAATTGAGTGAGTTAAAAGAGAAACTAGAAGAATGCTTGGGAAAAGGCTTCATCAAACCAAGTGTGTCACCTTGGGGAGCTCCAGTTATCTTTATTAAGAAGAAGGATGGCTCACTTAGGTTGTGCATTGACTATCGTTAGCTCAACAAAGTAACCATTAAGAATCAGTATCCTTTCCTTAGAATTGATGATCTATTTAATTAAATGAAAGAAGCCAAATTATTTTCCAAGATTGATCTAAAGTCAGGATATCATCATTTAAGGATTCACAAAGTCGACATTCACCAAACAACTTTTCATACTTAGTATGGGCATTATGAATTTACCATAGTACCTTTTCATCTCACAAATTCACCATCAGTGTTCATGTGTCTTATGAATGGGGTATTCGGGACCTTCTTGGATAAATTTTTCATAATATTTTTGGATGACATTTTGGTGTACTCTAAATTAGTGGAAGAACATGAAAAACACCTTCAGCAAGTGTTATAGTGCCTTCATGAGAATCAATTATTTGCAAACTTAGAGAAGTGTGAATTTTTCCAAACTGAAGTTAAGTATCTTGGTCATGTTATCTCGGGAGAAGGTATAGCAGTTGATCCTATAAAGATTCAAGCTATATTTGAATGGCCAACACCCACCAACATCTCATAGGGTTATAGTTTCATGGGTTTATCTAGATACTACAGACGCTTCATCCAAGGATTCTCCAGATTAGCTCATCCCATCACCTCCTTGCAAAGGAAAGGGAAGAAATTTATTTGGACTGAGAAATGTTCAGAATATTTTCAAATCCTTAAGGAAAAACTGACCAATGCCCCAATTTTGGCAGTACTTGACCCTACTAAAATTTTTATAGTTTGTACTAATGCCTCCCTGGAAGGCATAGGGGTAGTATTGATGTAAGAAAGTAGAGTTATTTCTCATGAGTCTAGAAAGCTTAAATACCATGAGCTTAACTATCCTATGCATTATTTAGAGTTAGCAGCTATAGTTCATGCCTTGAATCATTAGATACACTTCTTATTGGGGCATCACTTTGAGTTACACATCAATCACTAAAGCCTTCAATACATATTTACACAACCAAATATCAACACTAGGAAGCACCAATGGATGAATTTCCTTTGTGAATATGATTTTGAGGTCAGATATATCCAAGGTAAGGAGAATGTGGCAGAGGATTCTTTGAGTAGGAAACATGATTTTTCCATGCTCTCCCTTTCTACTAATTTGAGAAGTCAAATCTCGTAGATACTTCCTTTAGATACTTTTTATCAATAAGTTAAGGCTGAAATTGAGTCAGGAAGGGCCTTGGAAGGAAGGTTCTTAGGTTATTCCTTAGATTTGGATAGATTATTGAGCTAGCAAGGCCAAATCTATGTACCACTTTTAGGTGATCTTCTGAAAGTTATCATGGTGGAATCACATCGTGCTCCCTATTCAACTCATCGAGGAGTTAAGAAGATGTATTTAGATCTACGATAGTTATACTTTTGGTCTGGTATAAAGAGGGATATAGAATATTTTGTGGCTAGTTTTCTGGAATGTCAGAGGGTCAAGGCTGAGCATCATCACCAAGTAGGCCTCCTTCAACCACATTTGATTCCTGAATGGAAATGGGATACAATATCTATAGATTTTATTGTGGGACTCCCAGTCACTTATCAGAGACATGATGCTATCATGGTCATAGTGGATAATTTAACTAAGGTAGCACATTTTTCTTCTATGTAGTCATCCTATACTGCCACCTCAGTAGCTAGAGTCTTCCTAAAGTATATAGTCATGTTGCATGGTGCTCCTAGAAAGGTTATCCCTGATAGAGATCTAGTGTTCACTTCAGAGTTTTGGACCTCATTGCAACATGCCTTAGGGACTCGGCCTAATTTCAATTCATCATATCATCCAGAGACTAATGGTTAGATAGAGTGAGTTAATTAGGTGCTTGAGGAAATTCTTAGAATGTATGTGATGGATAGACAGACCCATTGAGAAGATTATATGTACCTAGTGGATTTTTCTTACAACAATGGCTATCACAGTTCTATAGGAATATCCATTTTTTAGGGTCTTTATGGTCATCCTTGTTTAACCCCTCTAAGTTGGGATGGCTTAGAGGATAGAGTACTACTTGGCCCTGAGATGTTACATGATATGGAATAGTAGGTTCAAAGGATTAGAGAGAATATTGTGACATCTCGGGATAGGAAGAAGTATGTTAATGCTCACAGGATCGATAGGAAGTTATCTATTGGAGATAAGGTGTTTTTGAGAGTCCACCTGCGAAAGAGCCCTATCCATTATGGACAAGGTTCTAAGTTGGCACCTAGATTTTTGGGTACATTTGAGATCCTTGAGAGGATAGGATCTATTTCTTACCAAATCGCCCTACCACCCAGCCTCGTAGGTGTGCATGATGTGTTTCATGTATCTATTCTTATAGATTATATTCTTGATTTGACACATGTTTTGGATTGGAACACTTTGTAGGTAGAGGATAGGAAGCTAGCTTCAGAGCCAGTGCATATACTCTAGTAGTGGAATTTGACCCTTAGGATTCATAGCATATAGTAGGTAAGGGTCCTATGGGACCCCAATGATGAGACCTCCTCCACTCGGGAGGATGCTAGCACGCTTAGATCTACATATCCATACTTGTTTGTAGGCTTCCAGGAGTAAGCCTAATCCTAGGGGGAGAGGATGTAATGCCCACCCTAGTATCTGCATATTTGAGACTGACAGGATTATTACCTTGTTACTTTGGATTAATTGTTTGGGCTATTTCATTTTATGATGGGACATTTGAGCATATAGGTATTTATTTTGTTAATAGAATTTATTATGGAGATAATAAATGATTTGGCATAAAATGATGAATGATTAGAGATGAACTAATTGTGAAATGATTCCTACTCGATTTATGTATTTATGTTTATCATGGATCTAACCCTACTAATCCCATTATTTTGTTGATTACACTATTTGGTGTGAGATTAGGATGAGGAGAGGTAGCCGTAGTTACTCCTATGGGATATCCACATGATGTCACACTCTCCCTCCTTATTTACCACTATTTATGCATATATATATGTGTGTGTGTGTGTGTGTGTGTGTGTGTGTGTGTGTGTGTGTGTGTGTGTGTGTGTGTGTGTATTTATATATGTATGTATACATGTCAGTTAGAGTTGCAGGATGTAGGTACCAGGCATCGACTCCACTTGGCTACATAGGTCTGAGTGTGCCTTCAAATCCTTGAAATGTTGTTGTGTGTATATTTTACCAAGCTACTCTCAAGGGAAACTTGTGGACTTAGATTCCTATTAGGAGGTTACCCTAGTTGGAGGATTTGAGTGCAGTGTTTTGATGTTGTTTTGTGATTTATGTTTTAAGGTTGGATTGATCTCTAGTATGAATATGTATCTATTTTATATCAATACTATAATTGAATGCATTTTATGTATGTATGTGTATATGTGGGTGCACACACATATACCAGTGCATATATAAATAATATTACTTATGTGTTTTTATTTCTTGTGTAAATGGTATCTTTGATGTATAAATAAAGTGTTTTAAATAAAAATAATAAAGAATTTAAAAAGGAAGATCTTTTGGTAAAACTATCTATCTAGGATATTTGAACTCGAGACCTCCTAGAAGTTAGGCTAGTTTGATTCCAATTGAGCTATGTGTGTTACTTGAGAACTTTGTGCTCCATTTTCTTGTTATAGCCTTATTTAGGGAATATTTTAATTAAAATAATAAAAGGCTTTAATACTTGTTTATGGGAAGTTTTTGGTTAATCCTCAATCAACAATGGAATTTGGAGAAGTTTTTTCCCGTAAAGAAATTCCTTCAACCGTATAGTTGGGGAAAAATTATTGCTCGAGAGGAGTTTGGGGAGATTAGAAGTATGGGGGGAAATTTGGGGATTATTTGGAGAATTATTTCGGAAGTCATTTTGGGGGTTTTCTACATTTTCCATTCTTCATTCTAGTTTTGTGAGGGTAAGTAGGAGTTTTCTAAGGAAGGAGGAAGGATTGGTTACTAGAGGAAAGTCTATCTAGGAGGCTACCATCTCACCATTCTTGGAGCTTGGAAGGATTTGTAGTAGTGTGCTTCAGTTTGGTTGATAGGATTCTCCGTAGAACTCCAGGTAGCGTCTGGAACCAGGATGAATCTCTTTTCTTCCTTTCGTATGTGTATGTGTCTCTTATGATTTTTTATATGCAAATAAGATATTAACTATTGATATGATAAGGAAATTCATTTGGTTGTTTTTCATGTTTTGAAATATATGCATCCGGGAAGTTAAATGTATAGGTCTGTAATGGTTTTTCTTTTAAAACTATTCCTGAGAATTTTTAAATGCTTGTCATATTGTATATTGGTGTTTTTTATTGTTTACTTATGGTTTAGGGGAGTTTAGGAAGGCTTAGGGAAGGTTAGAATGGATTATGGAAGGATGGAAATTGTTTTCCCTTTCTTTTCTTATGCAGGTTATTTTTTTTCAAATTTGTATTTTTGATTAGATGGTATTTTTTTGGGTGTTAGGATGTATTGAGGAAGTATTTTGGAAGTGGTACTGAGGTACCTAAATCAAGTAGACCTTAGGGAACCATTCCCAAGAACTCTCCACACCTAAAAATCTCAACTTCGGGCAATTCAGGGAGATTTTTGGTAGTCTCATATGAGCTTCCTAGAATGTCGTATGAGTTTTTACTAGTACCCATATGATATTTGGTGTATTTCCATAGCGGAGTGCCTAGATTTCTATATGGGGAACTATAGATTTTTGTATGGGGTTTTAGAGGGTCCTAAGGCATCAAATTTGGTAGGTTTTGGGCTTGTGACCTCTATAACCTATTTCTTATCCTTGGGCTGCAACTTGTATCACTTACGTATGTCCATCTCTTGGTTTTTTAGTATTATAATATGTTAATTATGATGTTTCAGTACTTGGTGTATACTTGTGTTCATATTATGAGGCTAGTACTCATCTTGGTGGCTTGAGTGTAGGGGTGGGTTCCCTAGACCTGTAAGTTGAACCTTTGAAAGAATTTATAGTTTCTTGGCTTGTGTGTGTGTGGGTAGGAGACTAGGTACCCTAGGTTAGTGGCTCACCATGGGTTTTGGAACTGTAAGAATTTGCAAATAGCAAAGATTGAACCAAGGATCTAGAGGTTAAAGAAAAGCACAACAAAGGTGATATGAATGCAATGATGATATTGAATTGATCCAATGAATTCACCTTTATATTTATTACATAATAGGCCTCCTTATATAGTAAAGGTGATAAGAGAGAATGAAAAGGAGCTGATAAGCTATCACCTATTCTAGGTGTAATCACATGTCCACCAAATGTGGATCACCCTCCATTATGCAATAAAGTATGTTCAATGGATTAGGATGATAATGTGATAAGAGCACTAAAGGTGGATCTCACACCAAAAGTGGAATTTCTCCTACACCATGTGCTTAAATGAGGTGCACACTCCTAGGTGTCTCAATAACTAACTACTATGCAATACATTAACCTAAGTAAGATTAAGTAAAGTGTAATTAGGAATATTTAATTACACCAACACCCCCCCTTAAGTACAACTTAGGGGAATGCACTTAAACTCACAATGCAAGATGGGTCCCGGCTACTAGGCCATGTTAGGTACCCATATACAAAATGTAATACATGAAATACAATAACTCTCATAAAGTGGAAAAAGAGGGAAAACCTCATGGGAAAAACCCTCCCCCAAAAAGAGAGAAGAAAATAAGATGCATGGATGGATGGAGTACTCAAGACCCCCCAAGAACTACATAAATCAAGTATATACAAAGAAATATCCCCCCATAAGAAGCATAATTGGAGACAGGATATCCCCCCCCCATAATGTAGAAGCTCCCATGTTGATGAAGAGTACCTGCAAATAGTAGATCAACCAATGCTTACAAGAAACATGTCTCCCCTTAGGAAGAAATAAATACATCAAATGATGACGAAGCCAATCCATGTGCAAATGGAAGGAGGAAGGAGGAATAAGATGAAGGTCTCCATGCATGAATCTCTGAATATTGAATAGGTATCTCCAAGCTCAAAGAATCTATCACCTCATGTGAAAAATCAAATGAAGAAGGAGAATAATCAAGTACACCAATATCCAAAGAAGATGAAGTATCCCCAACTATGATGCTATCATCAAAGGAAAGAGAAACCCCCTCATGTATGTCTTCCAAATTTGCATCATGAGAATCAAAAAATGTTGAAGATGCATCCAAGTAATCATCACATTCTGCAAGATCTAAAACAATGTGATCATCCTGCTAAATAGTACAGCCTGTGTCTGAAGAAGCAGGAGGTGGAGGAGTAGGAAGCTCAACACTTATCTCAACAACAAAATGATTCAAGTGTCCAAAGTTCTCATAATTATCCCTTGGAAAAGGGATGTGTATATCATGAATAGCATTATCATCATCAACAAAATCTAAAAAAGAATACAAGTGTGATGTATGATCAACAACTCCCATAGCTATTACCTCTCTAGTCTCCATGTCCCTAATGTAGACAAAATCAAGAGTGAACTCAATAATTTTACCTTGTGCCCCATGTGCAATTTGGTAAATAGAAAGGAGATTAGTGGTCAAGGATGGTACACAAAGAACATCATTAAATGTCCCTTCTCCCATGGGAATATAAACTTTTCCACAAACTCTCATGAATGTGTTGTTACCCATCAAAATATTAGGAGAATTACAAGGCTCAATAGAAGAAAACATATCCATAGAAGATACCATATGATGTGATGCACCTGAATCAAGAAGCCATTTACCTTTCTTAGGATGTGTGGAAGCCAAAAGTTCTTGTCCTTTACCTTTATCTATGGATGATGATGTAGATGTAGAAGCTATCGAATGTGTAGAAGAAGGAGTAGACACTGATGAGGGAAACTTAATGTTGTGTTTTTGAATAATGTGAGCTAGCTCATCAATCTTCTTTTGAAAACACTCATCCTCATCATGTCCTATCTTTTTACAATATGCACATTTATCCCTCTTTCTTCTAGATGATTCCTACCTTTAAGAGGACTTGGATTCAGTAGTATTTGGTGAAGGAGATTCATTACCTTTTTCATGAGGCTTAGGATCCTTATGTTGTTTCTTTCCTTTTCCATTAGAAGCCTTTGAAGTAGACTCACTTGCAATCAATGCTTGATGTGTGGAAGACTTCAATTGACCCATGTGTGCCAACTTTGTTTGTTCCCTTGTGAGTTGTGTTGCAAATTCATCAAGAGAAGAAAATTTGTATGCACTACCAAGAGCATCCATAGTAGCATAGAATGTAGAAACAAAGATAGAATAATCAAGACCAAGTTTGGAAAGAATAGAAAAGATCAATTGTTCATCCCCTTTAGCAATGCCACATGTAGAAAGCTCCAATCTAATAGAATTGAACTTAGAGAAAAAGTCTTAAATATTGTCAAAATAACTAGGATTGAGACCTATGAGCTCATTCTCTAATCTAAATTTTCTCATTCTATCAGGTTTACCAAAGAGTCCTTCCAATATGACCCAAGCATCATGAGGATGTGTGCAAGATGCAATATGAAAGTGAAAATCATGAGAGATGGATGATCTAAGAGAGCCAAGTGCTTTATCCCTTCGATCAAACCTTTTTTGCCTTTCTACAACACCTATTTGAGGTTCCTGATCATGCCCAAGAGTCATTCTAAGCAATCCAATACTCAACAAATGATCACTTAAAGATACTTTCCATTCATGGTAGTTATATGGAGTGAGGATTTTAACCTTTGAATTATCTATATTGCAACCAAATAATGACTAATAACTATAGATAACTCTTTCAAATGACTGATGAAAATTAGAAAATTAAAATCCAAGGATTAACCAAGTGCAAATATAGCCCCAAAATAGTCTATTTCTAAAATTGATATATCCACCTCAAATCACTAAAAAATGATTGTAGATCTGAAAAGTAGACGAAAAATCATGCACTTTCAAAAAAATTTCACCTCAAAATGTTACCATATGTGCCCAAACAAAGCTCTGGAAGTTGCATAAATCAGGAACAAACAAGTATAGTCAACAAAATCTACAATTTTTGACAAATGTAGCCACCAAATCACACAAATAATACCACCACTCAGTTCTTTAGAAACTTTTACCCAATTTCAAAAAACATTGCTTGAAAAAAGGAGCAAAAATGAGCAAGATATGGCCCTTCAAAGTTGGACTGTCAAATCAAAAACTCTAATGGTGAATGTAGAAAATTTTCAAAGCCTAATGACATTAGCAAAACACTATCTTAAATTTGATGGTCAGATGGACATCAAAAAATGTCCAATTTTTCCTATTTTGACGGTTGTATGGCTGTCAATTTTAGGCTCCAAGAAAGTGACGTCAGCAAAAAGTCATCCCTCTGCTGACGTGGTAGGTCATATTGATGATGTAGTGATGATGTTAGCACTTTACAGTGATGATTTCATTTGATGACATGTCAAGGCTAATGATGCATAGAGCTACTAATTGTGTCTAATGTGGCACTACTGTGGCAGGTGACGTGGCCTCCTGCCACATGTCCTGCAAAGTTTGCGGGTCCCCTGAGTGTGCAGGTGGCACAGCTGATGGCACTGCCACATGGCTCAGGGAAATCACTATGGGCCTGCCACCTAGTGGCCTACTACTTGGTGGCACGTGGGCTACAGGTGGTGGGAATGGTCGCCCGGGTAGCGGAGCAAGAGGCACGGTTGGGGACTTTAGTCCCACATCGCTAGTGATATGGGCTTTGGGCCCTTAATATATGCAAAGGCCCATAGGGAAAATAAAGTAGGAAGTTTTGCAAGGACTCGGGTTCACCTGCAGGCTTGAGCTCGGGCTTCAGCCTTTAGCAAGGTGTAGATGTGATGTGACTGTCACTGTCAGATCCCAGGGGAATATTCAGACAACATATTCATAGGGCATGTACCAAGTCTGAAAACAAGTGTTTTACATGAAAAAAAATTCCAAAAATACCAGAATTAAAAAAAAAATTATTTTTCAAATTTATACCGCAGAGGTGCAAATCGGGCTGTACGGTCTGATTTGCAAAAAAAATTTGCTTCGATTTGGACTTTCACCGAATATAGGTGAGTTTATAGTCAATTTTAACTGAAATAACCTCCCGGATGCAATGGTGAGGTCAGATCTACTCCAAGACATCTCTAAAACATGTTGGTTTCCAAATCTGAGACGTGAACTTTCAAAGCTTGCATCAAGATCTCTTCAAATCGGCTAATCAAAATGCTCCAATGGCTCTGATACCATGTAAGAATTTGCAAATAGAAAAGATTGAACCAAGGATGTAGAGGTTAAAGAAAAGAACAAGAGAGATAATATGAATGTAATGATGATATTGAATTGATCCAATGAATTCACCTTGATATTGATTACATAATAGGCCTCCTTATACAAGAAAGGTGATAAGAGAGAATGAAAAGGAGTTGATAAGCTATCACCTATGCTAGGTGTAATCACATGTCCACCAAATGTGGATCATCCTCCATTATGCAATAAAGTATGTGCAATGGACTAGGATGATAATGTGATAAGAGCACTAAAGGTCGATCTCACACCAAAAGTGGAATTTCTCCTACACCATGTGCTTAAATGAGATGCACACTCTTAGGTTTCTCAATCACTAACTACTATGCAATGCATTAACCTAAGTAAGATTAAGTAAAGTGTAATTAGGAATATTTAATTACACCAACAGGATCCTAAAGTTGTTTACGGATGATCCTTGATGACCTATAACTGATTAAATATCTTGATGAATTGAAGAAACAGTTATTAGAGATCGTTGAGCTATCAAAGTGATATGTAAGATGATTAAATCAATCAATATGTTGTCATTGATGCCACCTAGTTTTGACTATATTTATCATGATAGTTACAAACATCTGAACATCTATAGAAGGGAGAAATGGTGAGGAAATGAGACATCTACATAAGGAAAAGATGGATATGACAGATAAGGATAAGTTATACATTGGGTAACTTATTGAGGATTCTATGGTATTATATTGTCGACTTGAGCATGTTACATTATTCTATTATGAAGAAGAGATCAGAATTGAACAAGTTAATGTGGTCAGTAATTGAATATTTCTATATACACCAAGTCAGTCTTGTGTATATCGAGTGATAGTAATAACTGAGTTAGTTATCACCAACGCATTCAGTATTAACCAAGTATGGATGAAAACATTAAATACTATAACAGTCGACTAAAATTGATGAGTTGGAAATTGCTTATCATTCCAAGGTAACAAATGAAGTTTGTTATAAGATCCACTGCTGACAAAATTTAGAGATAATCGAAGGGAAGAGAATGAAATGTGTTATTGACACATCTGTCAAGGAAGTTTGAAGTGGCAAAATGGATGAAGGAGATTAAGAGGAAAAATCTAATGGCTGATATGAAAATAGTTTACACATCTATTTAAGAGACATGAGATTCATTGTTGAAGTATGCCTGATGAATAGAGACTGAAGAATATTTCATGTGAAGACATTTTTTCATGCATTCTTGATCAAACTGGTTACACACAAAACCGAGCTGAACTGCAGGCATAACCAAGCATTAGAGATATAAACACAGAGTTAAGTAAGTTGAAGGATATGATGAAGTAAATTGATTATTATTAGATGAGTTTCTATGGGCTTAGCATAGATCTGGATACTTGCAAATTGAGTTGTATTTGAATTGGATCACTACTGTATCGGTTTAACTATTGTTATGGAAAAATCTCTTAACCAAGTGGACTTAACAATATTTTTTATTTTTATATGACATTTAGGGAATGTTAATTGTTATCTTGTTGACCCCATAGTGAATGTTGGTCAACAGTTAACTATTAGTGATAAATCTTTTAACTAGGCCACACCTGATAGTGTGCATTGTAACCTTTAACAGGATTGGATCTTAACCAAACTCACTTCAAAAGAGTGAAATATTTTGGGTTACCAGTCTCAAGTGGTTTTTCCCTTAGCAGGGTTTCCATGTTAAATATTTGTGTTATGTGTTATTTTTTATGATTGTTTTTTTCTATCATACTTTATATGTTGCATATTTGATTAATCGGTAAATGAAGAGAAAGATAGTTATTTTATCTTATCGAGCTTTTTGAGTTGTTGAATAAGTTTGAAAAATTACATCTAATATTTTGGGACTATATGATAATTGATTTAACTAATTCACCCCCCCCCCTCCCAATTATCTAACAATTGGTATCAGAGCATAATTGGTTGCTTGGAGGAAAGTTTTAAGGACTTGAGAAAAAGATCACAAGATGTATAAAAGGGAAGTGCCTAAGCTGAACAAAGATAATCTCTCGACATGGAAAACTAGGATGAGGCTACACATATCTAGAATTGGAGAATCTTCTATTCAACTCCTAGACAATGGCTACATACAACCAACTCTTAGTACTTTGATAGTTGATAAGCTAAGAGACAGACATGAACAAAATATAACTATGATAGAGATTGTTGTTGCTCTATTTGATATAGAATTTGAAGATGTCAAAGCATGCACTATAGCAAAAGCAATGTGGGACAAACTTGCACTAGTTCATGGTGGAGATGTAAATGTAATGAGGGCCAAAGATGAAATGCTAAGAGGTAGATTTGATGATATGAAGATGAAAGAAGGTAAAAACATCACACAATACTCTAACCAAATCAAAGAGGTGGTCAATTCTATTCGAGGAGTAGGAGGTATTATTTTTTAAGACACTATTGTAAGTAAAATACTGAGAACCTTGTTGCATATCTATGCTATTAGAATCTTTGCTATTCATGAAATGAGATTTGCACCTGCTAGTACTCTTACACTTAATAGTCTACTTGGTTATCAATATCTCTACTGAGCATTAATGATTGTCATTAGTATCAAAACAAGTCAAAGACATCAATTAGTTACTTATATGATCCTAGTTGGTAACTATATACAATACAAGCTAGTCGGTTAAGTCTTCATACCGAGCACTAGATAATTTACCGAACATCAGCAGACACCGACACTGAGCATCAGTATAAATACTAAGCAATATTTACAGTGTTTATCAAGGATCATAGGAAATGGCATAGGAATAAAAAATGGCACATCTATCTATGTAAATGGTTACAAAAAAATAAGAAAATGTTTTACCAAGATCGGGGATAATTTATAGTTGAGATAATCATTTCATGCAATGAAGATCTTGTTAGAATAATTGAGAGAGGGGGGGAATCAGTTATCCAGTGTCCCAAAACAAAATGTATAATTCAAAAACAATTTCTTCAACTTTTTCTTTTTGATAAGCAATAATAACTCTCACTGTCTGTGCTTTTATCGGTTACACTTTTACCGATTACCAGTCTAATACTTATAACAGTTTACCGATCAAATCTAACATGTAACATGCAAAGTATGATAACAAACAAATATCACAATCAACACATAACACAAGAGATTTAACATGGAAACCCTGTAAAGGGAAAAACCACCTAGGACTAGCAACCCAAAATTGTTCACTTTTCTAAAGTGAGGTTGGTTAAGACCCAACCCTATTAAAGGTTACAAACACACTATCAGGTGTGACCTTGTTAGAGGATTTTAGACTAGAAGTTATCGTCCAACCAGCATTCACTATGGGGTTGATAGGATAACAATGTTCATTCTATGAATGATACATCATAAGACTTTCACAGTCCACTCGATTAAAAGATTTAGACTGTATACAATGGTTAACTATGTAATAGTAAATGACCTACCTTAATACAACTTCAATTGTAGATTACAGATCAATATTTAGTCCATACAAATCCTTTTGATCAATATTTCACTTTAGATTCAATACTATATCACCTTACTTTCTATCAGTAATTACTCTTTATAGCTCGGTAACTATTCTGGAGCTCAGTTCTCACTAACCAGTATGATTAGAATGCATGAAAGCTTGTTCATGTGAAATTCCTATAGCTTCTTCTTCTTCTAGCTCTTTCATAAAAAAAAATTGTTGTCTTATATAGATGAGTAAATTGTTTTCTTCTCCACCATTAGATTTTGTCGCTTAACCTCATTCATATATTTTGCCGCTTAAAACTTTCTTGATACTTGTGTCAATAACACATTTCAATCTTCTCCATTAGATCTTCCTTGAACTTTGTCAGCCATCAATCTGTGTAACAAACATTATCTGTTACCTCGATGTTATACTCTTGCCAGCTCATCAATCTTATCGGCTAAACTAATCATTTAATTCATTCTATCCTCGGTTAACAAAGAATGCATCGGTGAACACTGCTTGGTTAATACTGCAGTCGGTATACACAACACTCCATCGGTGTATACTAGAAATGCTTCATTTACCGACAACACTGCTTTGTGTCTTTCAGATCTATACTTCATCATAGATGAATGCAACATAATAAAGTCAATATCATCAAGTCATAGACTCATAAAAAATTTACTCAATGTATTCCTTATCCTCATCTATTTTGTACATCTTTCCTCATGTAGATTTCTCTGTTCTTCATTTCTTTTCCACTTTTCTTCAGATGTCTTGGTATAGTAACCTACAAGATAAGTGTTCTCAAACTAGTTGACATCAATGACAACATAATACTGATTTAATCATATTACATATCTAATCAGCAACTCCTCAGTGATCTTTAATCACATATCCTTCAATCAGATTCCAAATCAGTTCTAGTCCAACAATCTCTCCCTTTGGCATTGATGGCAACTCAAGTAATATGAAATGTACCATACACATACCAAACATACATTCCACAACTTTGTGAACAAATGTTGTAAGTTGAATAGACTTAATATGTTTAATCACTACGTTATTGAACCAGCATTAAGTAGTATAGCTTTACCTTTCTGTAGTTGTGATCTTTTCAGTTCTCCTATTCCATTCAGATTGTCTCTCCCTTAGATAGTTCTTGTCGATGCTTGTATTTTCAAAACTTTCCACCTCTTTCATATTGTTCATCTCTCCCTTTCATTATTGTACATTCCTTTCATATTGTTCATCTCTCCTTTTGATAATAATGCCAAAGAAACAAATAAACAATCAGCTCTATAGTAGCCAAGTAACTCTCTATGGTGTTCAGTACTTCCTCTATATCTCTGTATACTGACATCTCATCGGTTCAAGTGCTCAAACTTAATCACAACCTTGAACATGATTCAAAGTGTGAACTATGCTACATCAACATGAATGATCTTTTGATAAAATTAGTCTGATGCAACATCCAAATCACCTTAGTGACTGATAGATAGGGGATGGACCCCAAGTCTAGTCTTCAAGTATTCAAATGTGTCCTTTGGTAGGGCTTTGTAAAAATATCTGCAAGTTGTTCTTTAGATGTAACAAATTATAACTTTACTTACTTCTCTTGCACTTTTTCTCTTAAGTAATGATACTTAATAGATATATGCTTTGTCTTAGAGTGCATCACAGGATTCTTTGAAATATTAATAGCACTAGTGTTGTCACAGTATATAATCACCAGATCAGTGATTACCTCATTCATTCCTTCCAACACTTGTTTGATATATGCAATGTTTGAATAGTTAGTAGCAATAGCAACATACTTTTCTTCAACTGTAGACTAAGAAATACAAGCCTACTTTTTACTTGTCTAGGTTACAAGTCTTTCACCAAAGAAAAATGCTCCTCTAGTGCTGCTATTTCTATCATCCACATTTCTAGCCCAATCAGCATCAGTGTAAACTTTCAGTTCAAATTTCCCTTCCTTCAGATACCATAATCCATAATTCTCTATTTTCTTCAGGTATCTTAAGATCCTTTTTGTAGCTATCATGTGTGATTCTCTAGGGTTAGCAAAAAATCTTGCAACAATTCCCACAGCATGTGCTATATCTGGCCTACTGTGAACTACGTACATTAACTTACCAATCATGGATCGATAAAGTGTCTGATTTACCTCAGTAGTTTCATCCTCCTTTGTCAATTTGCATCCAGTAGCCATTAGTGTTCCCACAGGTTTAGCATCTTCCATGCCAAATGTCTTCAGTACTTCCTTTATGTATTTAGATTGTGTTATGAATATTCCATCACTCTTCTGAATCACTTGTAGTCCAAGAAAGAACTTAATCTCTCCAAACATAGACATTTCAAATTCCTTTTGCATTTCATCAGCAAATGCCTTGTAGACAAGATCTGAACCACCAAAGATAATATCATCAACAAATATTTTAGCAATGATAATAGTATCATCAGTATCACCTTTCACATACAAATTATTGTTTTCACTTGTTCTTACAAATCCAATACTTAACAAATAAGTATGTAGTCTATCATACCATGCTCTCGATGCTTGCTTTAGTCCATATAAAGCTTTATGTAACCTACATACCATGTCTTTATTGTCAGGATCAACAAATCTTTCAGGTTGTTCAATGTAGACTTCTTCTTCAAGTATACCATTAAAAAATGCTGACTTCACATCCATTTGATATACTTTGAATTTCTTATGTGCAGCATATGCAAGTAGCATTCTAACTCCTTCTAATCTAGCAAGAGGTGCAAATGTCTCGCCATAGTCAATGCCTTCTTCCTATGCATATCCCTTGCATACTAATCTAGCTTTATTTCTTGTGACTTTACCATTTTAATTCAATTTATCCATGTATATCCACTTAGTACCGATAACATTCTTATCTTTTGGTCAGGGTACTTAGGACTAGGTTTTGTTCTTCTCTATTTGTTCTATTTCCTCTTTCATTGCATTAACCCATTCTTCATTTTCTAATGCAACTTTCACAATTTTAGGTTCAAACTCACAAATTAAATATGTATCTTGAAATGTTTTGCTTCTGGTTTTCATTCTAGCATGTCTGTGTCCAATGATTTGTGTTTTAGGATGATGTCTCTTGACAAAACTAGCCAAGACTTGATTTCTCCTTTCTTGTTCATCCTGCTCAGGGTCATTTCCTTGCTTGGTAGCTTCTTCATGTTCATCAGTTTGTGGTGCCTGTTGTACTGCATTATTTCCCTGCTGACCAGTTGTTATAGCTTGCGGTGTTGGTAGATACTCTAGATGTTCAATGTAAGTGAATCTACTGTAATCTTCTGGTTCCTTTGTACTTTCCTCTATTGACTTGTCATCAAACTCATCAACATGAACATTAGTACTTTCAACAATCTTATTTGTAGCCTTATTCAAATATTTGTATGCTTTACTTGTACTGGAATATCCAAGAAATATTCCTTCATCTCCTTTAGAATCAAATTTTCCATTTCTCTCATCTTTCAAGATGAAGCATTTACTTCCAAAAATTATAAAATAACTTATAGTAGGTTTGTGTCCAAACCATAGTTCATAAGGTGTTTGGTTGGAGTCCTTCTTCAGTTGTACTCAGTTAAGAACATATACAACTATGCTGATAGCTTCCCTCCAATATGTCTGAGTAACATTTTTTTGTATCATCAATGTTCTAGCATAGTCAATTATAGACCTATTCCTTCTTTCAGCAATGCCATTTTGCTGAGGTGTTCTCGGTGCTGATACCTACCTCTTGATTCCATTCTCAATGCAAAATTTAGTAAATTCATCAGAGATAAATTCACCTCCTCTATCAGATCTTAAGCATTTTATTTATTTTCTAATTTCTTTCTCTACCTTAGCTTTATACCACTTAAACATTTTAAAAGCTTCAAATTTCTCTTTCAAGAACATAATAGTCATTAGTCTAGTGTAATCATCAACAAAAAGAATAAAATATCTATCACCAAAATAGCTCTGAGTTCTCATAGGACCACATAGATTGGTATGAACCAACTCAAGTATCTTCTTTGTTGAATACTCTTTTCTTTTAAAACTAGACTTAGTCATCTTACCTCTTTGACATCCATGGCACATGGCATGATCAGGTTTTGTCAAGTTAGGCAATCCTCTAACTCTTTTCTTTCTACTAATCTTGATCATGTTGTCAAAGTTCACATGGCATAACCTTTGGTGCCACAACCAAGCATCTTCATCCTTTATTAACAAACAAGAAGACTGATCCATATCAAGATAGAATAGATTACCTCTAGATTATGTACCAGTTTCGACAAGTCTTCCTCCATCATCATAAATCTTCACCTTTTTGCTCTCAAAAGCCAGTTGGTGGCCTGAATTTTTCGGCTGAGCCACACTTATCAGATTATAGTTCAGTCCATCTACCCAATATGCATTTTCACATTGTAATCTATCATTGATCATCAATGGGCCTTTACCTCTTACCATACAAGGTGCATCATTTCCCATTCTCATAGATCCTCCATTATATTCAACAAGATTATCAAACTTCTCTACATCACTGGTCATATGATGTGTGTAGCCATTGTCTATGATCCATGTATCATTTCTACTTACTTTAGAGATCAATGTTGTCTCTTCATGTTTCTCTTCCTCTTCTGAGTCATCTTTCATAGAAACAAATACAACTTCTATATCATCTTTAGAATCAGATTCAGTTTCAATATCTTCGGCTATGTAACATACCTTTTTGCCTTTTTCATCTCGGTTATCTTTGTTGTTGTGTCGGTAACCTCTGTTGACTCTTCTCCCATAGCTTCCTTCAGATCAGTCTTTGGATCTATCATCATCTTTCTTCTGTGGACATCTAGCAGTGATGTGACTGACTTCTTTACAATTAATGCATGCTAAAGGTATCTTACCTCTATACCTTCCTTTTCCTTTGGGAAATCTTCTAGCCATAAGTGCTCCAAGCTCATCAAGTTCATCATCAGTATAGGCATCACTATCACAATTCTTACTATTCCTGCTAGACTTTCCAATCTTCAGAGAAGACATGAAAAAGGATTCAATAGAAGGAATAACACTGTTATCAAAATTGTTTAATTCAAAGGTTGTAATTTTACCAATCAAAGTGTTAAGAGTGAGGTTGGATGTAGCTCTTGTTTCATGAATTGCAAAAATCCTAATTGTATAAACTGGTAGAAAAGTTCTAAGAATCTTGCTTATCACTATTTCATCATCAATTACTCCATCAGATGCTCTAATAGCATGTACTACCTCTTTCAGTCTATTTGAATATTGGACAATATTCTCACCTTCTTTCATTCTCATATCATCAAATCTGCCTCTCAGACTTTCAGCTCGGGCTCTTTTGACATTCAGATCTCCACTGTAGATTTGTGCTAATTTATCCCACATTCCTTTGGCAGTTGTGGATGTCTTGATATCTTCAAATTTAGCATCGGTATAGGCAGCAGCAAGTTCCATCATAGTAACATTGTGTTCATGCTTATCCTTCAGTTGATCAATAGTTAGGGGACTAGTGGGTGGTTGCATGTAGCTTTTTTCCATCAGATCTAGTGCTAAGTTCCCAATTCTAGATATGTGCAGCTTCATTTTGCTTTGTCATACTATGAAGTTCTCTTTATTGAATTTCAGTACTTCCTTCTTATACATCTTGAGACCTTTATGCTTAAGTCCTTAAAACTTTGTTCCAAGCAACCAATGAGCTCTGATACCAATTGTCAGAATAACTAAGAGGGGGGGGGAATCAGTTATCTAGTGTCCCAAAACAAAATGTATAATTCAAAAAAAATTTCTTCAATTTCTGCTCGTCGGGAAGCAATAATAACTCTCACTGTCTGTGCTTTTACCAATTACCAGTCTAATACTTATAACATTTTACCAATCAAATCTAAAATGTAACATGCAAAGTATGATAACAAACAAATATCACAATCAACACATAACACAAGAGATTTAACATGGAAACCCTGTAAAGGGAAAAACCACCTGGGACCGGCAACCCAAAATTGTTCACTCTTCTGAAGTGAGGTCGATTAAGACCCAACCCTATTAAAGGTTACAAACACACTGTCAGGTGTGACCTTGTTAGAGGATTTTAGATGAGAAGTTATCATCCAACCAGCATTCACTATGGGGTTGACAGGATAACAATGTTCATTCTATGAATGATACATCATAAGACTTTCACGGTCCACTTGGTTAAAAGATTTAGACTATATACAATGGTTAAATATGTAACAGTAAATGACCTACCTTAATACAACTTCAATTGTAGATTACAGATCAATATTTAGTCCATACAAATCCTTCTGATCAATATTTCACTTCAGATTCAATACTATATCAACTTACTATCCATCGGTAATTACTCTCTGTAGCTCGGTAACTATTTTGTAGCTTGGTTCTCACTAACCAGTATGATCAGAATGCATGAAAGCTTGTTCATGTGAAATTTTCTATAGCTTCTTCTGGCTCTTTCATAAAGTAATTTTGTTCTCTTATATAGACGAGTAAATCATTTTCTTGTCCACCATCAGATTTTCCTGCTTAACCTCATTCATAGATTTTTCCACTTAAAAATTTCTTGGTACTTGTGTCAATAGCATGTTTCAATCTTCTCCATTAGATCTTCCTTGAATTTTGTTAGCCGTCAATCTATGTAACAAACATTATCTGTTACCTCGATGTTATACTCTTGCCAGCTCATCAATCTTATCAGCTAAACTAATCATTTAATTCATTTTGTCCTCCTCGGTTAACAAAGAATGCGTCAGTGAACACTGCTCAGTTAATACTACGGTCAGTATACACTACACTCCGTCGGTGTATACTAGAAATGCTTCATTTACCAACAACACTGCTTTGTGTCTTTCAGCTCTATACTTCATCATAGATTATCCAACAATTGGTATCAGAGCTCAGCTCTCTTATTGGATAGTTTAACCATTGAAGGGTAAAGATCTAATTCATGGAGAGGTATAAGTTAGATAAAACAATAGAGAATCAGAAGATTCAAATGCAAATGTTTGTTGAGAAGTATAAGAAAGCTAAGGATGGACTGAAAAAATTACTAGTTGAAAGGAAGAACCTAGCTATTCTGCAAAATGAGATTGGATACCATGAAGAAGCAATTGATGATTTATTTGATCATATTGGATCTAGTTCTGGAAGTGTTTCTGATGGATCTGAAAGCATAATCTTTGATTTGTCTAAAAAGAACCTTCACTTAACCGAACAAGTGAAAGCACTGAAAATAGATCAAGAATCACAAATGGTGAGAATGGTAGAAATAATGAACAATGCTAGACAGGTTGAGCAAGAAAGGAATCTAGCTATTGAAGATAGAAGATAGATAAAAGAACAACTTCAAGAAAAATAAAGTGAGATACAAAGACTCACCAATCGCCATTTTTAAACATCCAATCAGATGGTGGTTGTGAATCAAGAAGTCAACTGAGTAAATGAAGAATTATCAAGAAGACTTGAAGATGTTGCAAGACTTAGAGAAGAGAATGAGAAGTTGAGAAATGAAGTGAAAACTCAATAGCAGCACAATGAAATGAAGAAATTGGTTGAGGATAGTTCTAAGAAGATTGATGACTTTCTGATTAATCAAAGAAGATTTGGAAGCAAAGTGGGCTTAGGCTATACTAGTGAGGGAGAATCCTCACAACAAGGTGAACAAGCCAACAATAGTCAAAGGCCAAAGATGTTGTCATGTTATCACTGTGGAAAACCAAGACATACTTCAAATGTGTGTAGAAGCAGAGCACAAGGTAAACCTCCAGTCACTCCTAAGTTTAATGGTTATTGCTATTATTGTGGAAAGTATGGTCACCTAGTTTATGAGTGTAGAGCTAAACTAAACAAGAATGCTAACAATCCTATCATGGAGAAATTATGCTACACTTGTAATAAGCATGGACACATTGCATGAGATTGTAAGGAAAAAATGAAGCAAGTATGGACTCCAAAGTAGAAGACACAACGCAAGCCTTATCAACTGAAGAGACAAGGTAATTCTTATGTTTGTGATTACAACACATGGGCTAATTGTATTGCATGTGGTAGATATGGGCACATTGCAGCAAATTGTAATAGGAAAAGATGGGCTGGACAATCAAGAAGCTAGACAAGCACATGAATGGCATGTATGCATTGTCATAAGGTCGTTCATCTAAGCAAGGACTGCAGAGACCGAGCACCAGAAGAAGGTCATGTATTTGAGAGTGAAAACACTATTGCAGATATCATGAGAATAAGGAATGACATGTGGAGGAAAGTATCTAATGAGAATGCTGAGTCAAGTAATGTTGTTGGTGAAACCTCATCCACTGGATTGGGTGACATCGGTACCTCCACCTAAGGTGATATAGGTATGTATGGGACTGACATTTCAAATGATCATATTTTACATAGAGTTCCTTATATATGATGAGAAAATACCAAATCTGCATGAATAAAGATGTATTATGGTTTATATGTTATGAGCTAACAAAGTCACACAGTCAGTAAAAGTTAGATAGAGAAATGGTTACCCATCGGTAATCACCATTCAAGGTTAACTGAATAACATTATCAACCGAGCTAGGAAATCATGTGTTAACCGAGCTGATGAAAGTTTGTAGTCATCACCGAGATGATAGTTGACACAAACTGAAAAGTAGGTCCAGCATTTACTACATAAAGTTTGAAGTGGAAATATTGAAAATTCTATAAATACACGAAAGACAGAGTTCATTTTTCACATTACAATTTCAGAGAACTAAAATTTTAAAGAGTGAGTTTGAGAAAGAATCTTTCAAGCTGATTCAAAGAAGTTGCAAATCAAACCAAGCACATTCTTTGACACATTTTGAGTAAGTTGAAACCCTACCAAACATATTCTTCATACTTACCAAAAACCTAGTTTGTTGAAATGGCATCTACTGGGAGTTCTTCTAAAGTTGTGGAAGAGGAAGTAAATCTCATTGTTTCAGCAAACTATAGTGAGCCAAACTATAAATTACACCCTGAAGTAGCTTCAAAAATGGATTCAGTGGGTGCTTTCTTGAGCATCCCACCTAGGGTTTTACTGGTAGAAGACATACAATCATACATATAGTGCAAAATAGGGGAAATAGGTGATTTCAACATGTATGTTGCGTATCAGGCACTATGTGATGGACAAAAAAAGCTAAAACTAAAGCACAAATAGGTAGAAACACTTGGTCTTACCAATGCCCTAAATTTTTGAAAGAACTTTAAGAATGAATGGATTAGGGTTGTGTTGAGATGCTATCATGAGGGCACATTATGGCTAGATAGACCAATCAAGGTTACAAAAATAATGATTAGTAAGGTTACATGTTACCCTACTACCGATAAAGCCAAGGCATTTAGAAGTTCATCGTGAGATGATGTAGATAAAAACACAGGCATAGCATGGGACGATAGAGCATTGAAAATTGCTTCAATTTTGGATCCTGAAGTGAAGTTTGTAGGACATGTAATTGGTTACAAGTTTTTCCAGTCGAGCAGATTAAACAGTGTACCATGTAGTGTAGTCAACATGGCATACAAAATGATCAAGAAGGGACACCAAATAGACGTAGCCGAGTTGCTATTGAGATAGGTTGAAGAAAATATGAAGACCATCCGGTCACAAAAGTCAAATACCTATAAGTTTGGATCACTCTTAGTATGTTTATTTTTCTATCTCTAGAAATTCTTTCCTTCTGTCGGTCACACCAATTGGTCTACCGACACACCAATCACAGCACAAATATTTGATATCATGAAAGGCATGGGAGATAATGCAAAAAATGTGATAGATAGTTATTTTGAGGAATTTAAAGAAAAGATGAATTTAAGAAGCAGGATTCTAAGTTCACTGGTCAAAAAATATGAAATGGACATTTGTTTCTTAGTAGACACCAACCACACTTTTATAAAAGCATTTGAGCCAAGAATAAAATGGTAGCACCAATGGGATACAAAATAGATCATGATTTCAGATTGAAATCAATTTAGGCACTGCTAGCATTACCGAAGGACAAGAAGGCCGCAAGGTTTGGAACCTTTGAAAAAGATAAGTCTAGAATAAAAATAGGTCTGGTCATCGGTAGAATGACAAGGAAAGCCAAGAAAATGAAGAAATTTTTATCTGAGAAGTCTGAGAATGTATCTGACTCAACAAAGGAGTCATCAGTTGAAACTACAACCGAAGGTCAGTTAATGTTGGCTGAAAAATCATATGATAGTGAGAAAATTGAGTCAGAAATAGAGAAAGACTCTATACTAGTTTCTCCCACTCAAGTTCCAAAGAAGAGGTAGTTGCTAGTGCAAATAGGTGCATGCACAAGGTCATCAACTACAGCTTCACCACCACAAAAGAAGGCAGTTTTGAAGGTAGCAAAACACAAGGCTACTACACCGACAAAGACCTATGCAAAAAGAAACACCAAGGTCATAGCAGAGGCACCAAGGAAAAGGAGAATATTGATAAGAAATAGAGAAGAGCTTGAGGATGATGAAGATGACAACAATCAATTCAAGGTTGTCAATAATAATAACAAGTCAATTGATGAAGTTGCTGCTGACATAATCTAGAATGGAAATCTTGCAGATCCAGAACTTATTAATTTTGATAGTATGTCAAATGAGGATCAAAAAAAAATTGAGGAATCAGTCATCCAAATGATGATATGCTTCAAACAAGTTCCATTAGATTTTGAATTATCACTGCCTAAGGCACTTGAAGATAGAATAAACCAAAAATGGTCATATGCCTTGGACATCGAGAGGAAGATGAGGGAACAAGTCCTAGTATCTGTTGCACCAGACTTATCTCTGGATGAAATAAAAGAGCTTATGGATACATATGTGTAGAGATTCATAATAAATAACTGGGCTATGCAAATCTTAGATGAGAATCTGGTTGATCTTGATGAGTCTGGTCAACTCATATAGAGCTCAATTCTAGCAATCAGAGAGTGAAATTAGAAAAATGTATTTCAAAATTTGTCTAAAAAGAGACAAAAGTCCAAAGGTAAAGGAATATTTATTGATGATGAAATAGCATAGCAGGCAACTGATTCCCCTATATCATTTACTGAGGTGATTGATACAACAGTTGGTCAAAACATTAAGAACAATTCATAGGATACACCGAATCCAGTAGTGATTCAGATTGATGACACAAATGATTAGGATGTACTCATTAAGGACATCACAAATGGTGATCCTGATGATAGGGATGAAGATGATGATGTGGATAATGCACCAGACATCACACAGGATGAAGCACAAGTTCCTCAGTGTGCATTTCCATCATTACCGGGTGAGCTTCTTGTTCTTGTTGAAGTAGTTGAAATTATTTCACAGGAACAACCCAATGGCTCAAACCCCAAGCAACCACAAGATACAACAGGGGAACCAAGCAATAAGACACCTGTAGAAACAAATAAGCCTGAAGGAAAAGAGGCTACTGAAATAGAAACAAAGGCACAAGAAGAGCCCAAGGCAGCTGAGGCTACTCCACCTAACACAAAATCAGAGGCTCCATCTCAATCAATTGACACACAGGTTACTGAGGAGAAGAAAAAGGAAGATAATGTGTCAAGAGGGCAGAACACATCGAAAGCAGGAGAAAAAGCTATTGTTCTAGTTGCCAAGAATTCACCACAGGAACCTATATAGTATAAAATAGTGTATGGGGTCCTAGAAAAATGGTTTGCACATAAAAGAGACCCCAAAGCCAATATTTTACACATACATTTGAATTGTAGGGGAAAATACTTGAAATTAGATAAAATAAGATACATACCTCATGATGAAATTAATTTGGAAATACCTATTTTCTGGTGTCTGTGTGTACTTTCAGGCAATTTTGCAACTTGTTTAGGACTGGAAATGCCGAGATGAAGAAAACCAATAAATCATTTATCTTTTTGATAGCAGGTGGTCTTTGACCCTCATAAAAGGTGAAATGCTACATTTGTTGTTTGAAGGTCAATTTTGACCTTGTTTGCAGATCCCAGAAGTTTGGCAAAAAGGGTATCCAAATTTGCTCTCAGATCCAAAATTTTGCACATGTACCTACAAGAAAAATGGTTTTGTTTGTTTGTTTTGGGGGTTTTCCTTGGTCAAACCCCAGTTTGGAATTAACCTTAATATTGAAGTTGAAATGGAGAATGCTAGCAAGTAGTAGAAGTAGATCTAACAATGAAGCTATGATATTCAATAGATATGCAAATTGTATTTGAAATGTAATCAAGTATGTTAGTATGAAAGCTTGAACATAACATCAATACATGTAAATCAAACCTCCATGATTGTATTCTTAGAATCCACCTTGAGGGAAGAGTGAATAGATCTTGAAGATGGACAAAAGGATCTTGAAGGAAGATCACACCATCATGATGGCTAGATCTAGGGTTTGAATGATGAATCTTGAATGCTTGAACCAAATCCCTTCAATGGCTTGAATGCTTGAATTATTAATCTTCAATGGAGAACTTGGATGGAGAAGAGGACTTGAATGCTTAAATGGATGCTTGCTTGATCTTTCTTTATGAAATGATTTCTTGATCTCCTTGCTTGAGAATGCTTGAGCATGAAAACTTGATGTGAAAATGAGAGAGGAAGGCTTCCTTTTATAGTGATCTAGGGCACAATCCTCTAGAGTGGCTACCTTGGGGAATTAAATTCCAATTAGGCATCAATCCTTTAGGAATGGACCTAAATTAAATATAATTTAAGAGTTTACCATTTTGGAGAACAAAATAGCGGACCCGGAAGTGAGAAAACAATTATTTCCAAAACCCCACAACCAGAGATCCCGGGACCCTAAAATTTGAACCCAGGGTCAAAGATGAGCTTGATCTTGACCTAGTTAGGGTTGAGGTCAACTTTGACCCCTTTAGGTCAACTTTGACCTTAAGGGCACAGATTTCAGGGTCTTAGTCAGAGTGACAAATAAGAGGTCCCAGGGGTGCTCGGAGACCTAGAAATGATGCTAGAATAGGGTAGAGTGCTACGGATAGGTACAAAATCCTATGATGATCATGATGAATCCTAGGAGGACCTATTTGTAAGTCCTACCTAGAAAATAGAGCCATAGAAGAGGGAAATTAAGGATAATCCTCAGGATCCTAACCCTAATTTCACCTAGAATGAAGGAATCAAGTGCAGAAAAGAAGTGGAAAATGGGGAGAAAGCCAGATCCAAGAAAAGATCAATTCAAGGTGTTTGACATGACCCCAAAACACTTACTCAGAGGGGTAAACACTCTTAACATGGAAGTGCTTCCATTTTAAGATGATACATTAAGCCCCCACTTTAGCAAGAGTATGGACTTGATGCAAACTCTTGGTGAAGGAGAAGAAAGAGGAGATACAAGTGGATTCACAATGAGATAAAATAACACTTAGCTAAGGACACAAGCCCCCATACTAAGGATTATAACTCAACATACATGCACGAGGGTGTGAAACAAGAAAACCAAAAGAATAAGGGTTAGCACTAAATAACCCAAATCAATTAGCATAATAGACCTTGCTAAGAAATATTTCTCATACTAATATCATATTTGGAAAGCTATCATAAAAGCATAAATGATTACATAAGAAAGACAAGAGAAACACTATAAATAACATAACTTCGTGATCCCATCCTACTAGCATGAAAGCAAAAAGAGAGAAAGGAGAAAGTGATTACCTCGCCTAGTAAGATGCCCGTCTTACTGTAAATCACCCTGGAGGGAGAGCCCAATAGGTTCACCCATAAACTATGCTTGCAATTGTAATGCTTCTTCTGATGGCTTCTGGAATATCCATAGATCCACCTTCTTGTATCACTATGAATATGAAATGCATGTATCCTCAAGATTTAGCAACTTATGTGTGTTACCATCAAAAGATTTAGCATATTGGAAATGTGTGTCCCTTCAGGATTTAGCAACTTATGTGTGTTACCTTCCAAGATTTAGCATATTTGAAATTGGAAATGCATGTCCCTTCAGGATTTAGCAACTTATGTGGGTTACCTTCCAAGATTTAGCATATTGAAATTTTTTGAAAAATGTGTCTCCTCAGGATTTAACAACTTATATGTGTTACCTTCAAAAGATTTAGCATGCTGCAAAACAAAAGGTTAGAACAAAAATACATAATATAGAATGAGGGAGGCTATATATATGCCCCCCTCCTTAATATGGAAAAAACATACTATTTTGACATGTTAAGGAAAGAAAAGAACAAGGATAAAGCCTTCTTCAACATCAAGACAATATCCACAGACAACACCCAGTCCAAGCCAAGAAGGTCATAGCTCCTATAAGGCCATGGAAGGGATGATTGCAAAGAGATATCATGCAAGAAGTGAAAAGGTAACCCTTGTGAGGGATAGCACACTATTCAATTTCCAAGGTGAGATATATATCAACCATGGAAACCCAATGTCAAACAATGAAATCAGTTGTGATCAAGGAAAAAGATCCTCAATGCAAACCAAAATGTTCATGTATAATTGGATATCACATAATAGATAGATACTACTTAGCCAAGGAAAGTGGTGAATCCTGAAAAAATAGAAAAGAAGGAGATGACATCCTTGCCCCCCAAGTGTAGGAACAAAGATGGAAGAGGACCTATTATATCGCTCGCAACTCTATGCAAGACAACGAGCCCCCAAGTATTAGGCTACAATTGTTTACATAATGTGGAGCTCCATAATAGGAACATGAATGTTATTTAGAGAAAATAGGATTGAAATACAACTCATTGCCACATGATATATAAATAATATTACTATCAATGAGCTGCCTAATCTTATAATGTAAAGCTTGACATTCATTAGTAGAGTGATCATGAAATCTATGATATAAACAAAAAAGAAGAGTCTTTAAGTGTGGAATACGTTTCTTTTTGTGTTTAGGTCTAGTAATCATCTTAGCATGAAGGAGTTTAGGAAAAAGAACTTTGTGGTCAAATTCCTTCATAGATTCATCATGTTTTGAAGTGTTATTGGAAATTTTGTTAACATTGATTTGTTGTTGAGGACTAAATCCCAATCCATAAGAATGCTCATGCCCCTCAGTGTGTAAGGGCATTTGAATTCCCTATTTATACTTACCACATCCTTGACCATTAAATCCTTGTTTAACAAGGAAATGATAACTAGGACCATAATGAGAAGACATATCAGAAGGAGTCAATGGAACCTCGGTAGTCACAATATCATCCTTAGTAGATTTGATAGATTCATTGTGGGTAGAAGCAGTGACAAAGTTATTACAAAGGGTTTTAGAAGTAAAAACTCATTGTTCAAACTCTCTTTGTTTCTTCATAAAATCTAAATCATTAACTTTATACTCTCCAATAAAGGTAGGATTAAAATCCAAGGTTCCCCAATCATTGCTAGAAAGAGCATTAGAGGAGGAAGGATTAGTATTAGGAATAGGAGTAGTGTGAGTTTGAATATTTAGGCAAGGATTAGGTGCATCATCCACATGAAGTGAATACATCTTGTTATTATGTATAAACTTGACTTTATGGTGAAGGGTGGAAGGAACGACATGCATCTCATGCAACCAAAGTCTACCCAAAAGAAGATTATAATTGAGAGGTCGAGGCATAACATGAATAGGTGTATTCAAGATGACTGGTCCTACTTTGATAGGTAAGGTAATGATGCCTAAAGTTTTCTTAGTAATTTTATCAAAGCCACGTATAGGAACATTGTCAGGTTGAATAGTTGAAAGATTGGCGTTAATCACTTTGAGCATGTCCATGCTACATTAAGCCTAGATCCATTATCAATCAAGGTCCTATGAAAGATACTTTTATTGATAGAAATAGCAACCATAAGAGAATCATACTAATTTTGAACTTCTTTAGAAGGCAAATCCTTTTGAGTAAATACAATATCAGGGGGACCCGGGGTAGCATGCATGCATTATAAGAAGTTATTGATGTTCTCTTGATTAGGAGGTGGAGTAAGAAGAGTTGCTAGAGCTTTTTGCAAGGCTTCATAGTAGGTAGGTGAATTTTGAAGAAGCTCCCATAAAGAAATCTTGGCAGGAGTATTTTGCAATTGGGTTATCAAATCATACTCCCTACTAGGAAGATGAGGTGGAGGAGGAATAATAGGTTGAGAAGGTGGAAAAGAAGTAGAAACCACCAGATTAGGTTGAGGTTTATTCCTTGTATGATATGTGTGAGCTATCGAATCTTGATCATTGAAAGACTCCATAAGTTTTCCTTTGATGGTAAGGTGAGGAAAACCTTTGACAGTTAACAAGGGTTTAGGATAAACCATTTTAGTTGTCTCAACACTACAAATAGAGTCACAAGAAGGAAGGAAAAAGGACATCCTAGGAGGAGATGAGGTAAGATCTTGATTCTCCATAGGATCATCACTAAAAGGGAGAGCATTAAGGGAATTCATATCATTCTCCACTAATGTCTCATCACTACAAGGAATCTCAAATCGAGGTAAAGGATCTATCCTATCATCTTCTTTCATTAAAATGTCTACATGTGTTTTAGAAAAAGAGTTATCATTATGTATCAATATGTCATCTATTAATAAATCACCCTCTTGTATCAAAGATTCTTCATGAGGAGGGGATAAATCAATGTCTTTATCCAAGGGATTATCCACAATGGTGCCATGAGGAAGAGAGTAATCAACATCCAAATCCAAAGGTTCATCCCAAATAGGAGGATTAACATCACTATCCATAAAGCACCTTGTAGGGTCACCATAATTCACTAAAGCTTGATCCCTATAGGGGGAAGAAGGAAATCTATTAGGAGAAGAATTAACATCAATCCTCAACTCCTCTCCATAAAGAGAAATATGACAAAGATCACATGTAATAAATGAAGTCTTTCTAGGTGTAACGCCTTGCAATGTTTGAAACAACTTACGCAACATGATAAAAAATAAAGAAATGCATAGAAAATAGATCTAGTTATATCCAAATGCATTCAAATGAAAATCAAACATAATAGGACATCTAAATCCACAAAAGAGAGGGGGTAAGTATGTCAGGTTCACCAAAATGTATAGTATAAAATAGTGTATGGGGTCCTAGAACAATGGTTTCCACATAAAAGAGACCCCAAAGCTAATATTTTACACATACATTTGAATTGTAAGGGAAAATACTTGAAATTAGATAAAATCAGATACATACCTCATGATGAAATTAATTTGGAAATACCTATTTTCTAGTTTCTATGTGTACTTTCGGGCAATTTTGCAACATGTTTCAAACTAGAAATGTCTAGACAAAGAAAACCTAGAAATTATTTATCTTTCTGACAGCAGGTAGGCTTTGACCCTCATAAAATGTCAAAGGCTATATTTTTTGTTTGAAGGTCAATTTTGACCTTGTTTGCAGATCCCAAAAGTTTGGCAAAAAGGGTATCCAAATCTATTCTCAAATCCAAAATTCCACACCTGTACCTACAAGAAAATTGGTTTTGTTTGTTTGTTTGGGGGGTTTGTCTTGGTCAAACCCTAGTTGGAATTAACCTTAATATTGAAGTTGAAATGGAGAATGCTAGCAAGTAGTAGAAGTAGATCTAACAATGAAGCTATGATATTCAATAGATATGCAAATTGTATTTGAAATGTAATCAAGTATGTTAGTATGAAAGCTTGAACATAACATCAATACATGTAAATCAAACCTCCATGATTATATCCTTGGAATCCACCTTGAGGGAAGAGTGAATGGATCTTGAAGATGGACAAAAGGATCTTGAAGGAAGATCACACCATCATGATGGCTAGATCTAGGGTTTGAATGATGAATCTTGAATGCTTGAACCAAATCCCTTCAATAGCTTGAATGCTTGAATCATTGATCTTCAATGGAGAACTTGGATGGAGAAGAGGACTTGAATGCTTAAATGGATGCTTGCTTGATCTTTCTTGATGAAATGATTTCTTGATCTCCTTGCTTGAGAGTGCTTGAGCATGAAAACTTGATGTGAAAATGAGAGAGGAAGGCTTCCTTTTATAGTGATCTAGGGCATAGTCCTCTAGAGGGGCCACCTTGGGGAATTAAATTCCAATTAGGCCTCAACCCTTTAGGAATGGACCTAAATTAAATATAATTTAAGGGTTTACCATTTCGGAGAACAAAATAGTAGACATGAAAGCGAGAAAATAGTTATTTCCAAAACCTAACAACCAGAGATCCCGGGACCTTGAAATTTGAACCCAAGGTCAAAGATAATCTTGATCCTGACCTAGTTAGGGTTGAGGTCAACTTTGACCCCTCTAGGTCAACTTTGACCTTAAGGGCACATATTTCAGGGTCTTGCTCTGAGTGAGAAATAGGAGGTCCCGAGGGTGCCCAGAGACCTAGAAATGATGCCAAAATAGGGTAGAGTGCCAAGGAGAGGCACAAAATCCTATGATGAACATGATGAAGTCTAGGAGGACCTATTTATAAGTCCTACCTATAAAATATAACTATAAAAGAGGTAAATTAAGGAGAATCCTTGGGATCCTAACCCTAATTTCACCTAGAATGAAGGAATCAAGTGCAGAAAAGAAGTGGAAAGCAGGGAGAAAGCCAGATCCAAGAAAGGATCAATTCAATGCATTTAGCATGACCCCAAACCACTTACTCAGAGGGATAAATGCTCTTAACATGGAAGTGCCTCCATTTTAAGATGATACAGAATCGAAGAAGAAGAAAAAGAAAGGAAAAGGGCCGGTCACTCTAGATGAAGTCATTGTGATACCCAAGTGTGACCCAAGGACCCTTAGCCCTGAGGAACTAAGAAAATATGGGGAACTATGTACAATAAAATCAGCATAGGAGAAGTTGAGACAAGAGAGCAAGAGCAAGGAGATATTAGAAAATGTAAGAGATATCTTACAAATGGTTGTACCTGAGGTACATGTAGATGAGGACACTCCAATTATGGACCAACTTGCTACTCTCACTGAAGTAATAAATACCCCAGATGTCAATTCTGACAAGAGAATTAAAGAGAGGGTTGAGTCAAAGATTCAAGATAAACTTGCAGAGAGACTAAGCCAAGAAGTGGCAATTAACAAGGTTAAGCTATTAGAGGTAATAACTGAAATTCAGTGTATTACAAAATTAATTTGTCAAATCTTGTTTAAGCTATGCATTGTGGAAACCTTCACTACCAAGAATAGTGATAAGATCAAACAATTTGAAAATGAGATCAAAGCCAGTGCACAAGCCGCTACAACTGAGCCACAAGATATTTCAAAGCATATATTGAGAGTTCAAGAACTCAAGCGATTGATAGTAGATCTCCGAAAACAATAAGAGAGAGTCAGTGATCAAGTCACTGAATTACAAACTGTGCCCCTACCCTACCTAAAAGTAGACCAACTTGTTGAAACACCATAAATATCTGTGTTGGATAACATCTTTGACATGCATGCACAAGTCGGTCTTGAGCACATTGCTCTCACCAACTTGAAAGAGGAATGGGAAAACCTCTTTGAGTCACTCAAGAAAACACATTAGCACATTTTTGACAAGCTATAAGTATACAATTTTGTATTTGGAATTATGATCAAAAGGTGTGAAAATAATGTATATGCTAAATATGTAAATAGATGATAAGTATACTACACATTACTAGGAGCATGCACCGAGGGAGAGTATATAGAAATTTTTTATAAGTATATGTATATGGTGGAGATATAAGTCTTGAGACATAAGGTCTGTATACATCAAGGTTTTGATACTAATGCCAAAGGGGGAGATTGTTATCTCTACTAAGCATTAATGATTGTCATTAGTATCAAAGGAAGTCAAAGACATCGGTCGGTTACTTATATGAACCCAGTTGGTAACTATATACAATACAAGCCAATTGGTTAAGTCTTCATACTAAGCACTAGACATTTTACCGAACATTAGCAGACACCAACATCGAGCATCAGTATAAATACTAAGCAGTATTTACAATGTTTACTGAGGATCACAGGAAATGGCATAAGAATAAAAAATGGCACATCTATCTATGCAAATGGTTACAATAGAATCAGAAAATATTTTACCAAGATCAAGGATAATTTATAGTTGAGATATTCATTTCATGCAATGAAGATCTTATGATTTATTTTGATCTAGGTTATTTTTGTACACCGTAGATTTTAGGGTTTTCTCTAAGATGTTGAAACCTAATTTTGTTAAGCGGCATAAAGTAGTATGCTATATATTTGTATTTTACATCATTTTTTATGTGAACTAATGTATGAACAAAATAGTACTTGAAGCCCTAGCCTAAACTTCAAGAGTATCAATTGACAGAATAGAGTAGAACAAAATTCAAAGTTTATCATATTGAACAGAATCAGATCAGGCTAACCGAGCAATTCAGAACAAAGATCTACATAGTATAAGGTGATATCTATTAAGTACTTTATTGATCTGTAGAAGAAAAAATGAGTTGTCATTAGCAGATAGATACCTATTGCTTTCTAATTAGTGTAATAGAGTTTTTTGTAAAATCTCTTAATAGGTAGACCTAAAAGTCTTTTTGTAAATCTCTTAACTAAGTGCACACTCAAGTAGTGTTGTTAAAATCCTATCACTAGGTAGATCTATCTGATCTAATATGTTACTCCTACCAGAGTAAGATCACCAGAAGTGATCAAAACTTGTAGCCCTAATAGGAAAACCTTTTCTATCTACAGTAGTAAAGAATTTGTGGGTGTCATCCCCATCGCAGTTTTTACCTTCTAACAAGGGTTTTTGCATTACCAAAATACTTGTGTTATGAGATTGATATATTGTTGATTTCATGTTATTTACTTTTACAAGTTGAATGGATGAATGATACATGCATTGGATACAAGTTATTTTGCAAGGTTAATGTTGTTTGTTGTTATAGATCTGAAAGGTTTATGAGTTCAAGTTTTTGTGGGCATTGATTCACCCCTCCCCTTCCAGTAACCTATCTCTCCTAATCCAACAGGTCAATACTAT
The DNA here is from genome assembly GCA_027943335.1 of Chamaecyparis obtusa. Taxonomy (NCBI): domain Eukaryota; kingdom Viridiplantae; phylum Streptophyta; class Pinopsida; order Cupressales; family Cupressaceae; genus Chamaecyparis; species Chamaecyparis obtusa. Next base: position 2,438,429 of record BSBK01005860.1, read on the forward strand.
TCGAGGAGCAAGAGGTATTATTTTTGAAGACACTCCTATAAGTAAAATACTAAGAACCTTTCTACCTATCTATGCTTTTAGAATCTCTGCTACTCATTAAATGAGATCTGCACCTAGTAGTACTCTTACACTTAATAGCCTAATTGGTAAGATGACTACTTTTGAGCTGAATAACTATGACAACAGTATTGTACTGAATGTTGAGTCTGCTTTTATTTCATCCCTGAGGATTGGTAAGTCTAGCAGTAAGCATAACATAAGAAATGAAAGTGGCAGTTGTAATACCCCAAAAATGGGCTATAGGCTCATTAACCTCCTAAATCTTCAATTTGAACCAAATTGACATCAAAATCCTAACCTAAGGCACATCAGCACATTATCGAATCTTAATTGATTATCTTAAATTTTGCATCGTGGAATATTCCTTATTCCTATTTATCCTAATTATCTTTAATTTAATGATTATTTTGTGATAAATCTTATTTATCCTAAAGTTTGATTAATTGAATATTCTAAATATTTAATTAATTAGATTTAATACTGCCACTTAATTATTTAATTAGATTTAATTATATTTATTCTTAAATTGTATTATTTAATTCTGACAATAAATCATTTATCCTATGACTAATTGATTAAATTCTTATTTAATTAATTAAAGTCAATTGTCAAATTTAATAATATAGTTTTTGAATAAAAGTTTGATTTAATAATTGATTAACCCATAAATCAATTATTTTATTTTTAAAATCAGTTAAGTTGAGGATAAATCACTCTATTTATTTAATTAATTCATAATTAATTATGCACATCCAAAAAGCAGTTAAACTTTAAATCAAAAAATCAATTCAAGTTGTCTTAAAAATAAACTCAACTCTCTTTTGAGTTGAAAGTTGATCTCAACTTCTGATTTAAATTAAAAAAGTTGATTTGCATGATTTTGTGAGTTAATCTATCTCTAAATTCTTGATAACTTGAAAATCAACCTAATTTTATCAAGAGTGATTTATGGCTTTTTCCATGCACCTCCAAAGTCCTAGATTTCTATAAATTAAGGCCTCAGCTCTTCATTTGAAAAAAATCCATGAATTGCATCCTCACGCTGGCGAATTGGTGATCGAAGAAGCAATCTTTGCGAATCAAAGTTGTTGTGAGATTTTCATTGTTTTGAGCATTCATATCATTTAGCATATCATTATTAGATTAATTGCATGTCATATCAATTTTTCATCTAGAATAGATTCATATCAGTTTTTCATCTTATTGCATAGAAAAATCCAAAAATATAGATTAATGTGCATTCATCTCATATCTAGATTATGCATTCAAATCCTTCGTTTAGGTGTCGTCAAGGTCACTGATCTCGATCCAATCTAAGAAGGTTGTAAATTGCACCTACTAGAAGGTTGTAAATTGCCTGGTTAGATTAGTTTCCATTTCACTACATGATTTTGATTTCTTCTAACCCCTAATGTTTTACTGAAGTGTTGTGTCTATAGCTAGGTACAAAATTCACACACATTTTTGGTGCCCACCGTGGGGCCCTGAAATGGGTTTCCATTCCAATTCTATCAATTTCTATCTATTTCTTGTCGATTTCTTATCAAAACTATGATTTTTATTATCTGTCCGTACATTTGTCGTATGACTTGTGTCAGAAGGTCATTTCAGGAGATACCCACTATCTTACAATAGGTTTAGATTTCAAGGTTTGTATCAGAGTGTACACATTGTCATTTAAATCCTGATTGTCATATGAACAGGTACCCACAGTCGTATGAGTTTTCAAATTTTCATCTGGTAGGTAACCCAGTGTCGTACAAGTTTTGACTCCAGATTCAATTGTCATTTCATATTTTCAGGCAATTTTCCAGATTTGATTTCTAGATTCAGGCTAACAGCTAACATTAATAATTGAAATCTTTTGTTTCTGATTGGTATTTGCTGGTTCTGATTGGAAAAAGCATGAGAATTGCTAAAAATAGGTAAGAATCTACTAAGCATGTTGCGAAGAATTCAGGTAATCTACTCAGCCGATAACATTTTGATTTGGACTAAAACAAACTCTCACATGTCAAGCTTGTGTGACCTTTTATTGCTTTCATATCATAGATTTCATTTTGGGCTATAAAATGAACGTAGATTTTCTTTCTGCATATCTATTACACATAGTAAATAGGCCCTATGAACACTATTTGTGGTTCTTGAGAGAGTGGGTTTCCAGTGAATCTCTTCTCAATGAGAGAACCCTTGTAGGTAGGGAGGTTACTGAGAGTGTCTCACGTTCTACTAGATTTGAGCGTCTTCAACTTTTGATTGATACATTCTCTCTTTGGAGAGGTTGATAGATCATAAGTGGTTGACATCATAGATCTTTGTGAGATAATCTTGGTCTTAGCTTGTCGGATTAATCTATCTACTTTGTTTTGGTTAAAAGTGAAAAGGCTAGAGGACTATGCTCTACTCCCTTTTTGGGTAGTATCAGAAATTCAGATCCTTGAATCTAGAACTAGTCTCCATGTGGTATCTCTTGTGAGTCACCTTTAGAGATGGTTAACCATAGTGGACATTCCCTTAATTAGGTCAACCACATGGATGGAACCTCGAGTGATAATAGCCATTTTCATCATGGTAGTAGCAGCCGCTATATAAATGTCCTTGTGGAGGAAATCTTCATAGGTGTGGTCTCTTGTTGGGCTGTCAGATCTCCCTAGCAGCTCCTGATTGATTAATTTCTCAGACTATGTCAAAACCCTGATGCACCTAGATTGGAGTTCACCCTCTTGAGATCAAAAAATTTGTAGAGTCAGACCATTACTACAAACCCTAGTGAGGCCAAATTTTCATTTTCTAGGAATATGTGCGTTATTGCAAAACTTTTTGGAACATACACTGTTAGCACTCCTAGGGATTAGCACATTCAGTCACTTGGTTTTTCATGCGCAGGGTTGCTTTGTCCCTTGTTCATTATTTTCAAACATGCTTGAAATCACTTGCTTTTTGTTTTGTGTGCCTATTTATCTATTTGGTTACTAAGAATGAATCAATCTGATACAATCTTCAAATCTAGACAGACAATTTTGTGAACAATTTGAAATTGAAAACTTAAAAATTGCAAAATCTAATGTCAAACACCTTTTTGGAGTCAAAATTCATCTCATAAAGTTAGAAAGTTGTATGACTTTTGGCTATAGTCATTTCAGAACCCCCAGATTGTCGTATGATAGCTTGTATAGTGTCGTACAAGTTTTGCCACCAGTCAATAACAAAAGTAAAAAATCCTACTATCAACTGTCATGTGAGTTTTGCAACTATTGTACGAGCTTGTCAATTGTCATTTCATAGTCTACCCACTATCGTACGAGCCTGTAGAAAGTCATTTGAGAAAAGTCTAAAAAATTGTTAGAAAGTGTTAAAAACTGTCAAAGACCTAGCTTTTACAGCCTATTTCCAAAGTCTATCAAGAAAATCACTATGTCAGGAATAGAGCAAAAACTAGAACAAATCCAACATTTTCCTAAAGTGGCCTCTTGAGTCTGATTCAGCCTTTTGTTTAATTGATTTGAGTCTTTTTCATCTTGTGTCAAAACCTTGTCATAACTATCAATCTTCAATCCATCTTCAAAATGGCTAAGTGTTGTGAACTCATGTCCGCTATCTTTTGGGCATCTACCCATACATCCAAGGCATAGTATCCTTCATTTACGTCCAATCTTATCCTCAATCAATCAAACTTTGACAAGGTTTCATCATTTGATATCAGATCATTCTTCAATTATCTTCATCTTATTCTTTTGCTTTACCCAAGGTTAATGGTGGAAACTAGAGCTTCCTCTCACAAGAAATCTAGAGGACTTAACACCACAACTTTTTCTACTCACATAGGTCCAACTCTTGAGCAACTCTACAATTCTAGTCTTTACGAAGATGACAATCTTGGCAATTTTTGATTAAAAACTGGTTACATACCCCCTCCCTCAACTCACGGAGGTAACCAACAAACCCCTCCTCAATCTAATCCAGGGAGCCCTAAAACTCCTAACATGTCTCACAGAGGGACACATCATGGGTCCCAAGGACATTAGTCTCAATATAGTATGGATCAAGAACCTACACTTTCTGAAATTGCTCAATATCAAAATGATGATAACTTCAAAAGAATGATGAAACATTTCTTGAAAGAAGATAGAGAAACATACTTTCTAGAACTAGCTCATCAAGGAGCTAAACTTCCTCCCAACTTTAACATGGAAGATATCATTACACATGAGGAAGAAACTCCTATTACAACTATGATGAAACAAATGCATGCCATGCAAGTAAAACTTAACAAAATGGAAAAAGAAAAAGAACCTAAGGAGTTCTCCATGGAGGCCCTATGTCCTTTTCCATTCGATAAAGACTTGTATATGCCACCATTCCCTAAGAGGGTAGAAATGCCAAAATATGATAAGTATGATGGAAACTATGATCTGCAAGATCATGTCAGAGAATTTTGTACTCAATCTATGGAGTTCATGCATGAAATGACCTATCTGATGTGTCTTTTCTCCTGATCTCTGGGAGGTTCAGCCATTCATTGGTTCTCTAGGATGCCTCCTACAATCAAAAACTTTGAGGATTTGATCAAGTTGTTCTATTACCAATACTCCTAAAACATCCAACATCCAGTCACCATGATTGATAACTGCAATCTCAAACAATATCCAGGAGAACCATTCCTGACATTTCTCAAAAGATGGAGAAAGAAATTCTCTCTATATACTAGACCTATTCCAGAAATTGAGAAACTGGAAATCTTCATCAATAATCTTGTTCTAGAAATCAACTATCCTTTACAAATGCAAAATCATACATCTTTTGATAAGATGGTAGATAATGTGATCAAAATTGAAAAAGTACTTGTGAAAAAAGGAGACATCACAGTCCAAAAGGGCAAGTACAAATTTGGATCTAGTTCTAAAGACAAGAACAACAATAAGGGTGTCATCATAGATGGTGTTGTTGATAATCTCCATGCCCCATCTAAGGCACCTACTTTCAATCTAACCATTGGTACACAAGCCATCAAAGCTTTAGAAAAAAAGGTGTCTGAATCATCTCAAAAGAAGCCAGAATACAAATCTTGGTCCATTGATAATAAATGAAATTTCACTCCTCTTGGAGAATCTTTGGAATCAGCTATGAGAACTCTACTAGCTAATAACATCATCTCTTTGCTTGAGATCCAACAATCTGATCCTGACCCTAAGCCAAAATGGTGGAGAGAATGAATTCTATTATTTCCATTAGGGTAAAGGTCACAAAACTAATAACTTCTTGTGCTTGAAGCATACCATTCAAGACAAGATTGATAATGGAGAAATCATGATTGATAATCCTAAAAGCAATAATGATCACACAACATTCACCAAACCATTTTCGAAGCATAGCCAAGGAGATTCATCTTCTCAACCTAATGTGGGTGCTAAGGTCAATTATGCCTATCCTGGAAATAATACTGTTATCAATATGGTTGAACCAAGCCTATCTAAGCATTGCAATGTCATCACAATTGTAAGAAGAGATAGAGAAAATCCATCAGCTAACGCAGTTACTCAATCACAAGCTCAGGCACACCTACAAGGACAAATCCTAGATCAATCAAATTTCCCTAAGGTGCCTTTCAATTTGTCTTCTGCTTCTAAACAGAGGGCAACATCTAAATCTTCAAATCCTAAGGACACAAGGCCTACTTCATATAGTATCATTCAACAACTCCAACATACTAATGCAAAAATCTCCATGTTTGAGTTGCTTCAGATATCTCTAGCTCATAGAGCCATCCTAGACAAAGCTTTGCTCTGATCCAATGTTCCTGATAACCTTGATTTAGACAAATTCCAAGCTATGGTTGGTCATCTTATGTCTCCACAGTATATCTCCTTTTCAGAGGATGATGATAACTCCTTGAGTCATCTGTATAACCAGCCCTTACATATAGAAGTCTTGATCCAAAACCATCATGTCAAACATGTGTTGATAGATGGGGGCACTGGCTTAAACATTTATTCTTACAGCTTGATCACACAATTGGAATTTTCAAAATTGGCTATTGATCCTAGAAAGAAGATAACTATCAAAGCATATGATGAGAAAGAGAGATCTTCTAAAGGCACCATTGTCTTACCTATTAGAGTAGGTCCAATTATCAGAGATACTACATGTCAAGTTCTTGATCTACCTTTGGCTTACAACATCCTTCTAGGGAGACCCTGGATACATGAAATGAAAGCTATTCCTTCTACATACCATCAGTGCTTGAAATTTCCTTGTGATGGAGTAGAGGTAACCATTCCAGCTGACATGTCACCAACTTGCAATACCTTGAAAGAAAATGTGAATAAACTTGTTCCTAATAATAGAGAATCTTCCATTAAGGAAATAGATGTAGCATCCACATCTAAGATGGAATATATTGCAAAAGAGGTCAATATCAAAGAAAATGGTATGGGAGAATATACTATAGAGCTAGTCTTATCTTTGACATCTCTCCCTATCTCTCCTAAGTCTTATGGGCAAGCTCTAAAATAGTTCAAACCAGAATCTAAGGAACCTCTTGAGGCATATAAAAGAAAATTTGTTGCAAATAAAGTACCTAACCAAGAATTTGAAGAAGATGAAGCTGTGCTTGCATGGCTCTATAAAGATGAACTTGAATCCCAAGTTTTTCAATCTAGTGACTCTGAAGTATCAAAGGTTCCTTCTAAGTCATATGGCCCAAGGGATAAACTGATAGCTAAAATGGGATATATAGGGAAAGGACCTCTAGGAATCCATGGTAAGGGTCTTCTATCACCTCTTGAACATCGTGGTTGAGCCAACAAGAATACAAGAGTTCTAGGATACATGAAGAAGCCTTTCTATCTTAGCAAAGAATTCCTCACATGTCTTAGAACCGATTGAGCCCTCTGTAGAAAATCAACTAAAGGGAGAAACAATAAAACAATCTGATAGTGATGATTCAGACACCACTGAGGAGCTCATTCCTTATGAGAGTTTTCCTAAAGAAATCAAAGATCTTCTGGAAGCTGAAGATGATCCAATAAAAAGAATTAATGTAGTAGAAACACAAGAACCTACTATAGAGCAAGAGATAGTTGCACCACAAAAACCAGCTGATCTCAAAGACAATCAAATAGACAAAGAGGAAGGTGGTAGTTATTCTGAGATAGATTCTCATGAGTATGAATTCAAATCAGAATCTGAGGGTAACCCTTCTTGGGGTATTCATCCTGACTTTACTCATGTTCTTAGATTTCCTAGAGGCATAGATGAAGAATATAATGACTATGAATGGGGAGCCATTCCAGAAGGAGATGAGCTTATTACAAAGAAGCATGTTGATGTTATTCACCAATATGCACCTAAACCCAATGTAAGTCTAGAGATAAATGATGAACTTATCGAGTTTGATCCACTAATGGCTGAAGTGGACTATCATAATGACATTGAGCCTATTCACAAATTGAATGTCTTAAGTTGTAATATCACCTTTTAACTCGAGCATCGAGTTAGGATTGATGATGATAGATCCATATCCGTAAACACTCTTTCCCAATCTTTCACCACTTTGACTATCCAACATCTTGAACTTCTTGATCAAACCTCCACAAATCTAAGCCATGGTATTTATACCTTCCCAAATGACTATGCCCTTGCTTGCTACCTCAATGTAGTTGAGCCTATGAGGACTTCCATTAGTGAACCAAGCATTACCATGATAGAGTCAGACATCAAGTATCTTAGTCAGAAAAATAAGAATAAGAATAAAAAGAAAAGGATTTTTTAGGGTGAAAACCACTTTGTGGCAGTCTTAGAACCTAAAAAAGTAAAAATAAAAGACATATCCGAAGGTGAAAACCTCTTTGAGGCACCTAAGGATGAGATATTTGATGTCCTTCCAAGTCATTTACAGGATAGATCTCTAGTTTTAATTGAGCCCACTCAATCTATCAACTTGGGAACAGTAGAAGAACCACAGTTGATCCATGTAGCACAATCCTTAACAGAAGAAGAGAAGCAAAAATTTACAACATTCTTAACAGAGAAAAAGATCAACTTTGCATGGAAATATTCAGCTATGCCAGGGTTGGATCCTGATCTTATAATGCATCATTTATCTATAGCTCCAAATGTTAAACCTATTAAGAAAAAATTGAGAAAGATGTATCCACATGTTGCACTCTTAGTAAAATCTGAATTAGAGAAGCTCCTAAAAGCTGGATTCATCTGAGTTATTGATTATGCAGAATGGATCTCTAATATTGTACCTATTTCTAAACTAGACAAATCAATAAGAGTGTGTACAAATTTTAGAGATGTAAACAAAGCATGCCCTAAGGATGGTTTTCCATTACCTAACATTGATATGATAGTGGATATGACTATGGGCTTTGAGATGTATTCTTTAATGGATGGTTTTTCTAGATATAATCAAATAAAAATTGCTCCAGAAGATCAAGAGAAAACTGCTTTTACATGTGCATGGGGTACCTTCCATTGGAATGTCATGCCATTTGGGCTTAAAAATGTTGGTGCTACATATCAAAGAGCTATGACTTCTATTTTTCATGACATGATGCATAGAACTATGGAGGATTATGTTGATGATACTTTAGAAAAATCTATGATTAGAGCTGAACATCTAAATGACTTGAGCAAGATACTAGACAAAATGGAAAAATTTAGTCTTAGACTAAATCCTAAGAAGTGTGCTTTTGGTGTCACTTATGGAAAGCTCTTAGGATACATAGTTTCAAAGAAGGGCATTGAAGTTGATCTAGCTAAAGTAAAAGCTATAATGGAGATGCAACCCTCAAAGAATATTACTCAAATGAGAACATTACAAGGGAGATTTCAATCTAGCAGACACTTCATATCACAACTAGCAGACATATCACAACCTTTTACAAAGACATTACATAAAGGTGTGACTTTTGCATGGAACAAAGAATGTGAGAAGAACTTTGACCATATCAAGAAATATCTATCAAATCCTCCTATCTTGATGCCTCCTATTCAAGGGAAGCCTTTGATCTTATATGTCTCTACAACAGATACATCACTGGGGGCATTGCTTGCCTAGCATGATGAGAACAAAAAGGAAAGAGCTATATACTATATCAATAGGACATTGGTGGCATACAAAAAGAATTATTCTATGATTGAGAAGGCTTGTCTAGCTATGATCTTTGCATCACAAAAATTGAGACATTACATGTTGGCACATACCACATATTTGGTAGCTAAGATTGATCCACTAAAATACCTACTAAGCAAAGCTTCCCTCACAGGTAGATTAGCTAAATGGGTCATACTCTTAAGTGTTTTTGACATTGACTATGTCAAAAGAAAATCTATCAAAGGCCAAGTTATTGCTGATCAATTGGTGGATGCACCCATGATTGATGATACACCAATGTGAATGGAATTTCCAGATTCCTCTATCATGACTCTTTCTTCAAGAGAATGGCAATTATTCTTTGATGGCTCCTATACACATAATGGATCAGGAGCAGGCATATTATTTATAACTCCTCAAGGATACTCCATACCCAAAGCATTCAGATTAAAGTTCCCTTGCACAAATAATATTGTAGAATATGAAGCCCTTCTTAATGGCATGAAACTAGCAATTGAGTGGAGAGTGACAGAGATGCACATTCATGGAGACTCTCAACTTGTTATCCATCAAGTCAATGATGTGTACCAGACTAAAGATGAAAATCTTATTCCATACAAAAGAATGGTAGATGATCTAAAAAAGTATTTTAAATATATCATGTTTAAGAAAATACCTAGAACAGAGAATAAGGCTGTCGATGCAATGGCAACACTATCTACTCTATTACAGTAGCTTGAACATGAGCTACACTATGAGTTCCTAGTGGAAGCAATATCTTATCCTACATATGACTCCCCTAAAACCTGGATGATTTGCACTGTTTTAGGTCATGATGCATCCAGATATAAAAGCCTACTCTCCTATATCAAAGACCAAATCATTTCTAATACCTTCAAACATCATGAAAAGAGATACCTTATCTGTAATGCCTCCCGACATGTCATCATTGGTCATGATCTTTACAAACAAGGTCTAGATGGTATGCTACTTAGATGTTTAGAATGGGAAGAGTCTCAATGTGCGTTAGAGGAATTCCATGATGGTATTTGTGGGTCACACTCGAATAGTTTAACACTAGCTCAAAAACTTATTAGGGCTAGATACTATTGGCCGAAAATGGAGAAAGAGTCTATCAAGTTTTCTAAGAATTGTCAAAAGTGCCAAATACATGGTAACTGAATTCATGCCCCAGGGAGAGATCTAATTCTCTTCACTACACAATGGCCTTTTCACCAATGGGCATTTGATCTTATAGGATCCATACATCCTCATTCTTCTAATGGACATACCCATATAATCACAACTATAGATTATTTTACAAAATGGGTAGAAGTAGTTCCTTTGACTCAAGCAACTAGAAAACAAATTTCAATGTTCATCCTGAACTACATCATATGTCGGTATGGTATTCCACATTCTATAATCATAGATAATGGTGGACAATTCAAGAATAAAGACTTGGATGATTTATGTGCCAAATTCAAGATTACACAACATTGGTCATCTATCTACTATCCTCAAGGGAATGGAGAAGCAGAGGCTTCTAACAAGAATCTATTGAAAATCTTGCACCATACAATTAATAAAACAAGAAGAGACTGGCATCTCATGATCAATCTAGCTCTTTGGGCCTACAAAACAAGTATCAGATTGCCCACTGGGGCTACACCTTTCACTTTAGTTTATGGGTCTAAAGTAGTACTACCTATTGAGGTTGAAATCCCATCACTAAGAATCAGAATGCATGGTCTAGTAACTGATGATGACTACAAAATGTCTAGGTTGCAAGATCTTGAACTACTAGATGAGCACAGACAAGAACCATATGATCATCTTAGAGTATATCAAAAGAGAATTTCTAGAGGCTATAATAAGAAAGTCAAATATAGAATTTTAGGTTGGTGATCTAGTCTTGAGAGAGAATCCTAAAAATCAATCACATAGAGAGCGCAAGGGGAAGTTTGCACCCAACTAGTTGGGTCCCTTTGTTATCACTACTACTTTTGGCTCTGGTTCCTATCAAATCTCAACAACTGAAGGAGAACAGCTCCGAGAACCAATCAATGTTCTCCATCTGAAGAAATTCTATGCCTAAGGAATTTAGTCTATGGTAAAATGTCCTGAAAAAATCTTAAAAGTCTGAAAAAGTCCTGAAAAAATGAACATCTTGGTGAAAACCTAGCAATAGGTGCCTTGATGATTCACAAAAAAAATTAAAAAATATCAAAAGTTCAAAAAAATTTGGAAAAATGAAAAATACAAAAAATGAGAAAAAGAAAAAGTGGCTTGGTGAAAACCTGGAAACAAGCACCTTGGTAGCAAAAATAGAATCTCTACCAAGATGGTGAAAACCTGGCATATGGGTGCCACTTGTTTCAAAATGCTCCATCTATCAGCGCAATCTTGGTCTTTCCTAGCTTTTAGTCTTGCTTTAGTTTGTACATATTTCTCGGTTTGTTTCTACATTCCTGTTTTCAATAAGTTGGTTTGTACACCAATTAGCTAAAGCGTCTGTATCCTATCAGTGCCTAACACTTGGGGGAAATCAATGTCATATCCTATGGTCTCCAATGTATCTTTAGATGTGTCATATCCAATCAGAGTCCTTTGAAGCTTAATTTGCATCAGTCTGTCTGTCTCGTCTCTAGAAAGGATTTTGCATCTACAACAATGCAATCAAACATCAAACATCAAATTGAAAACAATCTATGCTTTTACATGCTTTTATCTCCTTTTATGCTTACTGATTCACATTGCGATTTTTGCATATTGTGTCCCTTTGAGCTCTTCAATGATGTCCTTTATAGGATTTAGAGAGTGATGACTGGGGGCATAATCTTTTCTTGGTTTTCTGCTTGTATGTGAAAATCTAACAACTTTGAAAATTTTGGATTGAAATGGTGTCTAACTATAAGAGCCTCTATCTTGAATTGGATGGCCATGCATACCTCGACCATTGATACCTGAAAAATTCAAGGAAGTTCTATCTAACTATTGTCTTTTTTTTTTAGTGATTTCTTTCTCCTATTGTGAAATGCGATCTTACCTAAGGATGTGAACGATAAAGGGTCACTATAGGTAATTCACATTGGGCTTAGAATGACCTCTTGACTATTTGATATGTTTGTATGCAAGGAGTATTTAGGTCATCATGAGGTCTATGTTTTGATGCTTATACAAATTGCTATATCAAAATGGACATGATATTCAGGTCATCCTAGCGCTTGTGCCTTGGTGCTTATATCTAATCTGACATTCTGAAAACAAAATCAATATTCATATGTCCATGGTTGCCTAACCAATGGGTGTTGTATTCATTCCTATGCATACAAGTCGATATTCATATGTCAATGGTTTCATAACTAGTGGACATTGTATTGATTTATCTGGTTACCTAAAAATTCAATGATGAAATCGACTGACACATGATCAGTGACTAGGCTCTAGGTCTTAGGTTGCATTTTAATTTACATGTTTCTTTGCATTTTGCATGTTTGCATGATCTCACAAATGGCCACATAAACTTCAACGCTTAAATGATTCCTCTATCACCTATTCACATCTAACAAGAGCTGACACCTAACTCGAAGTTCTCTTCATAGAATCGCAAGCGGTTATCCTCCTGGGTTAAACATCCTTTTGACATAAGACTGAGTACTTGTCTTCATCAATTCTTGTAAAAACATATCATGTGTATCATTGCATCTACATTTCATATCATAACCATCTATTGCATTACAATACATCCATGTGCCTAAGCATAAATCATACATACATCTTTTAATAATCAAAACATATTTTCATTACATCCATACATATGAAAGAAATCATTGCATTGCATATATCCATACATACATTCTACACTACTCATAGCATAAGCATCACATGATATCATTGTAACTCAAAAACATGACAAGTAAAAATGAAGTCATAGCCAACATCTCAACCTCATGTATCATAAAACTTGAAATAGTCAGGGGTGCACTACAGGCACAATATACAAAAGAATGGGCTTGATGGGCTATCAGTAATCAAAACAAAATCAGTATCAGTACCACTAAAAATAATAGAATATCAGCATATCAGGATAGATCAGCTGTCGGCCTGATCCTCACCATCTGGTGGAGCTAGTGGTGGAGCATCTGGTACTGCCTCAGCCCTAGGTGCTCTCACTCCCTCTGATGCCATCATGTACTGAGAGTATGAAGGAGCTCTCTAAGCAAGTGGAACCGTAGTGTAGTATGCTAACACATAGTAAGTAGATCTAGGGTCTACTAGATGACCTCTGCCTATAATCTTTGCACCTCACCATGAAGCTTAGTGCATTGTCTATCTGCCTCTAGATATCTCTCCTCCTAGTGAGAACTATGCACCTTCAGGTCCCAGACCTATAATCTAAGCCTCCTCATGATCTCTTATGTAGACAATGGTACACTAGGCTCAACATTTGTCACTGGCATATCAGTATCCTCTGCAGGCTGCTCTGTGGTCTCTGCTCTCTATGCCTTATGGTGTCTAACCTCTGCACCCAGATCAAACCTAGTATCCTCCTGTATCAGATCAGTATCACCACCTACAACCTACTGAGCTACAAGTACCTCCTCAATTATACCAACACTCCCTAAAGTACCACCCTCTCCCCTAGTCCATCTCTGAGAACCTGTAGATCTACCTGATGTGGAACTAGTGGGACAAGAGGGCCTCATCTATCCTAATGGTCTCTATGGAGGAGCCATCACTCTTGGTCTAGGAGGTGTGGGGTGTACAATCAAAATATGTGTAGGTCTTAGACCCTATCCCATCAGAGCACCTGTAATGTCCATCACCTCCTTCATGGAGGTTATCAACTCTGTCGGGTCAGAAAATGTATAAATCAGATGATCAGTGAGCCATGAGATAAATCCATTTGTCATTCCTACATCCACAACCTATGGTCTGTACTCCCAATCTCTACCAATGATAGCACTATACTCATGTGAACACAAGGCATAAGAAATTCTTTGGGTCCATCCAAGTCTGAGCTCCTGGGTTATCCATGCATAAGTGGCATAATCTTGTGGTGCATCCTGCACTCATCCATACTATTGCCAAACCCTAGTAATAATGAATCTCTCTAGAATAGAGGAGGGCCTCCCAATCAGTACGTGGCTCTAAAAGAAGAAACTAAACTACTCATGTGTAGTAGGCCAGGGCTCAATATCTACATATGGCCTCCATCAAACAAAAGTCATATCATCAAGGCATCACCTCCAATACTCTACATGACCCATATGCCCCTGTATGACATATATATATATATATATATATATATATATATATATATATATATATATATATATATATATATATATATATATATATATATATATATATATATATATATATATATATATATATATATATATATATATATATATCACAGGCTCCTATGGCTGCCTCTGTGAGGTACATACTAGTCTCAAAATTGAGATATACTCCCACACCCAAATTTGTAAAACAAGAGCTCCTGCAGCAAAAGTCTTTTTCTCATGATACACTACCTCGTGCATCTCTAAGAACATATATGCCAAAAGACACTGACCCTAGGCTAACTCGAAAGGAGTCACCATCAAGCATGCAATCATCGAGGCCCAGCCCATCAATAGACCATTCTACTAATGGTCAGACATAATGATACCACCTATCATCCCAGCAATGATACACTCTAGTCAGTGCGTTTGTCCATAACGCTAAACTAAGGCCTCCCAAGAAATTGAAGCTGTCATATGTGTGTCATCTCAAAAAAGAGGTTGGAAAGCCAATAGACTTGAGTTCCCTGAACTCACATACTCTCGACGTCACCCTACATGGAAAGGAATGCGTAGTATATGATAGACATCCTTTGGGGTCACAATAATCTCCCCAGTCAGCAAGTGAAAGGTCTGGGTCTCTGAATGAAACTGCTCGATCAAAGCAGTCAAAAGTCTATGATTTACCCTAATCTTGGGTAAATGAATAAGATACTTGAATCCACATGAAGCAAGGTGTACCCTCATGGGGTCTGGCAATGACACACATAGTCTCTGGGTGGCTAGATGTGAGATATGTACATGAACATCTGGATATATGACCTACACAATATAGAAATAGGGACCCTATCAGTAATTCAGTTACAAAATAGGTTACAAGTGCAGCAATTGGATAGTTTAGTATTTCAAAAGGTAGGTGAAAAGGTCAACAATTAGGCTAAGAGATCAAAAAAATCAAAAATTTGACCTAGCAATGTGTTTTTGGCTCACTATTTTTCATACGACACTTCAGACTAGCAGGGAAAGTCGTACGAGTTTCAACATCATACCATATGACAAAGCATAGTAGTACGATGGTTAATGAAACAACCATCTACCTAGGGTTGAAAATTCATACGAGTCCAAGTGGACAATCATACGAGTTTTCATGCATGCAAAATTGAAAAATTGAAAGCATACAAAAAAAGTGCTAAAAATCCTATAAACACAGAAAAATTGACTTTTCAAAGAAGCAAAGAGGTCCACCTACCGGATGTCTATACTGTCGAGGTCTCTGGTGTCTTCAGTTGCGCTCAAAATGATGCAAACTCACAGGTACCTTCATTTCTTCCATTTTCTCGCTTAGAGGACTCCACAAGTTTTTAGAAGTCAACGGTGAAAATGATTTGAAAATGACCCTTCCAACCTTTATATAGCTTTTGACCTAATTTTCAAAAGTGCTCCATTTTCATGAAAATTGCACCCCTAGCTAATTTCGATGTTTTGAACCCATTTTCAGGATCAAAATCTAAATCTGAGATCATTTACTATGTCAAAATTGTGATTTAAATTTTTTGGACCCAAGATGATCTACTGCTTGCATAATCGACCTTCAATCATCGCAGAACTCTAGAATTCAACTTAACTGATTATCTTACATCAAACTATCAAAATTTCAACTTGGTCAACTCATGGTTTCACCTAGTCAAACTTGGTCTTCTTGACCTCCAAATGATGCAGAATGCATTCTTGAACATGTTTAACCACTTCTCAAATCAATTAACATGCTTCTAAAACTACAACACTGACTTTTCTTGTCAGATTTTGATTTTAATCTCGAAGGGAGCATGATATTACACATCATTCAAAGTCTGTAATCTAATTTGAAATCATATCTTTCCTTGGTAATTGAGACAACAACCACATCTAGTTGTTGATTCATTAAAAGACCTCATCGCTTGGGGCAAATCAATCATCTCTTGGGGCATATCAGATTCATTGAGATCTATATCAATCTAGTATTCTCTTAACCTTGTAAACTATATCAATTTTTTACAACCATCGATTCATTAGTGTTATTTCTTTGGTTCTTTGTAACTGAAGGGTTCAATGTGATACCAATGTGATTCTTATAAACAATCAAGTCTGGAATCGGTCACTCACTTCTTTGCAATCATAAGGTTCAGAATCAGGCATTTTGACACTTCTTCGCAATCATCGGTTCATTATTGTTATAGTTAACATTATCTTTGGTCATTCAGGACCTAACATCTTTAAATCTTTCAATCAGTTTCTATCTCATATCACAATTTCAATTTCATATCAATTTCAATTTCAAACATCACTTTCAACATCAAACAATCGGGTCTGGAATCAATCACTCACTTCTTCGCAATCATAAGGTTCAGAATCAGGGGTTTTGACACTTCTTTGCAATCATCGATGCATTGCTGTTATAGTTAACATTATCTTTGGTCATTCAGGACCTAACATCTTGATGCAGGAGCATCCTGGGTGTAAGAGCAATCTTGCATCACCCAAAAATATTTCTGTTTTTATATTCAATAAGGGCTATTTTGTGTAGAGCTGCTATTTATGGAAAGTTACTATTTTTGGTAATTTTTGTATGTGCTCAGAATGATATGATTTCTTTCTTGGAGGTTCATTTTGGTCATATAAGTCTTCCAGTAAAGTTTCATTGCCAGATCAAGTGTATATTGGAAGATATTGAAGATTTTTGGTATTGGCAGCAGGGTACAGAAACTTTAAACTTAGTTTTGAAGGCTTTAGAGGCCCCGGATGAGTTTGAAAATTTGGGTGACGAGTGCTTGCACAAGTCAAGCCTGTAGAGCGCTTCGTGGCGTTTCTGAAATGGGGTTATAATAGCCGAACAGGTCAACGGGTGATGACTTATGGTCTTCGAAAGTTGGACCACCTGAAATAGCAAAAAATAATTTTCTTCAAAATTTCTGTTCGGGTTTCAAAGGTTATCTTGAGCCGACTATGATGTAATAAAATGTAAAATAAAATAATGCTAAGTTTGGTCAGCCTTATTGGCTAAAATTCTGGAACCTTCCCAGGCGGTGGAAAATTGCCTATATAAGGAAGGCTGTATTATTGTCTTAGGCAGTTCAGAATAGTTCTGGGTAGTAGATCTAGGTAATAGTTCGAGGCTTTGTCCTATAGAATATTGTAAGGGAATGCCCATGTGGCTTTGCATATTGCAATTCTGAAAGTTTGTAATTCCACATTTGTGGAGATAATAAGAAGCCAATTTTCTGTTCTTGCAAATTGTTGTTGTTTCTCTATTTATGTTATGCGTTTGTGGTATTAAGGGGAGCACCCTTCATCAAATGGTATCAGAGCAGGTTTTCTTGAGTGTGTAAATAGATCGCCGACTGTGAGGCAGTTTGCACCAGGATCGTGGTTAGGGTTTCAGTGCGCATCGTGAAAATGCCTCCATGAAGAGAATGTGGCGGAAGAGCTGGTGCTGTGACACCTGAGGTTAGAGAGCTGCAGAGACAAGTGCGAGCATTGCAAGAAGAGATTCGCAGAGGAATGAATCTTAATGTCAGAGACGAAAGCGAGGATGAAGCCGAAGAAGAATATCAAGAAGGAGAAGTTGAAATTGTGAACCAGGAGGAAGAAAGACTTTTTCGGGTGATTTCCAAGATTGGGAAAAGACCTAAGATTGAGGTTCCTACATTTTTTGAAAATCTTAACCTTGATGAATTGATCAACTGGATCAATGAATGTGAGGAATATTTTGAGTATGAAGATGTTGAGGATCCTGATAGGGTCAAATTTGCGAAGGCCAGACTGAAAGGTCATGCGAAGATATGGTGGCAAGAGATTCAGTTGGAGCGAAATAGAAGCGGAAAGGAGAAAATCACGAGATGGGATCAAATGGTGGATAAATTGAAGCAACAATTCATTCCTGTTGATTATGAGCTTGACCTACTGAAGAAAATGCAGAGTTTGAAGCAAGCAGGAAGATCTGTTCAGGAGTATACAGAGGAGTTCTATCGACTTCTCATCAGAATAGGCCATGCAGAAGCTGATAAGGAGAAAGTTGCCCGATACCTTAATGGGTTAAAGCTGAGCATTCAGGAGGAGCTGAATCTGGTTTGAATGAATAGTATTGAAGAGGCATACCAGTTTGCCCTAAAAGTAGAGGAAAAGCTAAACAAGAAGTTTGAGAGTAGACAAAACGAAAGAGGTCGCGGTGGATGATTCGGTGGATGATCATATGGTGGTCGAAATGAAGATCTGAAAAAGAAGGATGAGGCCAGTAGCAGTCAGAATCAGCGAGGAAATAATTCCAATCGCTTCCAAGATCAGAATAATAGAGATCAAAGAGGAAGAGGAAGAGGACAAGGATCTGGAAGAGGTGGCTTTCGTGGAACATGTTTTCACTGTGGAGAAGAAGGTCATAGGGCATTTGAATGTCCTCAGCGCCAAGGCAGAACGGACAGGAGAAATGAAGGCCAGGCCAGAGTTGCACATGTAGATGAAGATGCCAGATCATCAAATTCTGAAGATGCTGAAAGAGGAGAAACGTTGATTAACAAAAGAGTCATGTTGAGTGGTGAGAATGAACCTGAGCAAAGGAGGAGCCTGTTTCGCACCAGGTGCAAGTGTGAAGGTAAATGTTGTCATGTGATTATTGATAGTGGAAGCACTGACAATTTGGTGTCAGAAGAGATGGTGACAAAGTTGAAGCTCAAGAGATAGAAACACCCACATCCATATTGGATTGCCTGGGTACAGGATGACCACAGGGTCATGGTCAATGAACAATGCCTGGTGAAGTTCAAGATTGGCGGATACCAAGATGAGGTATTGTGTGATATCATATCTATGGATGCATGTCATATATTGTTGGGTAGACCATGGCAGTTTGACAGATGTGCTGTACATGATGGTCGTGCGAATGCCTATTCCCTGACAAAGGATGGAGTGCGACATAAGCTAAAACCATTGAAGGAGACTGAAGAAAAGGTATGTGGTAATGCAAGGATAACTTTTGTTGATGGAAGAAATTTCCTAGATGGTATGAGGCATGAGCATGTATGTTTTGCTTTAATTCCAAAAGCTAGTAAAGAGGAAGTAGAAGATGTTCCTGTAGAAGTTGCAGATTTGTTGAATGAGTTTCAGGATATTGTATCCGATAACGTGCCTGATGGATTACCACCAGTCAGGAAGATCAGTCATTAGATAGACTTGATCCCAGGAGCGAGTTTGCCGAATAAGGCAGCACACAGAATGACACCTGAAGAAAGTAAGGAGTTGAGCAGACAAGTACATGAACTGTTACAGAAAAGATTGATCCGTGAGAGTCTGAGTCCCTATGCTGTACCATCGGTATTAGCACCAAAGAAGAATAGAGAATGGAGGATGTGTACAGATTCTAGGGTAATAAACAAGATCACAATCAAGTATAGGTTTCCATTGCCACGAATGGATGATATTATGGACTGTTTGAGTGGAGCTGTGTATTTCTCAAAGATAGATCTGAAAAGTGGATATCATCAGATTCGGATCAAAGAAGGAGATGAATGGAAGACTGCCTTCAAGACAAAGGAAGGACTGTATGAGTGGTTAGTCATGCCTTTTGGGCTAACCAATGCACCGAGCACTTTCATGCGGCTCATGAACGAGGTTCTAAAAGAATTTCTGGGTAATTTTGTCATTGTTTACCTAGATGATATTTTGATCTTTAGTAAGATATTGGATGAGCATATGATGCATATTCGTATGGTATTTGAGAAGTTGAGAGAAGAAAAATTGCTGATTAATTTGAAGAAGTGCAGTTTTGTGAAGAAAGAGTTAGTGTATTTGGGGTTTGTAATTTCAGGAGAAGGTCTAAAAATGGACCCAGAGAAGGTACAGGCTATCCTTGAATGGCCTACGCCAAGGAGTGCTACTGAGGTAAGATCTTTTCATGGTCTAGCTAGCTTTTATAGAAAGTTTATCAGAAATTTTAGCAGTATTTGTGGACCCTTGACTGAAACAATGAGAGGGGATAGAAAAGAGTTTAAGTGGACTAATGGGGCAGAAAAGAGTTTTCAATTGTTGAAATGAAAAGTTACAGAACAACCTGTTTTAGCACTTCCAAATTTTAATAAGGTGTTTCAAGTAGATTGTGATGCTAGTGGCACTGCAATAGGAGCTATTATGAGCCAAGAAGGTAAACCTGTTGCTTATTTCAGTAAGAAGTTAAATGACACCAAGAGGCAATATTCTATTTATGATCAAGAATTTTATGCTATAGTTCAAGCATTGAAGAAGTGGAGACATTATCTGCTTCCTAAGGAGTTTGTTTTGTATACTGATCATCAAGCTTTGCAATATTTGAATAGTCAAGGAAAATTGAATCAAAGGCATTTGAAATGGGTTGAGTTTTTGCAGAGTTATACATTTGTTTTGAAACACAAGAGTGGAAAGTCTAATAGGGTTGTAGATGCTCTTAGCAGAAGGCAACTATTGATGACAGAAATGCAGATTGAAGTGGTTGGGTTCAAGGAACTCAAGAATTTGTATCTAGAGGATCCTGATTTTGGTGAAGCTTGGAAAGCTTGTACAGAACCTGTTACTCTAGACAGGACGAAATGGCTAGATTTCATCATCCAGGATGATATGCTATTCAAAGGGAGTCAATTGTCCAATCCATGAAGTTCTATGAGGGAGAATCTCATCAAGGAGAAGCATAGCGGAGGATTGGCTGGACATTTTGGTCGTGACAAAACCCTTTCTTTGGTTAGTGAGAATTACTATTGGCCACAGTTGCAGCAAGATGTGAAGAAGTTTGTACAGAGTTGCAGAGTATGTCAGATAGCGAAAGGAGTGAAGTAGAATACAAGGTTGTACCGGCCATTGCCTATACCAGAGAAGCCTTGGGAGGATATCAGTATGGACTTTATTCTTGGTTTACCGAGGACACAGTGGGGACATGATTCAATTTTTGTGGTGGTTGACAGATTTTCAAAGATGGCACATTTCATTCCATGCAAGAAGACTAATGATGTTGTTCATGTAGCAGAATTGTTTTTCAGAGAAGTGGTGAGACTACATGGTTTGCCAAAGACCATAGTTTCAGATCGGGATACTAAGTTTGTTGGATATTTCTGGCGTACGTTGTGGAAGAAGTTGAAGATAGATTTGAATTTCAGTTCATCACATCATCCACAGACTGATGGACAGACAAAGGTGGTGAATAGGAGTTTAGAAAATTTGTTGAGATGTTTGGTTGGAGATAAGCCAACAGGATGGGATTTGATTTTACCACAGGCAGAATTTGCATACAATAATTCTGTCAATAGGAGCACTGGTAAATCACCATTCCAGATTATATATGGAAGTAGTCCAAGAAATGCATCTGAATTGAGGAAGATAGATAAAGGAGAAATAAGTAGTGCTGAAGCTGAGGATTTTGCAGAACACTTGAAGAACATCCATGGGGAGGTGAGGAAGCATATTACCAAGATGAACGCATAGTATAAGGCCAAGGCAGATGAGAAAAGGAGGTATAAGAAATTTTAGGTTGGTGATGAAGTCATGGTTCATTTGCGGAAGGAGCGGTTTCCAGTTGGTACATATAACAAGCTGAAAATGAAGAAGTTTGGACCATGTAAGATATTGAAGAAGCATGATTCAGGAAATGCATATGAGGTAGAATTGCCTAGTGAACTAAATATTTCACCAGTGTTTAACATTTTAGATCTGATAGAGTATCATGAAGGAGGTGTTGAAGATGAGATCACAACAGCACAGTGGAGTATTCCAACAACTAGTTCAGACACTAAGAAGATCGAAGATATACTGAACAGTCGTGTTGGCAGAAGCACAAGGAACAAGACATATGAAGAATATCTGGTCAAGTGGAAAGGATGACCTGTTGAAGATTCATCATGGCTAACAAGGGTGGAGGTTAACCGTCTTGGTTTTCCTCTGCACACCTGAGTCGCGACAGGGTCACTTCTCAAATTACCCTAGGTGTCTGATGCAGGAGCATCCTGGGTGTAAGAGCAATCTTGCATCACCCAAAAATATTTCTATTTTTATATTCAATAAGGGCTATTTTATGCAGAGCTGCTATTTATGGAAAGTTACTATTTTTGGTAATTTTTGTATGTGCTTAGAATGATATGATTTCTTTCTTGGAAGTTCATTTTGGTCATATAAGTCTGCCAGTAAAGTTTCATTGCCAGATCAAGTGTATATTAGAAGATATTGAAGATTTTCGGTATTGGCAGTAGGGTACAGAAACTTTGAACTCAGTTTTGAAGGCTTTAGAGGCCTTGAATGAGGTTGAAAATTTGGGTGATGGGTGCTTGCACAGGTCAAGCCTGTAGAGCGCTTCGTGGCATTTCCAAAATGGGGTTATAATAGCCGAGCGGGTCAACGGGTGATGACTTATGGTCTTCGGAAGTTGGACCACCTGAAATGGCAGAAAATAATTTTCTTCAAAATTTCTGTTCGGGTTTCAAAGGTTATCTTGAGCCGACTATGATGTAATAAAATGTAAAATAAAATAATGCTAAGTTTGGTCGGCCTTATTGGCTAAAATTCTGGAACCTTCCCAGGCGGTGGAAAATTGCCTATATAAGGAAGGCTGTATTATTGTCTTAGGCAGTTCAGAATAGTTCTGGGTAGTAGATCTGGGTAATAGTTCGAGGCTTTGTCCTACAGAATATTGTAAGGGAATGCCCATGTGGCTTTGCATATTGCAATTCTGAAAGTTTGTAATTCCACATTTGTGGAGATAATAAGAAGCCAATTTTCTGTTCTTGCAAATTGTTGTTGTTTCTCTATTTCTGTTATGCGTTTGTGGTATTAAGGAGAGCACCCTTCATCACATCTTTAAATATTTCAATCATTTTCTGTCACATATCATAATTTCTATTTCATATCAATTTCAATTTCAAACATCACTTTCAACATCAAACACAGACTGTCTTTGAACCATTGCACTTCGCACAGTAATTCAAAGAGGGGCAAAATGTTATACCCCAAAAATGGGCTATAGGTTCATTAACCTCCTACATCTTCAATTCGAATGAAATCGACATCAAAGTCCTAACCTAAGGCACATCGGCACATTAACAAATCTTAATTGATTATCCTAAATTCTGCATTAGGGAATATTCCTTATTCCTATTTATCCTAATTATCTTTAATTTAATGATTATTTGGCGATAAATCTTATTTATCCTAAAGTTTGATTAATTGAATATTCTAAACATTTAATTAATTAGATTTAATACTGCCACTTAATTATTTAATTACATTTAATTATATTTATTCCTAAATTGTATTATTTAATTCTGATAATAAATCATTTATCCTATAACTAATTGATTAAATTCTTATTTAATTAATTAAAGTCAATTGTCAAATTTAATAATATAGTTTTTGAATAAAATTTTGATTTAATAATTGATTAACCCATAAATTAATTATTTTATTTTTAAAATCAGTTAAGTTGAGGATAAATCACTTTATTTATTTAATTAATTCATAATTAATTATGCACATCCAAAAAGCAGTTAAACTTTAAATCAGAAAATCAATTCAAGTTGTTTTAAAAATAAACTCAACTCTTTTTTGAGTTGAAAGCTGATCTCAACTTCTGATTTAAATTAAAAAAGTTGATTTGCATCATTTTGTGAGTTAATCTATCTCTAAATTCTTGATAACTTAAAAATCAACCTGATTTTATCAAGAGTGATTTATGATTTTTTCCATGCACCTCCAAAGTCCTGGATTTCTATAAATTAAGGCCTCAGCTCTTCACTTGAAAAAAATCCATGAATTGCATCCTCACGCTGGCGAATTGGTTATCGAAGAATCAATCTTTGTGAATCAAAGTTGTTGTGAGATTTTCATTGTTTTTGAGCATTCATATCATTTAGCATATCATTATTAGATTAATTGCATGTCATATCAGTTTTTCATCTTATTGCATAGAAAAATCCAAAAATATAGATTAATTTGCATTTATCTCATATCTAGATTCTGCATTCAAATCTTTTATTTAGGTGTCGTCAAGGTCATTGATCTCGGTCCAATATGAGAATATCATACTCGCACCTACTAAAAGGTAGTAAATCACCTGGTTAGATTAGTTTCCATTTCACTACATGATTTTGATTTTTGCTAACCTCTAATATTTTACTGAAGTGTTGTGTCTACAGCTAGGTACAAAATTCACACACACAGCAGTGACAGTGAAGATGAGCTTGATGAGCTTGAAGCACTTTTGGCTAGGAGACTTCAAAAAGGTAAAGGAAAGTTACCTTTAGCTTGTTTTAATTGTAAAGAGATTGGCCATATTGATGCTAGATGTCTTAACAGGAAAGATGAAGATAAAGACAATGACCAATCTGGTGATGGAAAGTTTGGCAGAAAAGATAACCGAGATAACAGAGGAAACTGACACTATGACAGAAGAAACAACTGAGACTAAAAAGACAAAGGAAAGAATACATGTTACTATGTGTGTGAAAATTGTACCTGATCTATAGACACAACACTTCAGTAAAACATTAGAGGTTAGCTATAATCAAAATCATGCAAAATTGAAATCTAATCTAACCAAGCAATTTACTGCCTTCTAATAGGTGCGAGATTGATGTTCTCAGATTATAATTGAGATCACTGACCTAGACAACACCTAAATGAAGGATTTGAATGCAATTGATCTAGATATGAATTGAATGCAATTAATCTATTTTTTTGGATTTTCTATGCAATAATATGAAAAATGATATGAAATCTATGATATGTAAAAATTGATATGCTATGAATTGATCTAACAATAATATGAAAAAGAATCTAAATGAATGTAAAAAAAACAAATTGATCTCACAATAGCCTTGATTTGCAATAAGTTTTGATTCTCCCAATTCCAATCCTCCAGCGTGATTATGCAAAAATATGAGATGCTTTGAGATGAGCTGAGGCTTTAATTTTATAGAAATCTAAGGCTTTGGAGGTGCATGGAAAAAAGCCATAAATCACTCAGATTAACTCAGCTTGATTTTTGAGTTATCTGATAATAAAGATAATTTAATTCGTAAAAATATGCAAATCATGCCAAAATAACTTTTTAACTCAAATTAGAGTTTAGATCAGCTTTTTGAACTCCAAAAGGATGTTGAGTTCTAAAAAGTCAACACTTTGCATTGATTTTCTAATTTGGAGTTTAACTGCTCTTTGATTGTGCACATGGATAATTATGAATTAATAAATAAATAAAGTGATTTATTCTCAACTTAACTGATTTTTGAAAATAAATAATTGATTTATGGGTTAATCAATTATTTAATCAAACTTTTATTAAAAACTATATTATTAAATAATGACAACTTGCTTTAATTAATTAAATAAAAATTTAATCAATTATTCATAGTATATTGAATTTATTGTCAAAATTAAATAATACAATTAATAATAGATAGAATTAAATTTAATTAAATAATTAAGTGGCAAGATATTAAATCTAATTAATTAAATATGAAAATATTTAATTAATCAAACTTAGGATAAATGTGATTTATCGCTAAATAATCATTAAATTAAAGATAATTAAGATAATTAGGAATATTGCTAGGAATATTCCCCGATGCAAATTTTAAGATAATCAATTAGGATTCGATGATGTTTAGATGTGCCTTAGGTTAGGACTTTGATGTCAATTTCATTTGAATTATTGATATAGGAGATTAATGAACTTATAGCCCATTTTTGGGATATTACATTTTGCCCCTCTTTGAATTACTGTGTGAAGTGCAATGGTTCAAAGACAGTCTGTGTTTGATAGAGATATGAAACTGATTCAAAATTGATAATTGATATGAGACAAAAGCTGATTGATATTGATTTGATATAGAGATAATAGGTCCTGAATGACCAAAGATAATGTTCACTATAACAGCAAATGAACCTATGATTGCGAAAAAGTATCAAAACACCTGATTCCAAACCTTAGGATTGCAAAGAAGTGAGTGACCGGTTCTAGACTCGATTGTCTTAGCAAAACTAGCAGGTATCACATCCAAATCCTTCAGTTGCCGAAGAACCAGGGAAAGAACACTGTGATCTGATGGTTGCAAAAACTGATACAGTTTACAAGATTAGGAGAATACTAGATTGATATGGATCTTGATGAATCTGATATGCCCCAAGTGATGATAGATTTGCCCCGAGTGATGAGGACTTTTGATGAATCAGCAACTAGACGTGGTTGTTGTCTTGATCACTGATGAAAGATATTAATAGATTTGATTGATAGAATTTGATTTACAGACTTTGAATTGATATGCAATACCGTGCCCCCTTTGGGATTAAAATTGAAATTTGACAAGAGAAGTCAGCGTTAAATGGTTTAGAAGCATGTAAATTGATTTGAGAAGTGGTTAAACACGTCCGGGAATGCATTCTGCATCATTTAGAGGTCTAGACAACCAAGTTTGACTAGGTTTGACCATGAGTTGACCATAGTTGACCAAGTTGAAATTTTGATAGTTTGATGTAAAATAATCAGTTAAGTTGAATACTAGATTTATGTGATGATTGAAGGTCGAATATGCAAGTAGTTAATAATATGAATGATCTCATATTTGAATTTTGATCCCGAAAAAGGATTCTACTTGCTGTTTCGTTGGAGGAACCTACATGTTAGGTTCAGCTCTTGTTAGATTTGAAGATGTGATTGGAAGAATCATTGAAGCATTGAAGTTTAGCCAACCATTGTGAGATCATGCAACATGCAAAATGCAAAGAGACATGCAAAATGAAATGCAACCTAAGACCTAGGACCTAGTCACTGATCATGTGTCAA
Organism: Chamaecyparis obtusa; assembly: GCA_027943335.1. Classification (NCBI taxonomy): domain Eukaryota; kingdom Viridiplantae; phylum Streptophyta; class Pinopsida; order Cupressales; family Cupressaceae; genus Chamaecyparis; species Chamaecyparis obtusa. The sequence goes on from BSBK01005860.1 coordinate 2,465,706, forward strand.
TTTGTTATCATCATTGAACTTTTAGGTAACTAGATAAATCAATACAATGCCCACTAGCTATGAAACCATAGACATATGAATATCGATTTGTATGTGCAAGAATCAATACAACACCCACTGGTAAACAACCATGGATATATGAATATTGATTTTATTTTCGAAATGTCAGATTAGATATAAGCACCAAGGCACAAACACCAAGATGACCTGAATATCATGTACATTTTGATATAGCAATTTGTATAAGCATCAAAACATAAATGTCATGATGACCTAAATACGCCTTGCGTTCAAACACATCAAACAGTCAAGAGATCATTCTAAATCCAGTGTGAATTACCCGTAGTGACCTTTTATTGTTCACATCCTTAGGTAAGATTGTGTTTCACAGTAGGAGAAAGAACTCACTCAAAAAGACAATAGTTAGATCAAACTTCCTTGAATTTTTTGAGTATCAATGGTCAAGGTACGCATGGCCATCCAATTTGAGATAGAGGCTCTTACAGTCGGACACCATTTCAATCCAAAATTTCCAAAGTTGTTAGATTTTCACATACAAGAAGAAAACAAAGAAAAGATTATGCCCCCAGTCATCACTCTCTAAATCCTATAAAGGACATCATCGAAGAGCTCAAAGGGACACAATATGCAAAAGTCTCAATGCGAATTAGTAAGCATACAAGGAGATAAAAGCATGTAAAAAAGCATAGATTGTTTTCAGTTTGATGTTTGATGTTGATTGCATTGTTGTAGATGCAAAATCCTTTCGGGAGACAAGACTGACTGATTGACTCACATGAAGCTTCAAAATGACTCTGACTAGATATGATACGTCTAGGATACACCGAAGACCATAGGATATGACATTGATTGCCCCCAAGTTTGAACATTGATAGGATACAGACGCTTGAGCAGATTGGTGGACAAACTGACTTATTGAAAACTAGAAATGGAAAAACAAACCGGGAGATATGTACAAACTAAAGTAAGACTAAAAGTTAGGAAAGACCAAGATTGCACTGATAGATGGAGCATTTTGAAACAAGTGGCACCCATTTTTTGGGTTTTCACCATCTTGGTAGAGATTCTATTTTTGCTACCAAGGCGCCTGTTTCCAAGTTTTCACCAAGGCACTTTTTTTCTTTTTTTCATTTTTTTGTATTTTTCATTTTTTCAATTTTTTTTTTTGTACTTTTGATATTTTTCAATTTTTTTGTGAATCACCAAGGTGCCTATTGCTAGGTTTTCACCAAGATGTTCATTTTTTTTAGCACTTTTTCTGATTTTTATAATTTTTTTAGGACATTTTACCATAGACTGAATGCCTTAGGCGTAGAATTTCTTCAGATGGAGAACGTTGATTGGTTCTCAGAGCTGTTCTCCTTCAGTCATTGAGAGTTGATAGGCACTAGAGCCAAAAGTAGCAGTGATTACAAAGGGACCCAGCCAATTGGGTTCAAACTTCCCCTTGCGTTCTCGATGGGATTGATTTTTAGGATTTTCTCTCAAGACTAGATCACCAACTTGAAATTCTCTATGTCTAAGTTTCTTGTTGTAGCCTCTAGACATTCTCTTCTAATATACTCTGAGATGATCATACGTTGCTTGTCTGTGCTCATCTAGTAGGTCAAGTTCTTGCAACCTAGACACTTTGTAGTTATCATTAGTTACTAGACCATGCATTCTGATTCTTAGTGATGAGATTTCAACCTCAATAGGTAGTACCGCTTCAGACCCATAAACTAAAGTGAAAGGTGTAGCCCTAGTAGGTGTTCTGATACTTGTTCTAATACTAGTTCTGATACTTGTTCTAATACTGGTTCTGATACTTGTTCTGATACTGGTTCTGATACTAGTTTTTATACTTGTTCTGATACTTGGTATACTTGATAGCATCTTTGTCCATTACAAACTCCCAAGAAAGATCATATCATTCAGTCCCAATGTCTAGCAAGGTGGAGAACAAGAGGGATTGGCAAGCTGGTGGAAGAGATGGAAGGCAAGAGAATGAAGGAGAATGAAGGGAAGAAATCTTCAAGGGAAAACTTCACAATAGTACCCAAGCTAGGGAAAAATTGTCATGTAAAGCACATTTGGACAAGCAATGAAAGGCCAACATAGGATAAGTCACAAAAGCGTAATGCAACAGCAAGAAAGGATGCAGTCCAAAGGAGTAGACATGTTAAGAGACTTCATAGCACCGTGTTTTACTCTTTCTCTTTTCTTTTATTAGATCAAGACCAAAGGGGAAAATGATAGTGATAGGTGAAAATGAATGGAGGAAAATAGACATGAAGGCTAAACAGGAAGGGAATGAAAGAAAGATCATCATAAGATAGCTCACAAAATAGCCAAATGTTCGTGTATAGATCAACATTGTCAAGATCAAAGAGAGAAGATGGAAATGGATGAAATATGTAGAAGAACTACGCATGATGCCTGATTGTCAGATTTTCATCATGGTACTTATCCAAGGCACCACAAGGGAGTGGTTTTCACCATAGGATGATTTTTTTTTTTCTTTATTTTTACTACCAAGGCGCCTATTTCCAGGTTTCCACCAAGGCACATTTTCAATTTTTTTTTTTATATTTTTCTTTTTTTAGAAGAAGGCAAGCTTTTAGATAGTGCTCCTTGAAATGATAAACCAGGATATGCCAAGGATTCAAAATGATATGCTCAAAGATGTTGATAGGAAAAAGAAGATGGAAGAGGAAAATGGAGGATAAGGTTTTATGTAAAGCGAGTGAGGTTGGAAGATAGGAGGAATAGACAAATGAGGGAAAATGATAGAAGGTAGAAGGATAATGCATGGAAGGATTGTGAAAGGGTAGATGGAAAGGAAGGCAAGCTCAACATCAACACATACCTTGAAGGGTGGTGAGAGGATGGAGGAATCGTGAATGAAAGAATACCTGAAGGAATATGGCGAATGGATAGTAGAGGTTGTGGTTTAGGCGCATGGAATGGAAGAATGTTTTTGGAAGAAGATGAAGTGGAAGTCTTTGGAAGCTTGAATGTCAACTTCACTTTTTTTGCAACACTAGACTCTTTCAAGAGAGACTTTGGAATCCATATAGTCATAGGCTTTTTATTTCCTTTTGATGATCTAGAGAGAATATCTTCAATGATGGATTTTGGAACCCATACTTGTCTTGTAGTTTTTTTCTTAGATATCTCTTTTGACTTTATGCCTCCGTGTTGATTAGAGGAGACATGGTGATCTTCTTTTTTTGATGAATTCTTGTATTACTTCTTTTTCTTGTATTGAACATTCAAGTTACTTCCAAAAGACTTGGGACTTGTGGAAAAAGAAGGATATGACTGGTTTAGATGGGTGGTTGGTTGAAAAGGATTCAAGGGTATGCATCTATGTTGATCTTGAGGGAAGATGGGAGATGGAGGGGTGTAAGCACCCAAGATGGATGGTGAATTAGGAGAGTTAGGAGGGGAAAGTGAAGGGACATAAGGACCCAAGATGGAAGGAAGATGTGAAGCTCGTAGTATTGGTGGAAGAGGTCCCAGGATGGAAGTGGAAGATGCAAAAGGATAATCAATAAGTTCATCAGCATCTATATGACAACCAAGGATATCAGCATCTTTAGAGTGAGCATTAGAATTTTCAATAGAATCAAGTACATCTTGAATATGAGAACCTTCTTTGATAGAATTGTTCAAAGCTTGCAAAGACTTAGGAAGAGTAGAAAGTGGAAACAAACATGGAGTGGTAGAATAAGAAGATGAAAGACTTTGATCTTGACAAAGATCTTTGGATAGCATAAGCACATAATTTTTCTCTTGATTTTCAATACGCTTTGTTAGAAAGTAAAGATCCCCAAGATAACTGAGAAGGGGGGGTGAATCAGTTATTAGATAATTTATCCATTCAACAAATTTAAATAATATAATCAATGTACTGATCAACCATAGAAAGATAATCATACACAATTGCACAATAACACAAGATATGTTAACTAGGGAACCTATTGAAAAGAGTAAACCCTGGTGGGAATGATGCCCACAAAATGATGCACTAATATGAAAGTTCCTTGTTAGAGGATGGACCCTGTTAGGAGTCTTATGAAATATATTCAATACATATAAATCCCTGTTAGGAGATTTTGAATCCCTGTTAAAAGATTCTAACCCGGTTAAGAGTTTATGGAAGACAGAAGGACCCACTGCCCAAACAACGTCAAGGCAAGATCTGTGAACTCACTGTCCAAAAGATCTTAGAATTATTCAAAAAATTAATATGAAATATATATTACCTCCTTCAAACTATGCCAAAACTGCACTCTCTGCTACAAGATCACAATTCTAGATCTCTGTACTCACAAGTCTTCCTTCATCACTAAATTAGCTCTTTTCTTCACTTCATGCATATATTCGCATCTCACTCTTCATATTACACATTAAAATAAGGAAACCATTCTTTCTTATATACCAAACTCAAATAATTACAAATGAGTCGGTCCTCTATTACAAAATAATAAATTCTACACGCTACACATAGAATTCACATAAAACTGTCGGCTTCTAGTTACTGTAACTTTCTCCAAATATATCCTCAAAGTTTGCACTATGAACCACATCATCATTAATGAGTCTCCAACATCCCTTTAACTATGAAAAATTAGATTCCATCTCAGCTAAGAGATATCCTCCGATTTCTGAACATCGCTACACAGAAACACTATCTAAACACTGCTTTCACCAAAATACTCATAACTCTTACAAATGAATGAATTTATTTTTTCATTGTTAACCATAGGTTAATAACACACCAAAGAACATACCATCAACTGTGTAAAAGCCAATCTACAATAAAACATGTGTGCAAAACAAAACTGTACCTATTTTCCTACAAATATCCAGAATATCACTATGTTGACATCAATGACAATCCAAGTCATGAATGCAACAAAAACTGCTACAGAATGACTACCAAAACACTTTTCATTCATTCCTAACAATCTTCCCCATTGGCATTAATGGAAACATAGATGAAAAACATCCAATGTTCCAAAAATCCAATACTGCAACATCACTACAAAATATCAAATCAAATCTTACTTCGTTTTCCTATTCAGCTCTCTCATACAATCCACAATGTTTTTCATGTATATCTCTCCCCCATTGACATCAATGACAAAAATTCTATCACTAAGTCAACAACAACTTAATGTCAAAAGACACTTTTCAGAAAAATACAATGACAAGAGTCCTCATGACTCAGCTCATAAACTCCCCCATAGAGGAAGTTCCAACATCCAATCTAGAAGAAAGATACGGCTCATATACCACTGGACGGATGCAATCATCTGCATCAATTCTCAAAAATAGGTTGGGGCATAACCCCAAGCATACCTCTCAAATACACAAATGTATCCTTAGGTAAAGGCTTTGTAAATATATCTGCTATCTGCTCCTTTGTCCTTATGTACTCCAATCTTACTTCTTTTTCTACAACTTTCTCACTTACAACATGATACTTGATCTCAATATGCTTAGTCTTAGAATGTAAAATAGGATTTTTTAACATACTCACTATACTGGTGTTATCACAATGTATAACAATAGGCTCATCAATCTTTATTCCAATATCTTTCAACATATGCTTCATCCAAATAATCTGATTACAATTATTTGCTGCTGCAACATATTTTGCTTCTGCTGTGCTTTGTGAAGTACAATGCTGCTTCTTACTTAGCCAAGAGACCAATTTTACTCCAAGAAAAAAGGGTCCACCACTGGTGCTTTTCTTGTCATCAACGTTGCCTCCCCAATCTGCATCAGTATAGGTACATAGAGTAAAATCATCAGAATTCTCATACCATAATCCATAATCCAATGTTCCTTTTGGATATCTCAGTATCCTCTTTACTACTGCATAATGTGATTCTCTAGGTTCTACTTGAAATCTTGCTACAATCACCATTGAATGTGCTATATCAGGTCTTGTATGTGTCAAGTATTGCAATCCTCCAATCATAGATCTGTACTTTTTCTGCTCAACTGCTGGTGTCTCATCTTTGCTAGATAACTTATGTCCGGTTACCATAGGTGTTCAAACAGGTTTAGAATATTTCATTCCAAATCTTTTCAATAATTCATTTAAATACTTAGTCTGACTTACAAATATAAAAAATATTTCATTTCTCCAATCATGCTCATCTCAAATTCAATCTTCATTTCATCTGCAAATTTGTCACTAGCTTCATCTTCTCCTCCAAAGATAATATCATCAACAAATATAACTATAACCAACAAACCATTCTCAATTTCTTTTGTGTATAAGTTACTATCTGTTGTTCCTTTTATAAATTGCAATTTCAATAAATACTTATCCAATCTTGCATACCAGGTTCTAGGTGCTTGTTTTAATCCATATAAAGCTTTCTTTAACTTACATACCATATCTCCTTCTTGTGTCAAAGGAAAACCTCTAGGCTGCTCAATGTAGACTTCTTCTTCCAATTCACCATTCAAAAATGTTGACTTCACATCCATCTGATACACTCTAGATTTCTTGTAAGTTGCATATGCTAGAAACATTCTCACTGCTTCAAGTTTGGCCACAGGTGAAAAAGTTTCTTCATAGTCAATTCTTTCTTGTTGTGAATATCTTTTACATACCAATCTTGCTTTGTTTCTTATTACTTCTCCTTGTTCATTCATCTTATTTCTGAATACCCACTTTGTTCCAATCACATTCTTGTCTTCAGGTCTAAGGACCAATTCCCATGTCTTGTTTTTTTCAATCTGCTCTAGTTCTTCTTTCATAGCATTGATCCAATGTTCATCTTCATAAGCTTCATTAGTAGTCTCAGGTTCAATTTGAGAAATCAAACATAAATGTACCTTATTCTGAGTCAAAACTCCTCTATCTAAACTTCCAATAACTTGCTCAATAGGGTGATGTCTTGAAGTATACTTGTTAGGTGTCATAGTTACTGATCTTGTTCTGACTGTAGATTCTTCTCTACTTTCTTCTTTGTTTTCTTCTCTATTTTCTTCTTTGTTTTCTTCAGTATGACTTTCATTCAGCAAATCACTCTTAGTTTCAAAAAATAATTCTGCATTTTCAATGTTAGTCTGAGGTTGTGCTTCTCCATCAGATTCATAATCAAGCATTCTTTCCTGAATTTTAAACTTCTCATCAACTTTTTACATTTGCACTTTCAACAATAGTCTTAGTTCTTTTGTTATAACATCTATATGCTTTTCTTTTTAAAGAATATCCAAGAAATATTCCTTCATCACTTCTAGGATCAAACTTTCCTATGTCATCATCTCTCTTTATATAACATTTACTTCCAAAAATTCTAAAATACTTAACTGAGGGTGTATGTCCAAACCATAATTCATAAGGTGTCTTGTTTGTATCTGCTGTGATTTGTACTCTATTCATAGTGTATACTACTGTATTCACTGCTTCTCTCCAAAAAGTTTTAGCCAAATCATTTTCAAACAACATAGCTCTTGCTGCTTTAGTTGTTGACCTGTTCCTTTTTTCTACAATACCATTTTTTTCTAGTGTTCTAGGGGTTGAAAGTTGTCTCTTAATACCATTCATTTCACAAAAAGTGTTAAAATCTCTAGATGTAAATTCACCACCTCTATCAGATCTTAGACACTTAATCTTCATTCCAAATTCATTCTCAATTTTGCTTTTCATGATCTTAAATTTATCAAATGCTTCAAATTTTTCTTTCAAAAATGCAATCCACATCATTCTTATAAAATCATCAACAAGAATCATAAAATACCTTTCACCATAGAATCCTCTAGTCCTAGTAGGACCACTCAAGTCTGTATGAAAAATCTCCAACTTCTCTGCTGATGTGAGCTTCTTATTGGGAAATGAACTCTTTTTCTACTTTGCCATCATACATTCTTTGCAAATCATGTTAGTAGGTTTTATAATTCTAGGTAAATCTCTTACCGTAAGTGTAGTGCTCACCTTGACAATATTATCAAAGTTTATATGACAAAACCTTTTATGCCATAACCAACTGTCATCAATCCTAGTTATCAAACATGTCATCTCAGTAGGATTCAACTGAAATACATTACCTCTGGTTATGGATCCTTTTCCAATCAGATTTCCATCTTTATCTTTTATCACACAAGTTTTCTTAGAAAACCAAACTTGATAACCCTTATCAGCCAATTGTCCAATGCTTAGTAGATTATGTCTTAGTCCATCAACAAAGTAAACATCATCAGTGTTAGTCTTTCCATCAAGAGTAATAGATCCTATACCCTTAATCAAACAAGGTGCATTGTTACCAACCCTAACAATTCCTCCATCATAATTATCTAGCTTAACAAACTTTCTTTTATCTCCAATCATATGATGTGAACAACCACTGTCTATAATCCAATCAGATTTCTTTTCAACTTGTGAAACTAATGTTTTTCCTTCCCTTTTATCAGATTCAGAACTTTCTTCTTTAATTGCTACAAATCCTATTTCCTCAAAGTTATCATTATCATTGTCACTTAAATGTTTTTCAATTCCTACTTCAAAATCTTCATCATTTGCATAATAACATTCTTTAGATCTCCTAGGTTTAAAGTTGCTTCTATACTTCTTAACTCTTTTAGGACATTTAGATGCAAAATGACCATATTCTTGACAAGTCCAACATTTAAAGATTTTCTTACCATCTAGTTCTCTTTTTACAAGTAATGCAATACCTTCTTCAATCTTCTTATCTTCCTTAGATCTGCTACTACTGGCATAATCTCCATTCACACTAGTACTTCTTGTAGGTCTAATGCTAAGAGCACTAAATGTTGTTTCCATTCTAGGTAGCTCTCCTGATAATCTCAAGTTCATCTCTGCTGTTTCTAATCTTCCAAGAAGAGTTTCTCTTGAAAAGTTCAATGTACAAGGTATCACTTGTTCAATCATCTGCGTTGACTGCTTGAATACTGGTGTCAAAGTTCTCAGAATTTTCCATATCACTTCATTCTCTATCTTATCACCTCCACAAGACTTTATTCCTGTCACAATCTCAGACATCCTACCAATATAACTTCTAATAGATTCATCTTCCATCATTCTGATATCTTCAAATGCACAAATCCAATTATGTAATCTAGCCTTCTTTGCATGTTCATCACCTTCAAAAGTAGAATGTAAAGCTTTCCAAATTGCATGAGATGTTTTCAAACATCTTACCTGACTATATTCATTCTCCGGTAGTGCTGATAAAAGTACTTCTCTTGCAAGTATGTTACACATGAATAGATCTAGTTCATCTTTAGTTCCTAACTCTAGATTGTCTTCCTCAATGATAGTCTTCACATTCTTTGTAATCAACCAATAACTTAGTCCTAAACACAATAGATGTGTCTTCATCTTTTCTTTCTAGCTGTCAAAATTTACTCCATCAAACTTAGGGCTTTCTTTTCTGAAATTCACCATAGATCTTCTTAAGTTGTTAAACTTTTCTTTTAAGGACCTGTCGCTCTGATACCAATTGTTAGAAAGTAAAGATCCCCAAGATAACTGAGAGGGGGGGGGGGTGAATCAGTTAACAAATAATTTATCCATTCAATAGCTTTAAACAATATAATCAATGTACTGATTAACCATAGAAAGATAATCATACACAATTGCACAATAAAACAAGATATGTTAACTAGGGAACCTCTTGAAAAGAGTAAACCCCGGTGGGAATGATGCCCACAAAATGATGCACTAATATGAAAGTTCCTTGTTAGAGGATGGACCCTGTTAGGAGTCTTATGAAATACATTGAGTACATATAAATCCCTGTTAGGAGATTTTGAATCCCTGTTAAAAAATTCTAACCCAGTTAAGAGTTTATGGAAGATAGAAGGACCCACTGCCCAAACAGCTTCAAGGCAAGATCTCTGAACCCACTATCCAAAAGATCTTAGAATTATTCAACAAAATAATATGAAATATATATTACCTCCATCACACTGTGCCAAAACTGCACTCTCTGCTACAAGATCACAATTTCAGATCTCTGTACTCACAAGTCTTCCTTCATCACTAAATTAGCTCTTTTCTTCACTTCATGCATATATTCGATCTCACTCTTCATAGTACACATTAAAATAAGGAAAACATTCCTTCTTATATACCAAACTCAAATAATTACAAAATAATAATTTCTACACGCTACACATAGAATTCACATAAAACTGTCAGCTTCGAGTTATTGTAACTTTCTCTAAACATATCCTCAAAGTTTGCGCTATGAACCACATCATCATTAATGAGTCTCCAACATCCTTTTAACTGTGCAAAATTAGATTCTATCTCAGCTAAGAGATATCCTCCAATTTCTGAACATCGCTACATAGAAACACTATCTAAACACCGCTTTCACCAAAATGCTCATAACTCTTACAAATGAATGAATTTCTTTTTGCACTTTTAACCATAGGTTAATAACACACCAAAGAACATACCATCAACTGTGCAAAAGCCAATCTGCAATAAAATATGTGCGCAAAACAAAATTATACCTGCTTTCCTACTAATATCTAGAATATCACTGTGTTGACATCAATGACAATCCAAGTCATGAATGCAACAACAACTGCGATAGAATGACTGCTAAAACACTTTGCATTCATTCCTAACAGGCTTAACTTTGGAAGTAACTACACCATTTTTACCAACCTTAATGGAAGTATCATCTTTGGAAAGCACAAGTGTAGTAAGGTCATTTTGATTGTCAATAAGCTCAATAGTGTAAGTAGTAGCTTGATCTTTCTTAGGAGAATACTTAAGACATGGTGGAATGCATGAGAAAAGGTGTGCAGGATCAAAAGAACCCTGAGGTGGATAAGAGACATCTTGAAAAGGAGTGGATGACATGGAGGTTTCTTGATCTTGATCTTTTTTTATGTTCTTTTCTTTATCATTTTTAGAGTCCTCTTGATATGGAGCCACTTCTAAGGACAAGGAAGCATGTTGGGATTGTATGGATGAATTTGGAAGAGATGGTGGAGAACTAGCTAAAGTAGGCATCATAGCATATAAAGGCTTAGGCTCTTTAGGTTTAGCATTATTGAAAGTATTTGTAGCCAAGTGAAGGTTAGTTTGAGTATCTTTAAGAGGTAGCTCTTGAGGATAACTATAGGGAACCGCATGAAAAGTATCAAGGCTTGTGTCAGATGAAGGTTCTGTGAAAGATTTGAAAGACTTGGAAGCTTTAGCAAATGTACGGGTATTGGAGGAAGTAGGGGATGGAAGGGAACCATCACCAGACAAAGGTTCAGCATTAACATGATCTTGCTTGAAAAAATAATCTTTATTTTTAGCAGGAGAGTCCTTAGGAGAAGGATTCTTATAATATTGATGCTTCAAGCTAACACGATGCATTTTATAGTCCTCAGCAGTAGTAGATGGATCATAATCAAAGTATTGTCCACAAAAGCTATCAAAATCTCTTTCAAAATTAGAATCATATGGATCACCATCACGATCTATCCAATGTGACATCCCATTTCCAGTAAGCAGGAACACACGAGAAGGAGGACTCTTAAGAATAAAGGTGTCATAGGTATCATTATATTGTCCATCATCATAGTCATCATAGTCTCCAAAGATGGATGTGTCACTCTCTGTGGAAGAGGTATCATAAGGATTATCACATTGCTCAAATTTTGTCCAGGGGCATGGTGACATGTACAAGTCTTTATCAAATGGAAAAGGGCATAGAGCTTCCATGGAGAACTCTTTAGGTTCCTTCTCTTTCTTAAGATTGTTAAGTTCAACTTACATAGCTTGTAGCTGCTTCATCATAGTGGTGATTAGAGCTTCTTCCCCTTGTGTACTGATTCTTTGACACATGTGTACTGATTCTCAATAGCTACTGCTATGTTCTTCACACAGTGATTTGTATGATAGATTCTGGAAATAGGCTGAAAAGGCTAAGTATCTAGCAATTCTGACAATTTTCTGACAACTTTTCAAAATTTTCCCAAATGACTTTCTGCATACTCGTACGACAGTTGGTAGGCAATGAAACGACAGTTGCAAGCAGGATTTTGACTTTTAGAATTTGACTAGTAGAAAGACTCGTATGACACTAGGTAGTTCACCATACAACAGTTGGGCAGTACTGAAATGACATTTGACAAAAACTCGTATGACTTTCTAACCTTCTGAGATGACTTTTGACTCCAGAAAAGAATTTCACTTCAAATTTTGCAAATTTAAGGTTTTTAGTTTCAACTTGTTTGCAAATTGTAATGTCTAGATTTGAGGATTGTAACAGATTTGTCCATTTTCAATAACCAGATAGATAAACAAGCATGCAAAATAGCAAGCACGTGATTTCAAGCATGTCTAAAAACAATGAACAAGGGCAAAAGCAACCTTTCACATGAACAATCAAGTGACTTATTCATTCTAATCCTCAGAAGCACTAATTGTGTATGTTCCAAAAATGTTTTGCAATAACGCACATATACCCTATAAAATGAAAATTTGGCCTTGCTAGGGTTTTTAGTAATGGTTTGACTCTGTAACTTTTATGATCCAAAGGGGTGAACTCCAATCCCGGCGCACTAGGGTTTTGATACAGTCTGAGAACTTAATCTTCAAGAGCTGCTAGGGAGATCCGACAACCCAACAATGAACCATACTGTGGAGATTTCTTTCACAAGGACATTTATATAGCGGTTGTCACTACCATGGTGAAAATGGCTATTACTGCTTGAGGTTCCATCAATGCAGTTTTCCCTATGAAGGGATTGTCTGCTATGGTTAACCCTCTCTAAAGGTGACTCATAGTATTGTACCACAAGGGGACTTGGCTCCAGATCCAAGGTTTTGATGCCTTTTCACTTTTAACCCAAACAAAGTAGGTAGATAAATCCGACATGCTAAGACAAAGTTTTGCTTCACCAAGGTCTATGATGTCAAGTACTCTACATGATCTATCAACCTCTCCAGGGAGAGAATGTATCGATCAATAAGAGAAGGCACACTAACCAATTTTGATTCACCAAAGCTCATGATGTCAACCCCATGTGATCTATCAACCTCTCCTGGGAGAGAATGTATCGATCAGTAAGAGAAGACGCACTAACCAAGTTGAATGTGAAATGCACTAAGTATCCTCCCTACCTACAAAGATTCTATCGTCAAGAAGGATTTCACTGGGAATCCAATCTCTCAAGAATCACGAATAGTGTTCATAGGGCCTCATTACTATGTGAGCACAGATATATTCTAGAAAGAAAATTTATCCAAAAGTATTCAAAAGCACAAGGTGGTATACTTAATTCTTAAAGAAAATATGAGGTGAGTCCACAAAGTGGAGCACTTAACCCCTCACACAAGCTAGAAATGAGTCCACAGCTTAGAAAACAAGTGACTTCCAAAAAGCACAAAAGGGTTGCCTGGTGGAACACTTAACGCTTCTTTCCCGTAGACCCCTCCCCTTTAATGTGGTGATGATATTGCAACCACGGGGTGAAAATGAGGGGCTGGTGGATTTAGTGAGTCCAATAACCCAAGATAGCAATCTAGATCAATCACAAGTAATCTAAGACTGCCAATAAATACATAAGGTGTCACAACCGAGTATTCAATTATGCAAATTCATAGAAAAAGCATGCAAAGAAACACTCAAGCTAAACACATGAGAGATTTATTTTAAGGCCAAATTGAAATTTTATTAGATGAAGGAGAATACCTGGGATCCTTGCAATGTGCTTAGTAGATTTTACCTAATTTTTAGCAATTCTTGTTGAGCTTTTCCATGCAAGTAAGTGACGAACTCTCCAACAAGCAAACAAGATATAAAAATATATTCAACTTATGAAAACCATAGGGTTAGCTCTAAAAATCAATTATTATCAGCAATAATAACCAGCAATTAACCCAAATGACAACTCATATCATTCATTGAACCATGTAAAAAAAATAAGTGCATACCCATCACAAAACTTTATTTTTTTTGCTGCATTTGACCTAGTCAACAAGATCTAATTTTTTTTTATATGATTTTGGCTACAAAAATAAAAATTCAAAATAGAGACCCCTACTAAAAAATAGAGAACTTTCCAAAAATGTAAAAATTTTAGAAAAATCTCTTCATTTGTGCCCTAGAGACCCATTTTATCAAAATAGACTAGTTTTTATAAATTGACTATTTGAGCTATTATATTGCATCCAAATTTAAAACACAAAGAATGGACCCCCTATATAATTTAAAGAGCTTTCTGAAAATATAAAAATTTATAAAAAATATGATGATTTGCATCAGATATTAATTTTTTCTAGAATTTCAAGAAAAAATTATTAAAAATTTAAAACATCTCAAAAAATTCTGAATTTTTTACTATACCTTCTTTGATATGTTTTCAACTTGAAAAACAAATTTCAAAGAAAAAATCCAAGCCGTTTGGGAGATAAAAGTAAATTGTTGAAACTTTAGGGTTTTAGCTCCCCCAAAAAATCAAAACTAGCATGTAAAGGTGGGTTGCCCCACAGTGGGCGCTAGAAATGTGTGTGTGAAAATTGTACCTGATCTGTAGACACAACACTTCAATAAAATATTACAGGTTAGCTATAATCAAAATCATGCAAAATTGAAATCTAATCTAACCAAGCGATTTATTGTCTTCTAATAGATGTGAGATTGATGTTCTCATATTATAATCGAGATCAGTGACCTAGACGACACCTAAATGAAGGATTTGAATGCAATTGATCTAGATATGAATTGAATGCAATTAATCTATTTTTTTGGATTTTCTATGCAATAATATGAAAAATGATATGAAATCTATGATATGTAAAAATTGATATGCTATGAATTGATCTAACAATAATATGAAAAAAAATCTAAATGAATGTAAAAAAAAAAATTGATCTCACAATAGCCTTGATTCGCAATAAGCTTTGATTCTCCCAATTCCAATTCTCCAGCGTGATTATGCAAAAATATGAGATGCTTTGAGATGAGCTGAGGCTTTAATTTTATAGAAATCCAAGGCTTTGGAGGTGCATGAAAATCAAACTTAGGATAAATGTGATTTATCACCAAATAATCATTAAATTAAAGATAATTAAGATAATTAGGAATATTGCTAAGAATATTCCCCGATGTAAAATTTAAGATAATCAATTAGGATTCAATGATGTTTAGATGTGCCTTAGGTTAGGACTTTGATGTCGATTTCATTCTAATTGTTGATATAGGAGATTAATGAACTTATAGCCCATTTTTGGGGTATTACAGTTACCTTATTGGAGATAATGATGATGACACTGACACCGACACCGACACTGATGATGAAATTGAAGTGGTATTTGTTTTAATGAAAGATTATTCAGAAGAAGAAGAAAGGTATGTAGAAAGAACACTTATATCTAAAGTTAGCAAGAATGATACATGGATTATTGATAGTGGTTGTACACATCATATGAATAGTGATGAGGATAAATTTGAATACCTTGAACACAATAATGGAGGATCTATTAAAATGGGAAATAATACACCTTGTCAAGTGAAAGGAAAAGGATCTATCTTGTTGAATGGTAATATTTGATGTGAAAATGCATATTGGGTGAAAGGACTTAACTATAATCTGTTAAGTGTAGCACAATTGAATAATTTAGCTCACCGAGTTGCATTTGAAAGTAGAAAGGTGAAAATCTATGATGAAATCAGAAAGTTGATCGGTACTAGTGAACAATCCAAAGGTAATCTATTCTATCTTGACAATGCTAAAACTTCTTGTTTGTTGGCTACAAATGAAGATGTGTGGTTATGACATAAGAGACTATGTCAACTGAATTTTGATAACATGGTTAAGATCAGTAAGAAAAGAAGAGTTAGAGGTTTACCGAGTCTAACTAAACCTGACCGTGCTATATGCAATCAATGTCAAAAAGAGAAAATGACTAAATCTAGGTTTAAAAGTAAATACTATTCTTCTAAAGGAATTTTGGAGTTGGTACATACTGAATTATGTGGTCCTATGAGAACTCAGAGTTATTAAGGTGACAAATATTTCATTTTATTTATTGATGACTAGTCTAGGATGATGACAATTATGTTTCTAAAAGAGAAATCTGAAGTTTTCAAATTTGAAGTGGTATAAAGCTAAAGTTGAAAGGGAAACCAGGAAAGATTTAAAATGCTTAAGATATGATAGGGGAGGTGAGTTTATTTTTGATAAATTCACCAACTTCTATAATGAGCATGGAATTAAAAGATAGTTTATGGACCCAGGACACCACAATAGAATGGTATTGCAAAAATAAGGAATCGATCTATAGTTGATTGTGCCATAACATTGATGATTGAGAAAGATGTTGCACAAATATATTGGAGAGAAGTTGTTAGCACTGTTGTATACACCTTGAACTAAGTTCAACCGAAGAAAGATACAAACAAGACACCTTATGAACTATGGTTTGGCTACACACCGAATGTAAGTTATTTCATAATTTTTGGAAGATGTTACATTTTGAAAGATGATAGAAATGGTAAATTTGACTCTAAGGTGATGAAGGAATATTTTTAGGATATTCTACTAAGAGAAAAGCATACAAATGTTTGAACAAGGCTACTAACAAAATGATTGAGAGTGCTAATATGAAATTTGATGAGTTTTCTCAGAAAAATGATGAAGAAAGAAGAAAGGAACAAAAAGAATATTGTAGGTTTACATATATTGAGCATCCAGACTATCTACCCAAGCCACAGACTGAGTCTACTGAGTGATAGGAAAATGCTATTGAGAATCAGTAAATGCAAACCGAGAACTAGGAAGAACCTACCGAGGAAGAAAATGAACCTAAATTGAATGATGAGCAAAGAAAAGAACAAGTGTTGGCAAGATTTTTTAGAAGACACCATCCACATAACCAAATCATTAGAGACAAGAAAGCTGGCATGATGACATGAAGTTGTTAGAAAGTAAAGATCCCCAAGACAACTGAGAGGGGGGGGTGAATCAGTTATCTAATAATTTAACCATTCAACTACTTTAAACAATATAATTAATGTAGTAATCAACTATAGAAAGATAACCATACACAATTGCACAATAACACAAGATATGTTGACTAGGGAACCTCTTAAAAAGAGTAAACCCCGGTGAGAATGATGCCCATAAAATGATGCACTAATATGAAAGTTCCTTGTTAGAGGATGGACCATGTTAGGAGTCTTATGAAATACATTCAGTACATATAAATCCCTATTAGGAGATTTTGAACCCCTGTTAAAAGATTCTAACCCAGTTAAGAGTTTATGGAAGATAGAAGGACCCACTGCCCAAACAGCTTCAAGGCAAGATCTCTGAACCCACTATCCAAAAGATCTTAGAATTATTCAACAGAATAATATGAAATATATTACCTCCTTCACACTGTGCCAAAACTGCACTCTCTACTACACAAGATCACAATTTCAGATCTCTGTACTCACAAGTCTTCCTTCATCACTGAATTAGCTCTTTTCTTCACTTCATGCATATATTTGCATCTCAACCTTCACAATACATATTGCAACAAGGAAAACATTCTTTCTTATATACCAACCTCAAATAATTACAAATGAGTCAGTCCTCAATTACAAAATAATAATTTCTACACACTACACACAAAATTCACATAAAATTGTCGGCTTCCACATACTGTAACTTTCTCCAAACATATCTTCAAAGTTTTCCCTATGAACCATGTCATCATTAATGAGTCTCCAAAATCCCTTTAACTACGCAAAATCAGATTCCATCCTAGCTAAAAGATATCCTCTGATTTCTGAAAATCGCTTCACAGAAACACTATCTAAACATTACTTTCACCAAAATGTTCATAACTCTCATGAATGAATGAATTTCTTTTTGTGCTCTTAACCATAGGTTAATAACACACCAAAGAACATACCATCAACTGTACAAAATCCAATCTACAATAAAACATGTGCGTAAAACAAAATTGTACCTACTTTCCTGCTGATATCCAGAATATCACTGTCTTGACATCAATGACAATCCAAGTCATGAATACAACAACAACTTCTATAGAATGACTGCCAAAATACTTTGCATTCATTCCTAACAATCTCCCCCATTGGCATTGATGGCAACATAGATGAAAAACATCCAATGTTCCAAAAATCCAATACCCCAACATCACTACAAAATATCAAATTAAATCTTGCTTCATTTTCCTATTCAGCTCTCTCATACAATCCATAATATTTTTCATGTATATCTCTCCCCCATTGACATCAATGATAGAAATTATATCACTAATTCAATAACAACTTAATGTCAAAAGACACTTTTTAGAAAAATACAATAACAAGAGTCCTCATGACTCAGCTCATAAACTCCCCCATAGAGGAAGTTCCAACATCCAATCCAAAAGAAAGATAGGGCTCATATACCACTGGACAGATGCAATCATCTACATCAATTCTCAAAAATAGGTTGGGGAATAACCCCAAGCATACCTCTCAGATACACAAATGTATCCTTAGGTAAAGGTTTTGTAAATATATCTGCTATCTGTTCCTTTGTGCTTATGTACTCCAATCTTACTTATTTTTCTGCAACTTTCTCTCTTACAACATCATACTTGATCTCAATATGTTTAGTCTTAGAATGTAAAATAGGATTTTTTGACATACTCACTATACTGGTGTTATCACAATGTATAACAACAGGCTCATCAAACTTTATTCCAATATCCATCAACATCTGCTTCATCCAAATAATCTGATTACAATTGATTGCTGCTGTAACATATTCTGCTTCTGTTGTACTTTGTGAAGTACAATTCTACTTCTTACTTAACCAAGAGACCAATTTTCCTCTAAGAAAAAAGGCTCCACCATTGGTGCTTTTCTTGTCATCAACACTACCTCCCCAATCTACATCAGTATAGGCACATAAAGTAAAATCATCAGAATTCTCATACCATGATCCATAATCCATTGTTCCTTTCAGATATCTTAGTATCCTTTTTACTGCTGCATAATGTGATTCTCTAGGTTTTGCCTAAAATCTTGCTACAATCCCAACTGAATGTGCTATATCAGGTCTTGTATGTGTCAAGTACTGCAATCCTCCAATCATAGATCTATATTTTTTCTGCTCAACTGCTGGTGTCTCATCTTTGCTAGATAACTTATGTCCAGTTACCATAGGTGTTCCAATAGTTTTAGAATCTTCCATTCCAAATCTTTTCAATAAGTCATTCAAATACTTAGTCTGACTTACAAATATACCTTCTTTGCTTTGTGTTATCTGTAATCCAAAAAAATATTTCATTTCTCCAATCATGCTCATCTCAAATTCAGCCTTCATTTCATCTGCAAATTTGTCACTAGCTTCATCTTCTCCTCCAAAGATAATATCATGAACAAATATAACTATAGCCAACAAACCATTCTCTTCTTTTGTGTATAAGTTACTATCTACTATTCCTTTTATAAATCACAATTTCAATAAATACTTATCCAATCTTGCATACCAGGTTCTAGGTGCTTGTTTTAATCCATATAAAGCTTTCTTTAACTTACATACCATATCTCCTTCTTGTGTCAAAGGAAAACCTTCAGGCTGCTCAATGTAGACTTCTTCCAATTCACCATTCAAAAATGTTGACTTCACATCCATTTGATACACTTTGAATTTCTTGTAAGCTGCATATGCTAGAAACATTCTCACTGCTTCAAGTCTGGCCACAGATGAAAAAGTTTCTTCATAGTCAATTCCTTCTTGTTGTGAATATCCTTTACATACCAATCTTGCTTTGTTTCTTATCACTTCTCCTTGTTCATTCATCTTGTTTCTAAATACACACTTTGTTCCAATCACATTCTTGTCTTTAGGTCTAGGGACCAATTCCCATGTCTTGTTTTTTTCAATCTACTCTAGTTCTTCTTTCATAACATTAATCCAATGTTCATCTTCACAAGCTTCATTAGTAGTCTTAGGTTCAATTTGAGAAATCAAACATAAATGTACCTTATTTCGAGTCAAAAATCCTCTATCTAAACTTCCAATAACTTTCTCAATAGGGTGATGTCTTGAAATATACCTGTTAGGTGTCATAGTTACTGATCTTGTTCCAACTACAGGTTCTTCTCTACTTTGTTCTTTGTTTTCTTCTCTATTTTCTTCTCTATTTTCTTCAGTATGACTTTCATTCAGCAAATCACTCTTAGTTTCAAAAAATAATTCTGCATTTTCAATGTTAGTCTGAGGTTGTGCTTCTCCATCAGATTCATAATCAAGCATTCTTTCCTAAATTTTAAACTTCTCATCAACTTTTACATTTGCACTTTCAATAATAGTCTTAGTTCTTTTGTTATAATATCTATATGCTTTGCTTTTCAAAGAATATCCAAGAA
The DNA here is from genome assembly GCA_027943335.1 of Chamaecyparis obtusa. NCBI lineage: Eukaryota > Viridiplantae > Streptophyta > Pinopsida > Cupressales > Cupressaceae > Chamaecyparis > Chamaecyparis obtusa. Next base: position 2,486,093 of record BSBK01005860.1, read on the forward strand.
ACATTCCTTCATCACTTCTAGGATTAAACTTTCCTATATCATCATCTTTCTTAATATAACATTTAATTCCAAAAATTCTAAAATACTTAACTGAGGGTGCATGTCTAAACCATAATTTATAAGGTGTCTTATTTGTATCTGCTCTGATTTATACTCTATCCATAGTGTATACTACTGTGCTCACTACTTCTCTCCAAAAAGTCTTAGCCAAATCATTTTCAAACAACATAGCTCTTGTTGCTTCAATTATTGACCTATTCCTTCTTTCTACAATACCATTTTGTTCTAGTGTTCTAGGGGTTGAAAGTTGTCTCTTAATACCATTCATTTCAGAAAAAGTCTTAAACACTCTAGATGTAAATTCACCACCTCTATCAGATCTTAGACACTTAATCTTCATTCTAGATTCATTCTCAATTTTTGTTTTCATGATCTTAAACTTATCAAATGCTTCAGATTTTTCTTTCAAAAATGCAATCCACATCATTCTTGTAAAATCATCAACAAGAATCATAAAATACCTTTCTCCATAGAATCCTCTAGTCCTAGTAGAACCACTCAAGTCTGTATGAACAATCTCCACCTTCTCTGTCGATGTGAACTTCTTGCTCAGAAATGAACTCCTTTTCTACTTTTCCATCATACATTCTTTGCAAATCATGTTAGTAGGTTTCATAATTCTAGGTAAATCTCTAACTGTAAGTGTAGTGCTCACCTTGACAATATTATCAAAGTTTATATGACAAAACCTTTTATGCCATAACCAACTGTCATCAATCTTAGTTATCAAACATGTCATCTCAGTAAGATTCAACTAAAATACATTACCTCTGGTTCTGGATCTTTTTCCAATCAGATTTCCATCTCTATCTTTTATCACACAAGTTTTCTCAGCAAACCAAACTTGATAACCCTTATCAACCAATTGTCCAACACTTAGTAGATTATGTCTCAATCCATCAACAAAGTAAACATCATCAGTGTTAGTCTTTCCATCAAGAGTAATAGATCCTATACCCTTAATCAAACAAGGTGCATTATTACCAACCCTAACAATTACTCCATCATAATTATCTAACTTAACAAACTTTCTTTTATCTCCAGTCATATGATGTGAACAACCACCATCTATAATCCAATCAGATTTCTTTTCAACTTGAGAAACTAATGCTTTTTCTCCCCTTTGATCAGATTCAGAACTTTCTTCTTTAATTGCTACAAATCCTATTTCCTCACAGTTATCATTATCACTATCACTTAAATGTCTTTCAATTCCTACCTCAATATCTTCATCATTTGCATAATAAAATTTAAAGATTTTCTTACCATCTGGTTCACTTTTTACAAGTAATGCAATACCTTCTTCAATCTTCTTATCTTCCTCAGATTTAGATCTACTACTGCTGGCATAATCTCCATTCACACTAGTACTTCTTGTAGGTCTAATGTTAAGAGCATTGAATGCTATCTCCATTCTAGGTAGCTCTCCTGATAATCTCAAATTCATCTCTTCTATTTCTAATCTTCCAAGAAGAGTCTCTCTTGAAAAGTTTGATGTACAAGGTATCACTTGTTCAATCATTTGTGTTTTATGCTTGAATACTGGTGTCAAAGTTCTCAGAATTTTCCATATCACTTCATTCTCTATCTTATCACCTCCACAAGACTTTATTCCTATTACAATCTCAGACATCCTACCAATATAGCTTCTAATAGATTCATCTTCCATCATTCTAATATCTTCAAATGCACAAATCCAATTATGTAATCTAGCCTTCTTTGCATGTTCATCACCTTCAAAAGTAGAATGTAAAGCTTTCCAAATTGCATGAGATGTTTTCAAACATCTTACCTAACTATATTCATTTTCTGGTAGTGCTGACAAAAGTGCTTCTCTTGCAAGTATGTTACACATGAATAGATCTAGTTCATCTTTAGTTCCTGCCTCTAGATTGTCTTCCTCAATGATAGTCTTCTCAATCTTTGTAATCAACCAATAACTTGGTCCTAAACACAATAGATGTGTCTTCATCTTTTCTTTCTAGCTGTCAAAATTTACTCCATCAAACTTAGGGCTTTCTTTCCTAAAATTCACCATGGATCTTCTTAAGTTGTTAAACTTTTCTTTCAAGGACCTGCTACTTTGATACCGATTGTTAGAAAGTAAAGATCCCCAAGATAACTGAGAGGGGGGGGGGGGGGTGAATCAGTTATCTAATAATTTAACCATTCAACTGCTTTAAACAATATAATTAATGTATTAATCAACCATAGAAAGATAACCATACACAATTGCACAATAACACAAGATATGTTGACTAGGGAACCTCTTGAAAAGAGTAAACCCCAGTGGGAATGATGCCCACAAAATGATGCACTAATATGAAAATTCCTTGTTAGAGGATGGACCCTATTAGGAGTCTTATGAAATACATTCAGTACATATAAATCCCTATTAGGAGATTTTGAATCCCTATTAAAAGATTCTAACCCGGTTAAGAGTTTATGGAAGAAAGAAGGACCCACTGCCCAAACAACTTCAAGGCAAGATCTCTGAACCCACTGTCCAAAAGATCTTAGAATTATTCAATAGAATAATATGAAATATATTACCTCCTTCACACTGTGCCAAAACCACACTCTCTGCTACACAAGATCACAATTCCAGATCTCTATACTCACAAGTCTTCCTTCATCACTGAATTAGCTCTTTTCTTCACTTCATGCATATATTCGCATCTCAACCTTCACAATACATATTTCAACAAGGAAAAAATTTCTCCTTATATACCAAACTCAAATAATTACAAATGAGTTGGTCCTCAATTACAAAAAAATAATTTCTACATGCTACACACAAAATTCACATAAAATTGTCGGCCTCCAGATACTGTAACTTTCTCCAAACATATCTTCAAAGTTTGCACTGTGAACCACATCATCATTAATGAGTCTCCAACATCCCTTTAACTGTGCAAAATCAGATTCCATCCCAGCTAAGAGATATCCTCTGATTTTTGAAAATTGCTTCACAGAAACACTGTCTAAACACTGCTTTCACCAAAATGGTCATAACTCTCATGAATGAATGAATTTCTTTTTTCACTGTTAACCATAGGTTAATAACACACCAAAGAACATACCATGAACTGTGCAAAAGCTAATCTACAATAAAACATGTGCGCAAAAAAAAACTATACCTGCTTTCCTGCTGATATCCAGAATATCACTGTGTTGACATCAATGACAATCCAAGTCATGAATGCAACAACAACTACTACAGAATGACTGCCAAAATACTTTGCATTCATTCCTAATAGAAGTAAGTTAAGAAATAACACATGCTTAGTTTGTGAATTCGAGCCTAAGAATGTTAGAGATGCACTTGAGAGTGAGGAATGGATTAAGGCCATGAATGAATAAATTGAACAAATAGAGAAAAACTAAACATAGACATTGGTACCAAGACCGAGTGATAAAAATGTAATTGGTACTAAGTGGATTTCTTCAAACAAGTTGAATGAGAATGGTGAAGTAACTGTTAATATGATTTAGAACAATAGAGAGTGGGGGTGAATCAGTTGTTCTTAGGTCCTAATGTATAAAATAACTTCAAAAAATTTTCCTTAAATTAGATCAAGTAACCAAAACAAACTCAGTCATCACTGATTCAATAATATAAACATATAACATTGCAGTCCACTACCTAGTTGTAACTAACTTGTAAAACATACAAATGTTCAAACCAAAACATTCACACAAGTATTGACACCAAGATTTATAGTGAAAATCCAATATGGGAAAAACCATTTTGTAACATGCTACTATTATTTTCACTCTTCTAAAGTGAGCTCAGTTAAAAGCCAACCCTATCAAAGGTTACAATACACACTATCAGGTGTGACCCAGTTAAAGGATTTCAATCACCCTATTAAAAGTGAGCCTTGTTACAAGACTTACATACACTCCATTAGAATGCAACCTTGTTCAAAGGATTTAACATATGATAGTTAGGTCAACCTTTTTTAAAAGGATTTTGACTGTTACAATGGTTAGAAAGTAGCAGGAGTATTGATCTGAAAAATATACAACTCACTTTGCAGATATCAGATCCAATTCCATACACAAATGTTGGTTTACTGACTTTGAAACTTTTCCATCTCCATCTCTGATCTACTCGGAACTTTTCTTCAAGTAATCACCACACTCCTCCTTCAGCCTTTTTGCTTATACAGTCAATAAAACTTACTGTTCTTCCAGCATCTACTTCACCCATGCATTCTCATACCTAATGTTTAGGTTCCCTTAATACTTTTCTCTGTTAGGTTAACTTATCTTTTGCCGCTTAATCTCCTTTGTAGATCTTGGGGTTAGGTCAGATTCATTGAATCTACCCACTTCATGTTATTCATCTCCTCTTCTAGAATCATCTCAAATCTCATTAAGATTTACAATAAAACATTTTACAAAGCATTAAATGCTTCCATACAATCAATAAATAAAGTCAACACATTTTACATAATCCAAGAATTTAACAATGTCAGCTCCAAATCTGAATTCTCTTCAAATATAAAAATGTTGATGCTCAGTCAATACTGTGATCATCCACTTGGTCTTCATGTAAAATGCTCGGTCACTACTAAAACTATTTCCTCAGCATATACTATCTTCCTTGGCAATTAACTGATACTCGGTCGACACTATATTTTTGCTCAGCATACACTAACTCAGTCGACACTAACATAACTCAGCTTAAACATGATTTCTTCATTTTTACTCGGTTAAGCCTACCAGTTTAGTCCTCAATTTTTACTAAGATAAACAATACATTGTCCCATCATTGTACAACATAGTCAAGTACACTTTGTAGTATCAAGATAACTCAAACTTTCCCTAGGTGCTATTGTTACCATCCTTTCTTTCTCTTCTCAAAATAGATATAGTACTTTCCTAAGTAGCAATATTCTTACCAATTAAGGTTTGACATCAATGACAATACAACAATTGCTTCAATTGTAGTTTCCAACAATCTCCCTCTTTGGCATTGATGGAAACACCATATGATATCACTTGAATAACACATGGATTACCAACCAATCCAAAAACTTATCTATCCATCAAAGAAAATTTATAATATCCTTAGCTTCATTCTGATTTAGAATCTATAAATCTCACTTCTGTGACCATCAGAAGTATTTGGATCTCCCTCTATCCTGATCTTTCATTTATGTTCATCATCCCTACTCTTCAGTTCATGTGTTATAATATCATTTCAGTTCAATCTCCCTCTTTGACAAAAATGCCAAAGCAGCAACTAAAACTTACACCCAACAGATGTAGATATATCATGTGCAACACAGTGTTTCTCCCTCTGTCATTTTGCTTATGATTGATTAGTTGTCTTTGCTTCTTCTTCATAGCTCTAGGATAGTCCTAAAGTGTGACAATCTTCTGCATCAATTTGTCAATTATTCTATTGTAGCATATTTGATGCAGTGCTCCTAGCTTGACTAGGTAGCCTCAGTTAGGGGAAGGACCCCTAATTGACTTCTCAAATACTCATGAGCTTCTTTAGGTAAAGCTTTAGTGAATATGTCTGCCAGTTGTTCTTTAGTATTCACATATTCCATTCGGACTTCCTTGTCTTGTACCAATTTTCTCAAATAGTGATACTTGATTGCTATATGCTTGGTCTTAGTGTGCATCACTAGATTCTAAGAAATATTGATGGCACTTGTGTTGTCACAGAAAATAATAACAGGTTCAGTGATTTCTTCTTTCATGCCTATCAACAACTATTTTATCCATATTAAATTTGAACAGTTTACTGCAGCAGCAACATACTCAGCTTCAGCAGTAAATTAAGAAATGCAATTTTGTTTCTTTCTTGTCTAGGAGACTAATCTCTGTCCAAGAAAGAAAGCTCCACCATGAGTGATCTTTCTGTCATCTACATTTCCTACCCAATCAGCATCAGTGTATACTCTAAGTTCAAATTTTTTGTTCTTCTTGTAGTATAACCCATAGTCAGTAGTTCCTTTCAAGTATCTCATGATTCTTTTCATCGCCATCATGTGTGTTTTCTTAGGATTGGCAGAGAATCTTGCAACAATCCCAAAAGCTAGTGCAATATCTGGTCTACTAGGTACAACATACTACAATTTTCCAATCATGGATCTGTACAAAGTCTGGTTAACTTCTACAACATCATCATTCTTAGATAACTTTTGTCCAGTAACCATAGGAGTTCCCACTGGTCTAGCATCTTTCATTCCAAAAGTTTTCACTATTTCATTAACATACTTAGACTGTGTAATGAAAATTCCTTTCTTCATCTGATATACCTGTAAACCAACAAAGAATTTGATCTCACCAAACATACTCATTTCAAATTTAGTTTGCATTTCTTTTGAAAAACTTTTACACAATGCATCTTGTCCAAAAAAAATAATGTCATCAACAAAAATTTTGGCCAATAGAATACCTTTACCTTCTTCATCCTTCAAGTATAGATTGCTTGTGTCATTTGTTCTGGAAAATCCAATCTGCATCAGATAGTTATGCAACCTCTCATACCATGCTCTAGGAGTTTGTTTCAATCCATACAATGCTTTGTTCAGTTTGCATACCATGTGTCTTCTATTTGGATCAATAAAACCTTCTGGCTATTCTATGTAAACTTCTTCTTCCAGTACACCATTTAAAAATGTAGACTTGACATCCATTTGATACACTTTGAAATATTTATAAGTAGCATATGCAAGCAGAGTTCTTACTCCTTCCAATCTAGCTATAGGGGAAAATGTCTCCCCATAATCTATTCCTTCTTCTTGTGTGTAGCCTTTGCATACCAGCCTAGCTTTGTTCCTAGTGATTTCACCTTTTTCATTCAACTTGATTCGAAACACCCACTTTGTTCCTATAACATTCTTATCTGAAGGTCTTGGCACCAGAGTCCAGGTTTCATTCTTCTCAATTTGGTCAATCTCTTCATTCATTGCTTGTATCTGGTCTTCATTTTCTAATGCCTCTTTAGTTGTCTTAGGTTCAAACACAAATAGTAAGCATGTTGGATCCTTGGTCTTGCTTCTAGTCTAAATTCCAGTGTCTTTATCTCCAATTATTTGTTCAGGCTTGTGATTTTTTCTTACTTATTTTGGCAAAATAGGTTCAACATTTTCCTCCTCTATTTCATCAGGTTCCCAAACAAGATTTTTAGATTCAGCTTTTGAATGCTCGGCAACCTCTTCCTAATATTCGACAGCATTGTCTTGTAGTACGGCATGTTCTTGTTCTCTCTTGGCACTATTTTCCTGATGCTCAGCAATTGTTTCCTATCACTCGGCATTGTTTTCCTGAGACTCGGCCTCAGGTGCAAGTCTATTACCAGCCTCTTCTATTTCCTCAATGTACACAAAAGATCCATAATATTCTAGTTCTCTTTTACTATCGGCTTCATTTCTTTCTACATACTCATCAATTTTTACATTCACACTTTCCACAATTTTGTTAGCGTTAGAGTTCAAACACTTATAAGCTTTACTTTTTGTGGAGTAGCCTAGGAATATGCCTTCATCACTTTTGGCATCAAACTTTCCATTCCTATTTTCTTTCAATAAGAAACACTTGCTTCCAAAGATTTTAAAGTATTTAACACTCAGTGTATGCCCATACCATAATTCATAGGGTGTCAAATTTGTACCTTTTTTGATCTGTACCCGATTAAGAGTGTAAACAGTTGTACTTATAGCTGCTTTCTAGTACTTCTATGCCACATTCTTTTCAATCAATAATGTCCTTGCACAGTCCAAAATAGATCTGTTCCTTCTTTCTGCTATACCATTTTTTGGAGGTGTCCTAGGTGTTGACATTTGTCATTTAATTCCTCTATCATTGCAAAATAGATTGAATTCATTTGATGTAAATTCTCCACCTCGGTCAGATCTAAGACATTTCAGGTTCCTACCTATCTCCTTCTCAACCTTAGCTAAATACCACTTAAAATTTTGAAAAACATCAAATTTTTCTTTTAGAAACATTACATGCATCATCCTAGTATGATCATCAACAAACAAGATAAAATATCTAGCTCCACAGTAACTTTGTATACCCATAGGTCCACAAAGGTTAGTATGAACCAAATCTAAAATGTGTTCAGAAGTAAAGGTTTTGCTCTTGAAACTTGACTTAGTCATTTTTCCTAACTGGCATTCTTTGCACATCACATTCTCAAGTTTCTTCAATTTAGGTAGGCCTCTTACTTTCTTCTTCTTACTTATCTCTACCAGATTGTCAAAGTTAACATCACATAGCCTCTTATGCCATAACCAAATGTCATCAAGTTGTGCAATAATACATATTTCTTCAAATAGGTCAAGATAGGAAAAATTACCTCTAGTTTTCTCACCACTTCCAATCAGTTCACCAGTAGCATCAAATATCTTAGCTTTCTTGTGATGAAATTTGACTCGATAACTAGTTCTATTGAGCTGAGCAACGCTTAGCAAATTGTAATTCAATCCTTCAACCCCATAAGCATTTTCACAAGAGATTTTATCATTCAGTTTAATCAATCATTTTCCTCTAATAGGACATGGTGCATCATTACCAAATGTTACACTTTTACCTTCATAATGATGTAAGGTCTCAAACTTACTTTTGTCACCAGTCATGTGATGTGAACAACCATTGTCTATAATCCATTTGTCATTCTTATTCACATAGGAAATCAATGCAGTTTTCTCATCCTCATCAGATTCATCTTTCATTGCAACATAGACTACCTCAATTTCAAAATTATTACTATCACTGTCAGTCTCTTCTTCAGTAATGTAACAAGATTTCTTACCTTTTCCTTTGTAGTCTTTGTACCTTCAGTAGCCTTTGTCATCTCTTCTGTCTTTGTGTCTCTTATTTCTTTCTTCATCTTTATCCTTCCTGTTAGGACATCTAGCAGCTATATGACCGACTTTATTACATTCAAAATATATAATAGGGAGTTTACCTTTATATTTTCCTTTTCCTCTTTTCAGTCTTCTAGCCATAAGAGCTTCTAGGTCTTCAAGATATTCATCAGTAGTATCACTGTCACTTTCGCTTTCGCTTTCACTTTCACTGGTGCATCTTTATTTTTCTTTCTTAGGCTTGTTCAGAACTAACTGTGACTTAAAAGTAGATTCAACATTTCCAATACTACTAATAGTGAAATTATCATAATTAGACAGTTCAAAAGCAGTCAGTTTGCCAATCAAACCTTCCAAGGTAAGCACATTTCTAGAGTTACATCTATATTCCAGAATAGCTAAGATCTTAATAGAATATATAAGACGCAGAGTTCTTAGCACTTTTCCAATTATGGTCTCATCATCAATAGTTCCATTTGCTTCTCTAATAGCATTCACAACTTCTTTTATTCTACCACAATATTGTGCAATGTTTTCATCTTCATTCATTCTCATTTCATCAAACTTACCTCTAAGACTCTCAGCTTTATCTTTTAGCACATATAGATCACCACCATGGATCTTTGCAAGAGTGTCCCACATGTCTTTATTAGTTGTGCAGTCCTTAATATCCTCAAATTCTAGATAGCTTAGGGCAAATGCAATTTCCAACATTTCCTAATTATGTTCTTTCTTAGCTCTCATTTCCTTGGTAGTCAAAGGTGCAACAGGTGTGACATAGTCATGCTCAATGTAGTATTTTGCAGAATCACCAATACCAGCCAGATGTAGCTTCATCAAGCTTTGCCATGTAGGGAAGTTTTCCTTGTTCAACTTTGGTACCTCCTTCTTATACATCTTGATCATTTTCCTCAAGTCCCTTTAAACTTATTTTCTGTAGACACCAATAAGAAACACAGCTCTGATACCAATTTTTAATATGATTCAGAACAACAAAGAGGGGGGGTGAATCAGTTGTTTTCAGGTCCTGATGTATAAAATAACTTCAAAAACTTTTCCTTAAATCAGATCAAGCAACCAAAACAAACTCGGTCATCACTGATTCAATAATAGAAACATATAACACTGCAGTCCACTACCTAGCTGTAACTAACTTGTAAAACACAAAAATGTTCAAACCAAAATATTCACACAAGTATTAACACCAGGATTTATAGTGGAAACCCAATATGGGAAAAACCACTTTGTAACATGCTACTATTATTTTCTCTCTTCTACCTTGAGCTCGGTTAAAAGCCAACCCTATCAAATGTTACAATACACACTTTCAGGTGTGACCCGGTTAAAGGATTTCAATCACCTTGTTAAAAGTGAGTCTTGTTATAGGACTTACATACACTCTATTAGAATGCAACCTTGTTTAAAGGATTTAACATATGACTATTAGGTCAACCTCTATTAAAAAGATTTTGACTGTTACAATGGTTAGAAAGTAGCAATAGTATTGATCTGAAAAATATACAACTCACTTTGCAAATATCAGATCCAATTCTGTACACAAATGCTGGTTTACTAACTTTGAAACTTTTCCATCTCCATCTCTGATCTGCTCGGAACTTTTCTTCAAGAAATCACCACACTCCTCATTTAGCCTTTTCACTTATACAGTCAATAAAACTTACTGTTCTTCCAACATCTACTTCACCCATGCATTCTCATACCTAATGTTTAGGTTCCCTTAATGCTTTTCTCTGTTAGGTTAACTTATCTTTTGCCACTTAATCTCCTTCATAGATCTTAGGGCTAGGTCAGATTCATTGAATCTACCCACTTCATGTTCTTCATCTCCTCTTCTAGAATCATCTCAAATCTCATTAAGATTTACAATAAAACATTTTACAAAGCATTAAATGCTTCCATACAATCAATAAACAAAGTCAACATGTTTTACATAATCCAAGAATTTAACAATGTCGGCTCCAAATATGAATTGTCTTCAAATATAAAAATGTTGATACTCGGTCAATACTATGATCATCCACTCAGTCTTCATGTAAAACACTCGGTCACTACTAAAACTATTTGCTCAGCATATACTATCTTCCTCGATAATTAACTGATACTCGGTCGACACTCGATTTTTTCTTGGCATACACTAACTCAGTTGACACTAACATAACTTGGCTTAAACATGATTTCTTCATTTTTGCTCGATTAAGCCTACCAGTTTAGTCCTTAATTTTTACTAAGATAAACAATGCATTGTCCCATCATTGTACAACATATTCAAGTACACTTTGCAGTATCAAGCTAACTCAACCTTTCCCTAAGTGCTATTGTTACCATCCTTTCAGTCCCTTCTCATAATAGATATAGTACTTTCCTAAGTAGCAATAATCTTACCAGTTAAGGTTTGACATCAATGACAATACAACAATTGCTTCAATTGTAGTTTCCAATAGTAACTAGAAACAAAGCAAGATTTATACGCAAGGGATATGCACAAGAAGAAGGTATTGTCTATGGTGAAACTTTTGCACCAGTAGAAATACTTGAAGGAGTCTGAATATTACTTGCATATGATACACATAAAGGATTCAAAGTATATCAAATAAGAACATGGTATGTAGACTACACAAAGCACTGTATGGACTAAAATAAGCACTGAGAGCATGGTAACAAAGATTACATTCTTATCTTATTAGTAATGGCTTTGTAAGGACAAGTGACAATAGCAATATATACATGAAAGGATTATATGATGACAATATTTTAATTGCTCAAATTTTTTTTGATGATATAATATTTGGAGGAAATTATACTATTTGCAAATCTTTTGTTGATGAAATGAGAAAAGAGTTTGAAATTTCAATGTTTGGAGAGATCAAATTATTTCTAGGTTTGCAGATTATACAACAAAATGATGAGATTTTCATGGCACAATCAAAATACATCAAGTGTTAAAGACTTTTAGTATGGAAGATTCAAAACTGGTAGGTACACCGATGGTGACAGGATGTAAGGTGAAAAAAGATGATGAATCAACCAAGGTAAATCAGACACCGTATAGATCAATGACTAGAAAACTAATGTAGGTGGTACATAGTAGGCTTGATATAGCACATACAGTTGGGATTGTAACAATATTTTCTACTAATCCTAAGGAATCACATATGGTTGTTGTTAAAAGGATTCTAAGATATTTGAAGAAAATTGAAGATTATGGTTTATGGTATAAAAAGGAAGGCAATTTGTAACTCTGAGTTTACACTGATGCATATTGGGCTAGAAACATTGATGATCAAAAGAGCACAACTGGTAGAGCATTATTTTTAGGAGCAAGAGTTGTAACATGGAAAAGTAAGAAACAAGCATGTATTTCTTAGTATACTACTAAAGCAGAGTATGTTGTTGTTGCTACTAATTGTTCAAATATTGCATGGATAAAACAAGTGCTGGAAGGAATGAATGAGGTGATCATTGATCCAGTGATTATATATTGTAACAACAAAAGTGCTATAAATATTTCCAAGAATATAGTGATGCATTGAAAAACAAAGCACATATTTATTAAGTATCACTATTTGAGGGAACAAGTACAAGAAAAGAAAGTGAAACTCAAATTTGTGAATTCTAAAGAACAACTTGCTGATATATTTACCAAGCCCTTACCAAAGGACACTTTTGATTACTTAAGGACTAGACTAGGGGTTTGTACCCTATCTATCGGTCACTAAGGTGATCAGGAGGTTGCATCAACCTATATTTTATCAAAAACTCATTTATGTTGATGCATGTATCTCATACTTTAGGATTCCTAAGGTTGTGAAAGATTGTAGAAGCTGGAACAGAGAATTGTATATTAGTACATGAAGGTACTTGATCTAGACCAAATAATAGAGAATAAATTAGTTGTTGAAGAGCTATTTATTTTTCTTTTGGAATTGTTGTCACAAGGAGAGAAATTTATATGAAATATCTATTGATGAGAACATGAAAAGGGAGAGAGATTTCAATGAAAAAACTATCCACTATAGGGAGTGAAAGAATCAGAGAACTGAAGAAGATCAAATCCATAGGGAGAGTCTACATGGAATGTTGTTTTTAGTGATTAAACATATTAAATATCAAGCTAAGGAGAGCTTACCGAGCTACAACATTTATTTTTATAGTTTTAAAACTAATGTTTGGTATGGTATGGAATATTTCATATTTTTTTTCTTGCCATCAATGCCAAAGGGAGAGATTGATAACCTACAACTGATTGAATATATTGATGAACTGAAGAAACAGTGATTAGAGATCACCGAGCTATTAAAGTGATATGTAAGATTATTAAATCATTCAATATGTTGTCATTGATGTCAACTAATTTTGACTATACTTATCATGATAGTTACAAACATATCAACATCTGTAGAAGGGAGAAATGGTGAGGAAATGATACATCTATATAAGGAAAAGATGGATATGATAGATAAGGATAAGGTATACATTGGGTAACTTATTGATGAGTCTATGGAATTATATTGTTGACTTGAGCATGTTACATTATTCTATTATGAAGAAGAGATCAGATTTGAACAAGTTAACGTGGTCGGTAATTAAAGAATTCTCTATACACCAAGTCAGTCTTGTGTATACCGAGTGATAGTAATAACCGAGTTAGTTATCACCAATGCATTCAGTATTAATTAAGTATGGATGAAAACATTAAATGCTATAATAGGTGACTAAAATTGACGAGATGGAAATTGCTTATGATTCTGAGGTAACAGATGAAGTTTGTTATAAGATCCATGACTGACAAAATTTCAAGATGATAGAAAGGGAAGAGAATGAAACATGTTATTGACACATCTGCTGAGGAAGTTTGAAGAGGAAAAATGGATGAAGGAGATTAAGAGGCCAAATCTAATGGCTGATATGAAAATGGTTTACACGTCTATTTAAGAGACATGAGATTCATTGTTGAACTATGTCAGATGAATAGAGACTGTAGAAGATTTTGTGTGAAGACATTTTTTCACGCATTCCTGATCAAACTAGTTACAGATAGAATCGAGATGAACTGTAGGCATAACCAAGCGTCAAAGATATAAACATTGAGTGAAGTAAGTTGAAGGATATGATGAAGTAAATTGATTATTGATCAGACAAGTTTTTATGGGCTTAGCATAGATCTGAATACTTGTAAATTGAGTTTTATTTGAATTAGATCACTACTATATCAGTTTAACCATTGTTACAACAAAATTTCTTAACCGAGTGGACTGAACAATCTTTTGTATTTCCATATGACATTCTGGCAATGTTAATTATTATCTATTGACCACATAGTGAATGTTGTTCAAAACTTAACTGTTAGTGATGAATCCTTTGAATAGGTCACACCTGATAGTGTGCATTGTAATCTTTAATAGGGTTGTCTCTTAACCGAGATCACTTCAGAAGAGTGAAATATTTTAGGTTATCGGTGCCAGGTGGTTTTTTCCTTACCAGGGTTTCCACATTAAATCTATGTGTTATGTTTTATTTTTTATGATTTTTTTTCTATCATACTTTACATGTTGCATATTTGATTAATCGGTAAATATAGTTTTGGAAATTACTAGTGCTCAGTAAATAAATAGAAAGATAGTTATTTTATCTTATCAAGCTATTTGAATTGTTGAATAAGTTTGAAAAAGTACATCTGAGAGTTTGGGACTGTAGGATAATTGATTCACCCCCCCCCCCCCTTTCAGTTATCTAAAATATCCTATGGATGAGTTGGTAAAAAGTGATAACCTAATAAACAACTTGGGAAAGGGGGGTTTCAAAAGATAATGAAAGACACATAGATATAAGTCCACATAGACTTGTTGGAGTACCAGGACCATAGGTAACTTCCAGGGTGGATCCCTATTCAAAAAGGGGGGACCGGGGTTACTTGGTTTGCAAAGTGTATCCTAATGTATACATTGTGTGATGACACTCACATAGGTGGTATGCTAGAAACCTAACCTTTGTGTATAGTAAGGTGATATCTTGTTATGTATTTTATCTTGTTTTCAAATTATTATTTTTTAAAGCCTTAGGTTTATTTATGCCTTGTGAGTATCTTGGTTCTATCTCCTAGCACGGGGGATGGAACTTCTCAGTTTCACATGGTTGGGTGGCAAATATCTTTCGAGATATTGTTTGTGGTTAGTGGCTTGGATGTGTTTCATATTTCCTGCAGTGATAAATATTTCTCAATTTGTATCATGTATTAATGAAAAGAAAGATGTAAATATCTTTTTCTAAAGAATTCGGTCCATTCATGTAATTGTTAATGTAATTGTATTAATATTGGGAATGAAAATAATAAAATAATTTAATTGGGGAGGAATAGTTTTTAGGTTATTTCAAGGGATGTTATTTGAAGATTCAAAATTTATAATTTAAAATGCAATCTTGTATCCTTTCTTTATCTCTCCTATATGGAATGAAAAGCAATGTCTCGATTAAGAGGTTTAATTGAAATTGTAAAAGGGTAGTTATTCAATGTGTAGGTAAAAGGAATGAAAATGAAATAGGAAGTAAAGATATAGTTATGAATGAAATATTACTTTCTTACCTTTCTCTTATATTCTAAAATACAAAGTAAAAGAAAAAGGAAATGGAATTCAATTTGATTAATGATGAAATGCAATGCTTTTATTTTGGTAAATGAAATCAATAAGGGAACCTTAAGGAATGTACTTTATGGATGTTATTAATGAAAAGTTAGAATGTTAGAAAAAAAAATTGTTAGTTGTAATTTTAGGTTAAAAGACTTGATTCCTTATGGGTTCCCTGGTGGGGACATTACACACATACTTAACATCAATTCTTTATTTCATCTTCTTTCTTTAAGAACCATTTCATCACATATTTCACATTGATATGGAAACTTGAAATCAGCAAGTCAATAGGCTTGACATGAATAACAACATAACTAATCCAATCCTTCTACATACCTTTCATTTCTCAGTTGACCTAGTTCATTCTCAACATATTAGTTGGGGTAACAATCTCAGAAATTTTAATTGGGGTAACAATGATAGCCATGATGAATCTTCCATGGGTCATTCTTTCCATTTGACCAAATATTCTTCATATGTCTTGTTCCTTGTGATTCTTCCAACATGGCTATCCAATATGTCTTTAATCTCCTCTATAGCTAAACTAGTTATTGGAATATTTTATTGTTCTTCTGTGATCTGATCCTCAACACCTCCTTCATGATATTTTGTCAGATCATATATGTTAAATACTGGTGGAATATTGAGTTCACTAGGAAATTCTACTTCATAAGCATTTTTTGAATCATGTGTCTTCATTATTTTGCATGGTCCAAACTTCTTCATCTTCAACTTATTGTATGTTCCTACTAGAAATATCCCCTTTCTCAAATGAACCATGAATTCATCCCCCACCTGGAATTCCTTATGCCTCTCTTTCTTATCTACCTTAGCCTTGTACTATGTATTCATTTTATTAATATGTTTCCTTACCTGCTCATGCAAAATTTTCAAGTGTTCTACAAAGTTTTTAGTGTCAGTGCTACTTATCTCTCCTTTGTCCAACTTTCTTAATTTTGATGCATTTATAGGACTACTTCCATATACTATTTGGAATGGTGATTTACCATTTCTCCTATTGATAGAATTATTATATGAAAATTTTTCTTGTGGTAAAATTAAATCCCATCCCTATGGTTCATTTCCAACCAAGAACCTCAATAGATTCCCCAAACTCCTATTGACCACTTCTATCAATCCATCATTCTATGGATAGTAAGTTGAGTTAAACTTCAAATTTGTCTTCAACTTTCTCCACAAGGTTCTCCAAAAGTACCCAACAAACTTGGTGTCCTGATCTAAAACTATGCTCTTTGGTAAACCATGTTGTCTCACCACCTCCCTTAAAAATAATTCTCCTACATGAATTGTATCATTAGTCTTCTTGAAAGGAATGAAATGTGCCATCTTTGAAAATATGTCTACCACTACAAAAATGGAATCATGCCCTCTCTGAGTTCTTGGTAAACCAATAAAAAAGTCCATACTAATATCCTCCCATGGCTTCTCTAGTACATATAATGGGTGATATATTCTTGTATTTTTCTTGGCTCCTTTTTCCATTTGACATACCCTACAACCTTGTATAATTTTTTTAACAATCTTGCTGCAACTATAGCCAATAATAATTTTCACTAACTGGAGCAATGGTTTTATCTCGACCAAAATGTCTATCTTGTCCTCCACTATGCTTTTCTTTGATTAGATTATGCCTCATGAAACACCTTGGAATGCATGTAACTAACTACTTATGCATAACATGCCATCCTAAATTGTGAAGTCCAACCATTTGGTTCTATCTAGAGTAACAGGTTCTATACAATCTTTCCAAGCTTTACCAAAACCGGGATCCTCAAGGTACAAACTCTTGAGTTCCTTGAACCTAATAACCTCAATCTACATCTTTGTCATAAAAATATGTCTCCCAGTAAGGTCATCTATAACCCTATTAGACTTTTCACTCTTGTGTTTCAAAACAAAAGTGTAACTCTATAGAAACTCAACCCATTTTAAATGCATCTGATTCAACTTCCCTTGACTATTCAAATATTGAAAAGCTTGATGATCAGTAAATAAAACAAAATATTTTAGCAAAAGATAATGTCTCCACTTCCTCAATTCTTGAACTATAGCATAGAACTTCTAATCATAAACAAAATATTTTTCTTGGCATCATTCAACTTCTCACTGAAATAAGAAATGGTTTTACCTTCCTGACTCAAAATAGCTCCAATAGCATTACCACTAGCATCACATTCTACTTGAAATACCTTGTTAAAATCTAGAAGACCTAAAACAGGTTATTCTATAACTTTTCTTTCCAACAATTCAAAACTCTTGTCAATTCTTGCTCTCCACTTAAACACTTTCCTTTCCCCTCTCATTATTTCAGTCAATGGTCCACAAATACTACTGAAACTTTGAATAAATTTTTGTAAAATCTAGCCAAACCATGAAGAGATCTTATATTAGTAGCACTCCTTGGATTAGGGCATTCAAGGATAGCCTTCACCTTCTTTGGGTCTATTTGTAGACCTTATATTGAAACTACTAATCCGAGATACACTAACTCCTTCATAAACCTTCCCTTCTTTAGATTAATCAAAAACTTCTCTTCCCTTAGCCTCTCAAACACCCGACAAATATGCATTACATTTTCTTCCAATGTCTTACTGAAGATCAAAATATCATCCAAATAAACAATGACAAACTTACCCAAAAATTCTTTCAGTACTTTGTTCATGAGTTGCATGATTGTGCTTAGTAAATTGGTTACCCCAAAAGGCATGACTAACCAATCGTATAAGCCCTCCTTTTTCTTGAAGGTTTTCTTCCATTCATCTCACTCTCTAATTCTAATTTGGTGATATCCACTCTTTAGGTCTATGTTTTTGAAATAGATAGCTCCACTCAAACAACCCATAATATCATGCATCCTTTGCAAGGAAAATATGTACTTAATAGCGATCTTATTTATAGCTTGATAATCCATACACATCCTCCATTCTCCATTTTTATTTTTTGCTAATATTGCTAGTACAGCACATAGACTCAAACTTTCTTAGATCAATCCCTTCTACAACAACTCCTACACTTGTTTGTTCAATTCCTCACTCTCTACCAAATTCATCCTATGGGCTCTCTTTTTTGTAAAACTAGCCCCTAAAATCAAGTCCATCTAGTGATAGATATTTCTCACTAGTGGCAATCCATCAGGTACACTGTCAGATACAATATCCTAAAATTCCTCCAACACGTGTGCAACTTTTGTAGGTACATCTTCTACTTCCTCTTTCCCAACTTTTGTAATTAAAGAAAAACACATATACTCATGTCTTTTACCCTATTTCCTTCATTGGCTTCAGCTTGTATTGGAGTCCATCCTTTGTCAAAGAATAAGTATTAGCACAACCATCATGTATAGTGCACCTGTTGAACTACCAAGGCCTTCCTAGAAACAAATGATATGCATCCATGGGTATGATATCACTGAGTACCTCATCTCGGTAACTTCCAATCTTGAGCTTCAATAAGCACTACTCATTCACCGAGACCTTGTGGTCATCCTGTAGCTAGGAAATTTGGTACAGATGTGGTTTTTTTCCCTTTTCATCTTTAACTTTTTGATTATTTCTTCTAACACTAGATTATCAGTGCTTCCACCATCAATAATCACTTCACGACACTTATCCTCACACTTTCACCTAGTGCAAAATAGGCTCTTCCTCTTATCTAATTATTTCTCTTCATTTATCATGGTCCTCCTACCAACTAGGATTTCTCCTTTCTCACCATAATCTTAGTGTTCTGACTAAGCTTCTTCATTTTCATGCACATCTCATGCATGGCCTTCAGCCCTCCTATTCATCATTCCTTGATGTTGGGAACATTCATAGGCTCGGTGTCCTTCTTCGCAATGGAAAAATGTTCCACAAAAACCTCCTCTTATAGGTCCTTTCCCTCTTCCTCTTCCTCTCTAATTGCTATTATTTTGATCATAGAAACGATTAAAATTATTTCCCCTCTGATTCTGATTGGTACTTTAATTATCATTCTTTTTTTAGATCTTCATTTTGGCCTCCATAAGACCGTCCCTTGGATCTTCCACCTTGCTTGCTTTCAAACTTCTTGTTCATCTTCTATTCCACCCTTAAGGAAAATTTGTACACCTCTTCAATACTGGTCATTCTATACAAACTCAACTCCTCCTTAATACTTAGCCTTAACCCATGAAGATAGCGGGCAACATTTTCCTTCTTAGCTTCTGCATGACCTATTCTAATGAGGACTTAGTAGAACTCTTCTATATACTCCTACACATATCTTCCCACTTGTTTCAACCCTTTCATTTTGTTTAGTATATCAAGATCATAATCAATGGGAATGAATTTTCTCTTCTATTTCTCTAACATTTAGTCTCATCTTGTGATTTTCTCCTTTCCTCTTCTATTCCTCTCCAACTGAATCTCCTGCTGCCAAATTTTTGCATGACCCTTCAGTTTAGCCTTCGTAAATTTGACCCTATTTGGATCTTTGACATCTTCATACTCAAAGTATTATTCTAGATCATTGATCAAGTTGATCAATTCCTTTGGGTTAAGATTTCTTGAAAATGTGAAAACTCCAATCTTGGGCCTTTTTCTAATCTTGGAAATGGCCCTCAAAAACCTATCCTCCTCAGGATTTCTAGGTGTTTCTGGTGCTTCCTAGTCACCTTGTCATTCTTCTTCAAACTCCCCTTCACTTTCATCTCTAACCAAAATATTCATTCCTCTATGTACCTCCTCTTGCAATGATTGCACTTGTATCTGGATGGCTCTAAAACCCTCTTCTGTTACACCTACAACTCACCCACCATAGTTCCTTGGTGGATAAATTTTTGGCTCCTATCACTCACACCCACAATCATATTCCTAGTGAAAAGTAACTCATAGATGATGATCTATCTACACATGTATGAAATCCAACTATGATACCACTTGATGAAGGGTACTCCCATTATTAACACAAACACACACAACATAATTGAGAATAACAATGAATTGCAAGGACAAGAAATGGGCTTTCTATTACCTCAAATGAAATGGAATTACAGTGTTTAGAAATATAACATGTACAGCCACATGGGAATTTCTCATTACAATATTCTGCAAGCCAAAGCCACCAAATTCATCTTCTCAAAACTACTCTAGATAACCCTATGGGCCTTCAGTATACAGGCAATTTTAACCATCCAAGAGGATTCTAGAAATTTCAACCCTAAAGTTTAAGGTTAACCATCCCTAAGATATTATTATTAATTTTTATTACATTAGAATAGGCCCAAAAAACTTTTGGAACTCAAAAATAAATTATGAAAAAAAATGATTTTCTTCTATTTCAGGTAGCGCAACTTTCGAAGACCATAACTCATTGCATGTTGACCCAATTGGATATTATAACCCAATTTCATAAATGGTAAAAATTTCTCTATAGGTTCCAACCTGTGAAAGATCCATTTAGCCATGATTTTGACCCCTTTTAGTGCCTCTAAAGCCTTCAAAACTAATTTCAAAGTTCCTATCTTGTTGCCAATACCGAAAGTTTTCAATATCCTCAAAACTAGACTTGATCTTGCAATGAAACTTTACTGGCGGGTTGATATAACCAAAGTAAACCTCCAGGGAATAAAATAGAACATTCTAAGCTCAAACAAAACACTTATTAAAAATAGTAAATTTCCAAAAATAGCAGCTCTGCACAAGATAGCCCTTATTGAAAAGAAACCACAAAATATTTTGGGTGATGCAAGATTTCCCTTACACCCTAGATTCTCTTACATTAGATTTCATAGAAAAAAATTTCTATAGGTATGCAAGGCTTAGTCATAGGTCTAAGTGGTTGGATTAGCAATTCAGGATGTGTAAGGACACTTTCTTGATTAGCACTATTATGTCAATGGTTGATTTTGCATAAAATCACACATTGAAACCATAGAATGAGTTACAAGCTCAAGATTACAAATCCATTTAGATTGTTATTTTTGTCCAAATAACATTTATGTTATTGGTATTGAGGAATACTAAGAGGGGGGCTTGAATCATTTTTTGGTACTTTTTAACTTTACTTATCTAATTGCACTACCATAAGCTAACCAAAATGAAAATTAAATAGAGAACAATAGAGAAAACATCCAAAAACTCATGACTCTATGATTTTTGTGTGAAAATCCAGTTAAGGTAAAAACTACAGTGAGGATGGAACCCATAATTATCTTTGCAGAAATATATATAACTTGGTTAAGGGAAATAGTACTATGAATAAAAAATTTACAATGTCATAGGTTAGAACTTTATCTTGTCACTCCCATTTTCCTTTATGCAGTGGTTTGTTTCATAGCAATATGATTTTTCACATGTCATCACAACGTGCATCTTGGATATGGCTTTCAACATTGTTCACTAGAATTCCCACTGAGGTGCCACATGTCCTTCAAGTACTAATATATTTTTCTTTTACAAATATGGGCCCAAAAGTTTTCTAAAGGCGGTACATGTGTTGGTCTTGCATGAGTTTTGGGAGGTAAATCTTTTGGTTTGAGGCAATTTCAATGCTAGTTTTCCACACATCCTTTTATTTTCAACTGAATATCTACATGTGTCTTGCATCTATGAGATTAGTTTGTTTTTAACTATGTGTACGATGTTCGATGAAACTATTGTGCCAATTATTAGAGGTGTGGTTTTCTTTGGAGGTAGTTTCCTTTCTTGAGTGTCATGTGTCCTTTTTTCAGCCGAATCCCTTTTGCTGGTAGGTCTTGATACCTTCCAAACATGACATGTGGCTATCTCATATGGGTTGGAGAGGCTTTAAATGTTTTTCAAAGGGATCCTAAAATCTCATGCACCGTGTGACCTTTCGATTGTAGTTGTACTTTTCCATGCATCTAGCTTTGCATCCTTATCATTCTTTTTATTTTGGTGTAGTTCTTAATGAAACTATTGTCATAATTATTAAGGATTAGCAAATTAAAGTAATAATGAAGAATTCAATTCTATTTACAAAACATAGGTTAAATGTCAATTTTTAGGGTTGGCGATGTGACCCAACATAAAAGCTTGGTGGGATGGAACACATACCACTCTATCTGATCCACTTTTTGGTGGGGTTTTTAGGCAGTGCCTTAGCTATATATACAGAACATTTTAAAGTTAGACATGAGATTTTAGACTTAACTTTTGGCATAAATAGAGTAGAACTCTTGCAAAGGCATTTTTAGAGATCTTTGTTTTATGTTGTAATCCTTAAACTGTAATGGGTATCTTGAATTATTAATACAAATTGATTGTGCTTTCATCCCTTTTATTTTGGTGTTTTAGTGCTCATGAATGTTTATGTGTTGGTTAAATATAATCTCATACTTTAGTGCATTTGTGTTTAAGCTTTTCTAAAAAGATTATTTGTTTAGGCTTCTCTATTCTATGAGTGTATTGCATGGTTCACTCTATGTCTTCTATTTATTGTGTTGATGTATCTCTTTAACTATTCCTAGGCCTATATGCTAAAAAGTTGTCTTGATATTTCATTCCTTAAAATAGCCTGTGCATTTTGAGTTTAAAGTGTTCCAAAAGCTTGATGTTTCACCTTAGTAGGATTAGCTTCCTTCCCATTTTCCTACCCAAAATGAAGATCTAGCTTCTAAAATCTTGGAGGTTACTTAGTGAAATTGCATAAGGTCCCCCATTCACTGAGGATTCCCATAGGTCATTTATCTAGAAGCAATCCTAGGCATCAATTTTTTTTTTTGGCATGCCCGATGGGACCGATTTTTCATAGCTATAAAATAGGTTCCTTCTTTGGTATTTTTATCCTTCAAGAGGTAGATCATAAGCACTTTACAAATCTATATCCATATTTGGGCTAGTTTCTGATGGTATGAGAAAAGTTCCCATTTCTACACGCCTTTTACCCTTGTAGATCCTTCCCTTTATCCTATGAGTTAAAATGGAGGGATACTGTGGCCAACACTATTTTTCCCCTCCTTTTCTTGAAAATTTACACATTACACATTCCTAAGAACAATATTAGGTCAAGAGTGTTGATAGTTTTGCTCCATATAATATGTCTACACCTAGTTATGAGAAAAAACATGATGCCTACTATCTGTTTGTGCACACATGTTAATATGATTTAGAACAACAAAGAGGGGGGGTGAATCAGTTTTTCTCAAGTCCTGATGTATAAAATAATCTCAAAAACTCTTCTTTAAATCAGATCCACCAACCAGAACAAACTCGGTCATCACTGATTCAATAATAAAAATATATAACAATGCAGTCCACTACCTAGCTGTAACTTAACTTGCAAAACACAGAAATGTTCAAACCAAAACATTCACACAAGTATTAACACCAGGATTTATAGTGGAAACCCAATTTGGGAAAAACCACTTTGTAACATGCTACTATTATTTTCACTCTTCTTAATTGAACTCGGTAAAAAGCCAACCTTGTCAAAGGTTACAATACACACTGTCAAGTGTGACCTGGTTAAAGGATTTCAATCACCCTGTTAAAAGTGAGCCTTGTCATAGGACTTACATACACTCCATTAGAATGCAACCTTTTTCAAAGGATTTAACATATGACTGTTAGGTCAACCTCTATTAAAAGGATTTTGACTATTACAATGGTTAGAAAGTAGCAGCTATATTTATCTGAAAAATATACAACTCACTTTGCAAATATCAGATCTGATTCCATACACTAATGTTGGTTTACTGACTTTGAAACTTTTCCATCTCCATCTCTGATCTACTCAGAACTTTTCTTCAAGCAACCACCATAATTCTCCTTCAGTCTTTTCTACTTATTTAGTCAATAAAATTTTACTGATCTTCCAGCATTCTCTATTCACCCATGTACATACATATCCAGCACTTTGATCCTTTTTTATTCTTTTCTCAATTAGGTTAACTCATCTTTTTCTGCTCAGTCTCATTCATAGATCTTAGGGCTAGGTTAGATTCATTGAATCTACCCACTTCATGTTCTTCAGCTCCTTTTCTAGAATCATCTCAAATCTCTTAAAGATTTATGAAAAAAAACATTTTACAATGCATTTAATGCTTTCAGACAATCAATAAATAAAGTCAACATGTTTTACATAATCTAAGAATTCAACAATGTCGACTCCAAAATTGAATTCTCTTCAAATATAAAATTGTTGATGCTCGGTCAATATTGTGATTATCCACTCGATCTTCATGTAGAAAGCTCGGTCATTGCTAAAAATGTTTCCTTGGCTTACACTATCTTCCTCGGCAATTAACTGATGCTCAGTCGACACTATATTTTTTCTCAGCATATACTAACTTGATCGACACTAACATTACTCAGCTTAAACATGATTTCTTCATTTTTGCACGGTCAAGCCTACTAGTTTAGTCTTCAGTCTTACTAAGATAAATAATATATTGGCTCATCATTGTGTAGCATAGTCAAGTACACTTTATAGTATCAAGATAACTCAACCTTTCCTTAGGTGCTATTGTTACCAACCTTTCCTAGCCCCTTAGCAACACTCAAATAGATATAGTACTTTCCTAAGTAGCAGTAGTCTTACCAATTAAGGTTTGACATCAATGACAATACAACAATTGTTTCAATTGCAGTTTCCAATAATCTCCCTCTTTGGCATTAATGGCAACACCATATGATATTACTTGAATAACACATGGATTACCAACCAATCCAAAAACTTATCTATCTATCAAAGAATTATTTGTAATATCCTTAACTTCATTCTGATTCTGAATCATATAAGCCTCACTCACTTCTGTGACCGTCAAAAGTATTTAGATCTCTCTCTATCCTGGTCCTTCATTTCAGTTCAGCTCCTTAGTTCATCTTCCTCTTACCTTCAGTTTCATCAGTTCATCTCCCTCTTTCCTTTCAGTTTCATGTGTTATCAGATCAGTTCATCTCCCTCTTTGACAAAAATGCCAAAGCAGCAACTAAAACATACATCCATCAGATGTAGATAATATATGTGTAGCTCAGTGTTTCTCCCTCTATCATCTTGCTTATGACTGATTCCTTGTCTTTGCTTCTTTTCACAACTCTAGGCCAGCCCTAAAGTGTGACAATCTTTTGCATCAATTTGCCAAATATTCTATTGTAGCACATTTGATGCAGTGCTCCTAGCTTGTCTAGGCAGCCTCAATTAGGGGAAGGACCCCTAATTGACTTCTCAAATACTCATGAGCTTCTCTGGGTAAAGCTTTAGTGAATATGTCTACGAGTTGTTCTTTTGTATTCACACATTCCATTCAAACTTCTTTATCTTGAACTAATTCTCTCAAGTAGTGATACTTGATTGCAATGTGCTTGGTCTTAGTGTGCATCACTAGATTCTTACAAATATTGATATCACTTGTGTTGTCACAGAAAATAACAACAGGTTCAGTGATTTCTTCTTTCATGCCTATCAACAACTGTTTTATCCATACCAAGTTTGAACATTTTACTACAACAGCAACATACTCAGCCTTGGTAGTAGATTGGGAAATGAAATTTTGTTTCTTGCTCATCTAGGAAACTAATCTATGTCCAAGAAAGAAAGCTCCACCACTAGTACTTTTTATGTCATCTACATTTCTTACCCAATCAGCATCTATATAAACTATGAGTTCAAATTTGTCATCCTTCTTATAATATAGACCATAGTCAGCAATTCCTTTCAAGTATCTCATAATTTTTTTCATAGCCATCATCTGTGTTTCCTTAGGATTGGTAGAGAATCTTGCCACAATCCCAACAGCTAATGCAATATCTAGTCTACTATGTACAGAATACTGCAACTTTTCAATCATGGATCTATATAAAGTCTGATTCACTTCTGTAGCATTATCATTCTTAGATAACTTTTGTCCAATAACCATAGGAGTTCCCACTGGTTTAGCATCTTCCATCCCAAAAATTTTTAGTATTTCATTCACATACTTAGACTGTGTAATGAAAATTCCATTCTTCTTCTGATATACTTGTAAACCAACAAAGAATTTGATCTCCCCAAACATACTCATTTCAAATTCAGTTTGTATTTCATTTGAAAATCTTTTACACAATGCATCTTGTCCACCAAAAATAATGTCATCCACAAAGATTTTTGCCAACAAGATACCTTACCTTCTTCATCCTTCATGTACAGATTGCTTGTGTCATTTGTTCTTGAAAATCCAATCTGTATCAAGTAGTTTTGCAACCTCTCATACCATGCTCTGGGAGCTTGCTTCAATCCATATAATGCTTTGTTAAGTTTGCACACCATGTGTCTTTTGTTCAAATCAGTAAAACCTTCTAGTTGTTCTATGTAAAATTCTTCTTCTAGTATACCATTCAAAAATGCAAACTTAACGTCCATTTGATATACCTTGAAATCTTTATAAGCAGCATATGCAAGCAGAGTTCTTACTCCTTCCAATCTAGCTATAGGGGAAAATGTCTCCCCATAATCTATTCCTTCTTCTTGTGCGTAGCCTTTGCATACCAGTCTAGCTTTGTTCCTAGTGATTTCACCATTTTCATTTATCTTATTCTGAAACACCCACTTTGTTCCTATAACATTTTTTTTTTCAAGTCTCGGCACCAAAGTCCAAGTATCATTCTTCTCAATCTAGTCAATCTCTTCATTCATTGCTTGTATCTAGTCTTCATTCTCCAATACCTCTCTAGTTGACTTGGGTTCAAATTCACATAGTAGGCATGTTGGATCCTTAGTCTTACTTTTGGTCTAAATTCCAGTATCCTTGTCTCCAATTATCTATTCAGGCTTGTGATGTCTTCTTACATATTTTTCCAAAATAGGTTCAGTTGTTCTCTCCTCTATTTCATCATGTTCCTCAACAAGATTATCAAATTCAACTTCAGAATGCTCGGAAACCTCTTCCTAATATTCAGTAGCATTTTCTTGTAGCTCGGCATGTTCTTGTTCTCTCTCGGCACTATTTTCCTGATACTTAGTAGCATTTGTCTATCACTCAGTATTGCTTACCTGAGACTCGGCATCAAGTGCAAGTCTATTACTTGCCTCTTCTTCTTCCTCAATGTACACAAAAGATCTATAATCTTCTAGTTCTCTTTTACTATCAGCTCATACTCATCAATTTTGACATTCACACTTTCCCCAATTTTGTTAGTGTTAGAGTTCAAACACTTATAAGATTTACTTTTTGTGGAGTACCCTATGAATATGCCTTCATCACTCTTAGCATCAAACTTTCCA
Source organism: Chamaecyparis obtusa (assembly GCA_027943335.1). NCBI lineage: Eukaryota > Viridiplantae > Streptophyta > Pinopsida > Cupressales > Cupressaceae > Chamaecyparis > Chamaecyparis obtusa. The sequence continues at coordinate 2,513,847 of BSBK01005860.1, forward strand.
TTCCTAGTGTCTTTTAATATATATCACTTACTTCCAAATATTCTAAAGTATTTAACACTCAGTGCATGCCCATGCCATAATTCATAAGGTGTCAGATTTGTATCTTTCTTGATTTGTACCTGGTTAAGAGTGTAGACATCAATGCCTATAGCTTCTTTCCAGTATTTTTGTGCCACATTGTTTTCAATCAATAATGTCCTTGCACAATCCAAGATAGATCTATTTCTCCTTTCTGGTATACCATTTTGTGGAGGTTTTCTAGGTGCAGACATCTATCTTTTAATTCCTCTATCATTGCAAAATAGATTAAATTCATTTGATGTAGATTCTCCACCTCAGTCAGATCTAAGACATTTCAGGTTCCTACCTATCTCCTTCTCAACCTTAGCCAAATACCACTTAAAGAATTGAAAAGCTTCAGATTTTTCTTTTAGAAACATCACATGCATCATCCTAGTATGATCATCAACAAATAAGATAAAGTATCTAGCACCATAGTAACTTTGTACAGCCATAGGTCCACAAAGGTCAGTATGAACCAAATCTAAAATGTTTTCAGAAGTAAAGGATTTTCTCTTAAAACTTGACTTTGTCATTTTTTCTAACTGGCATTCCTTGCACATCACATTCTCTGGTTTCTTCAATCTATGTAGACCTCTTACCTTTTTCTTCTTACTTATCTCTACCATATTGTCAAAGTTAACATGACATAGCCTTTTGTGCCATAACCAAATATCATCAAGTTGTGCAATTAAACATGTTTCTTCAGATAGGTTAAGATAGAATAAATTACCTCTAGTCTGATCACCACTTCCAATCAGTTCTCCAGTAGCATCAAATATTTTAGCTTGCTTGTGATGAAATTCCACTCGGTAACTAGTTTTGTTAAGTTGAGAAACACTTAACAAGTTATAATTAAGACCTTCAACCCAATATGCATTTTCACAAGATATCTTATTAGTCAGTTTAATCAAACCTTTTCCTTTAATAGGACATGGTGCATCATTACCAAATTTTACACTTTTACCTCTGTAATGATGTAAGGTCTCAAACTTATTTTTGTCACCAGTCATGTGATGTGAACAACCATTATCAATAATCCATTTATCATTCTTGTTCACATAGGATATCAATGCATTTTTCTCATCCTCATCAGATTCATCTTTCATTGCAACATAGACTACCTCAATTTCAAAATCATCACTATCAGTGTCAGTTTCTTTTTCAGCAATGTAACAAGATTTCTTACCTTTTCCTTTATAGTCTTTGTTCCATCGGTAGCTTTTGTCATCTCTTCTATCTTTGTGTTTTCTTTTCCTTTCATCATCTTTATCCTTCCTGTCAGGACATCTAGCAGCTATATGACCAACTTTATTACATGCAAAATATATAATAGGGAGTTTACCTTTATACTTTCCTTTTCCCCTTCTAATTCTTCTAACCATAAGAGCTTCTAGATCTTCTAGATCTTCATCAGAAGTGTCATTGTCACCTTCACTTTCACTATCACTTTCACTTTCACTGATGCATCTTTCTTTTTCTTTCTTGGCTTGTTCAGAACTAGCTGTGACTTGAAAGTAGATTCAACATTTCCAATGCTTCCAACAGTGAAATTATCATAGTTAGAGAGTTCAAAAGCAATCATTTTACCAACCAAACTTTCCAAAGTAAGCACATTTGCAGAGTTACATCTAGATTCCTGAATAGATGAGATCTTAATAGCATATATAGGATGCAGGGTTTTTAGAACTTTTCCAATTATAGTTTCATCATCAATAGCCCCATTAGCTCCTCTAATAGCATTCACAACTTCTTTTATTCTACCATAATATTGTGCAATGTTTTCACCTTCTTTCATTCTCATTTCATCAAACTTACCTCTAAGACTCTCGGCCTTTGATTTTAGCACATTTAGGTCACCACCATAGATCCTTGTAAGTGTGTCCCACATATCCTTTGTAGTTGTGCAGTCCTTAATGTCCTCAAATTCTGGATAGCTTAGGGCAGATGCAATTTCTAGCATTGCCTGATTATGTTCTTGCTTAGCTCTCATTTCCTCGATAGTCAAGGGTGTGACAGGTGAGACATAGCTATTTTCAATGTAGTACTTTGTAGAGTCACCAATACCAACTAGATGCAGCTTCATCAAGCTTTTCCATGCAGGGAAGTTTTCCTTGTTCAACTTCGATACCTCCTTCTTATACATCCTGATCATTTCCTTCAAGCCCCTTTAAACTTGATTTCTATCAACACTAATAATAAGCAACTAAGCTCTGATACAAATTGTTAATATGATTTAGAACAACAGAGAGGGCGGGTGAATCAGTTGTTCTCAGGTCCTAATGTATAAAACAATCTAAAAAACTCTTCTTTAAATCAGATCCACCAACCAAAACAAACTCGGTCATCACTTATTCAATAACAAAAACATATAACAATGCATTCCACTACCTAGCTGTAACTTAACTTGAAAAACATAGAAATGTTCAAACCAAAACATTCACACAAGTATTAACACCAAGATTTATAGTGGAAACCCAATTTGGGAAAAACCACTTTGTAACATGCTACGATTATTTTCACTCTTCTGAAGTGAGCTCAGTAAAAAGCCAACCCTGTGAAAGGTTACAATACACACTATCAAGTGTGACTCGGTTAAAGGATTTCAATCACCTTATTAAAATTTAGCCTTGTCATAGGACTTACATACACTCCATTAGAATGCAACCTTTTTCAAAGGATTTAACATATGACTGTTAGGTCAACATCTGTTAATAGGATTTTGACTATTACAATGGTTAGAAAGTAGCAGCTATATTTATCTGAAAAACATACAACTCACTTTGCAAATATCAAATCTAATTCTATACACTAATGTTGGTTTACTGACTTTGAAACTTTTCCATCTCCATCTTTGATCTGCTCAGAACTTTTCTTCAAGCAACCACCACAATTCTCCTTCAGTCTTTTCTGCTTATTTAGTCAATAAAACTTTACTGATCTTCCAGCATTCTCTATTCACCCATGTACATGATGGAATATGGATGAAGTGACTGAGAGGGGGGGGGTGAATCAGTCAACCATAAAATACTTCACAATTAATTCTTTCCAGAACCCTTAGGATATCTTAACAATGTTATCTGTTTTAGCACTCGGTAAATAGATTGCAGTAATATTGAAGATGCAGAAAGTATTAGCAAAATTATCTTTAGATATTCATCAGCACATGTATATGATTGAGAAAGAAATTAAGAACACAAGAGACACAAGATTTAATATGGAAACCCAATATGGGAAAAACCACCAATGTATCTAGATACTGATTTTCACTTTTCTGAAGTGATGCCCGGTTAGAAGCCAACCCGGTAAAAGGTTACAAAACACACTGTTAGGTGTGACCTTGTTAGAGGATTTAAAACACCCTGCTAGGAGTGGCCTGGTAAGAGGTCTTGAAAACAATTCAATGGAATTGTCACCTTGTTAGAGGATTTACAATATGGTTGTTAAACCAACTCGGTTAAGAGATTTAGAATTCACTGTTACAATGATAAAAAGGTAACAATGAAAAATGACCTGTATAATAATGCAACTGTCTTGCTGATTACAGATCTCTGTTCTACATAAGTCTGATCCTTTCTGATTGAATATTTCTTTGCTGCACCTCAAGGATATCTGAACATCCTTCACAAATTCGCATACACCTTTCCTACTTTTCTTCTGTAAAAATTCTGCTGTATATTTCTTGTTTACTTTTCACATTTGACCTTTTTATTTATATGATTTTAGATTTGTCAAATCAACATTATTTAGTATAACAGTCGGCTGAATTAAGAAAACTCTATTTGCAAAAATCCTTCAAGGGCCGACAGTGCTCGGTGACCATAACTTTCTATAATCTTTCAGAGACTGAGGGAACTCGGTAAACAGCGACAATCCTTTACCTTCGATAACCGACTGAACTCGGTAAACACTAACTTTTCCTTCGATGACCGACTGAACTCGGTAAACACTAAATTTCCTTCGATGACTAACTGAACTCAGTAAACACTAAATTTCCTTCGATGACCGACTGAACTCGGTAAACACTAAATTTCCTTCGATGACCGACTGAACTCGGTAAACACTAAATTTCCTTCGATGACCGACTGAACTCGGTAGACACTGGTTGCTGTGGACTATGACATTGTGTGACATCAAAGACAATACATAATTGAGTAGCAATTTCCTTCAGACAATTGTTTCCAACAATCTCCCTCTTTGGCATTGATGGCAACACAATATGTCATATCATAAAAAATTTGAAAGAGTTAGCTCGGTTCAGATTCAAATCTCTCTCTGTCAGCAAACTTCCTGTATCCTGAAAATTCTTCCTTCTGATTATTGAAAATTTCTTGAAGTAATAGCAAAGACATAGCAAACACTCCCTCTTTGACAACACATGCCAAAGACAATTCACATATTATCGATGAAAATTAATGTACCTCAAGTACTGATTCATATGCAATGATTCCTTGAATATGCTGCATCAACTGGTTGATTTTCAATCATTTTCTGGTTGATGCATCACTAAAACTATATTTAGTGAGCCTCGGATAGGGGAATGACCCCTAACTTACCTCTTAGATACACAAATGCATCCTTAGGTAATGGTTTGGTAAAAATGTCTGCAATTTGTTCTTTTGTATGAATATATTCTAATCTGATTTCCTTATCCTGCACCAATTCTCTGACAAAGTGATATTTAATAGCAATGTGCTTGGTTTTGGAATGCATCACTGGATTCTTAGAAATGTTTATTGCACTGGTATTGTCACAAAATATAACAACTGGTTCTTTGATTTCAACCTTCATGCCTTCTAATAGCTGTTTAAACCAAACAATATTTGAACAGTTTACTGCAGCAGCAACATATTCTGCTTCAGCTGTGGATTGAGATGTGCAATTCTGCTTTTTACTAGTCCAGGATACCAGTCTTTTTCCAAGAAAAAATGCTCCACCGCTTGTGCTTTTTCTGTCATCAATGTTTCCTGCCCAATCAACATCAGTAAACACTTTTAAGTCTAGATTGCCTCCAAATTTATACCACAAACCATATTCTTTAGTTCCTCTTAAGTATCTTAAGATTCTTTTGATTGCCATCATGTGATTTTCCTTAGGTTTTGCTGAGAATCTAGCTACTATACCGACTGCTAAGGCAATATCAGGTCTTGTATGTACTACATACTGCAATTTTCCAATCATAGATCGGTATAGGGTCTGATCAACTTCTTTTGAATCATCATTTTTGGTAAGTTTCAGTCCAGTACACATGGGTGTACCAACTGGTTTTGAATCTTCCATACCAAACTTCTTAAGTATTTCCTTAATGTATTTAGATTGAGTAATGTATATACCATTCTTGCTTTGCTGAATTTGAAGACCAACAAAGAATTTTATTAAACCAAACATAGACATTTCAAATTCTTTGTTCATTTGCTCTGAAAATTCTTTGCACTGATCCTCATTCCCTGTAAATATAGTATCATCCACAAATATTTCTGCCAATACAATTTTGTCATCTGGTCCTTCTTTAATATACAAATTGCTGTTATCATTAGCTCTTTTAAAATTAATCTGAATCAAATAGTTATGGAGTCTTTCATACCATGCTCTAGGAGCTTGTTTTAAACCATACAATGCTTTGTGTAACCTGCAGACCATGTCCCTTTTATCTGGATCAACAAAACCTTCAGGTTGTTCAATGTAGACTTCTTCATCAAGAATTCCATTGAGAAATGCAGATTTTATATCCATCTGATATACCTTAAATCCTTTGTGTGCTGCATAAGCAAGTAGAGTTCTTACACCTTCTAATCTTGCAACAGGAGTGAAAGTTTCTCCATAATCTATACCTTCTTCTTGAGAATAACCTTTACATACTAGTCTAGCTTTGTTTCTAGATACTTGACCATCTTCATTCAGCTTATTCCTGAATACCCATTTTGTTCCAATTACATTCTTATCTTTAGGTCTAGGTACAAGAGTCCAAGTTTTGTTCTAATTCTTCATTCATTGCTTCAATCCAACTTTCATTTTCCAATGCATCTTTGATATTTCTAGGTTCAAAGTCAGTAAGTAGACATGTACCTTTTAGCTTGCTTCTTGTCATAGTACCATCTGATTTGTTTCCAATGATTTGATCCGGTATATGATGTCTTCTGACATATTTGGCTAGTATAGGTTCCTTGCCTTTTGAATGATTCATGCTATTGTCTTCTAAGATCTCTTCTTCAGGTTGCTCGAGCTTGGTAGATATTTGCTCGGTAACTTCAGGCTGAGACTCGATCTGAATTTCTTCCTGTGACTCAGTTTGAACTTCTTCCTGTGACTCGGTTTGTGACTCGGTAACTGTGCTTGGCTCGGTAGATATAGTTTCCTTACTGATAGTTGTGTCTGCCAATGTTTCAGGTTCAATGTAAATGAATCTTCTGTATTTCTCAGGTTCCCTTTTGCTTTCTTCCTCAGTCTTTTCTGCAAACTCATCAAATTTTACATGTATACTTTCTATGACTTTGTGAGTAGATAAGTTCAGACATTTGTATGCCTTGCTTTTGCTAGAATATCCTAGGAATATTCCTTCATCACTTTTCACATCAAATTTATTTCTTCTAGATTCTTTTAAGATATAACACTTGCTACCAAATATTTTCATGTAACTTACATTGGGTTTATAGCCATACCATAATTCATAAGGATTTTTGAATGTGTCTTTCTTCAGTTGTACTCAGTTCAAGGTATGAACTGCAGTGCTGATAGCTTCCTTCCAGTACTTTATAGCGATGTTCTTTTCTATCATTAGAGTCCTTGCACAATCCATAATAGATCTGTTTCTTCTTTCTGCTATTCCATTCTGCTTAGGAGTTCTAGGAGCTGATACCTATCTTTTGATTCCTCTTTCAATGCAAAAGTTGTTAAAATCATGGGAGATGAATTCACCACCTCTGTCTGATCTTAAACATTTCAATCTTTTCCCTGTTTCCTTTTCTACTCTTGCTAAGTACCATTTGAACTTTTCAAATGCTTCTGATTTTTCTCTTAAATACATAACAGTCATCATTCTAGAATAATCATCAACGAAAAGAATAAAGAATTTATCTCCAGTATAGCTTTGTATTCCAATAGGTCCACATAAATCAGTATGCACAATTTCCAAAATTTCTTTAGACTGATAGTTCTTACTCTTGAAACTAGTTTTACTCATTTTGCCAATCTGACAATTCTTACATAGACCAGTGTCAGTTTTCTTCAAAGTAGGAATGCCTCTAACCTTCTTGAATTTGCTTATTTTTATCATGTTATCAAAATTCACATGACATAACCTTTTGTGCCATAGCCAACTTTCTTCTATTTGAGCAATAAAGCATGAATATTCACTGAGATCAAGATAAAATAAGTTACCTTTTGTTTGTTTGCCTGATCCAATGAGTTTTCCTTTTCCATCCAGCAGTCTTGCTTGACCATTCATGAATTCAACCTTGAAACCAGTGTTGATTAGCTGTGCTACACTTAGAAGATTATGTTTTAGTCCTTCAACCCAATAAGCATTATCACATATGAGTTCTTTGGTTAATGAGATTCTTCCTTTTCCTTTTATACAACAAGGTTCATTGTTTCTAAATCTTACATTACCACTATCACAGTCTTCTAGATATTCAAATTTTGTCTTGTCACCAGTCATGTGGTGTGAACATCCGCTATCTATTATCCATATATCATCTTTTCTTATATGAGAAATAAGTGCCATCTTATCTTCATCATCATCAGATTCATCTTTTATAGCAATAAAGACAATTTCTTCTTCACTATCATCAGAATCTTTAGCCATAAAACATGATTTCTTACCTTTATCCTTGTATGATTTGAAATTCTTTTTGCCATAGTACTTGTGACTTCTCTTCTCTTCCTTGACTTGCTTGTTTGGGCACCTAGCTGCAATATGTCCAATTTCTTCACATGAAAAATAGATTAAAGGAGTTTTACCTTTATATTTACCTTTCCCTCTAGAGTACTTCTTTGCAAGTAATGCTTCTACAATTTCAAGATCACTATCAAAACTTTCTTCTGATACTTCTTCACTTTCTGACTGAACTTCTTTAATTTTCTTGTTCTTCTTTAGTGAAACCTTGGCCTCAAATGCTGATTCAATATTTTTGGAACTAGGAACATAGTTGTCATAGTTGTCTAATTCAAAGGCTGTCAATCTTCCAACTAAAGCATCCAAAGTTATATTGTGGTTTGTTTCACATCTTCTTTCTTGAATAGTTGATACTCTTATTGCATAGATAGGGAGTAATGTTCTGAGTACCTTACTTATAACAGTTTCATCTGAGATTGTTCCTCCAGAAGCTCTAATTGCACTTACACTTGCTTTGATTCTTTCAACATATTTTGTAATGTTTTCATCTTCCTTCATATTCATCTTGTCAAACTGTCCTCTTAGGCTTTCTGCTTTGGCTCTTTTCACATTTGCATCACCACCATATATTTTCTTCAGTGCCATCCACATTTCATATGCAGTAGTGCAGTCTTTAATATCATCAAATTCTTCATAGCTGAGAGCAGATGCAATGTCTATCATCATGGTGTTGTGAGTCTTTTTATCTGCAATGTCTTCAACAATTAATGCGCCATTAGGAATTGTGTATTCTTCATCAATGTATTTGCATCTTGAATCACCAATGGAAGCCAGATGAAGTCGCATGAGACCTTGCCATGCTGAAAAGTTATCTCTGTTGAGCTTTGGAATTTCCCTCTTGTAAGACATCCTGATCTTTAGCTTAGGTCTTTGAAACCCTTCCTGCAAGCACCAAATGCTCTGATACCAATTGATGGAATATGGATGAAGTGACTGAGAGGGGGGGGGTGAATCAGTCAACCACAAAATACTTCACAATTAATTCTTTCCAGAACCCTTAGGATATCTTAACAATGTTATCTGTTTTAGCACTCGGTAAATAGATTGCAGTAATATTGAAGATGCAGAAAGTATTAGCAAAATTATCTTTAGATATTCATTAGCACATGTATATGATTGAGAAAGCAATTAAGAACACAAGAGACACAAGATTTAACGTGGAAACCCAATATGGGAAAAACCACCAATGTATCTAGATACTGATTTTCACTTTTCTGAAGTGATGCCCGGTTAGAAGCCAACCCGGTAAAAGGTTACAAAACACACTGTTAGGTGTGACCTTGTTAGAGGATTTAAAACACCCTGCTAGGAGTGGCCTGGTAAGAGGTCTTGAAAACAATTCAATGAAATTGTCACCTTGTTAGAGGATTTACAATATGGTTGTTAAACCAAATCGGTTAAGAGATTTAGAATTCACTGTTACAATGATAAAAAGGTAACAATGAAAAATGACCTGTATAATAATGCAACTGTCTTGCTAATTACAGATCTCTGTTCTGCATAAGTCTGATCCTTTCTGATCGAATAAATCTCTGCTGCACCTCAAGGATATCTGAACATCCTTCACAAATTCGCATACACCTTTCCTGCTTTTCTTCTGTAAAAATTTTGCTGTATATTTCTTGTTTACTTTTCACATTTGACCTTTTTATTTATATGATTTTAGATTTGTCAAATTGACATTATTTAGTATAACAGTCGGCTAAATTAAGAAAACTCTATTTGCACAAATCCTTCAAGGGCCGACAGTGCTCGGTGACCATAACTTTCTATAATCTTTCAGAGACCGAGGGAACTTGGTAAACACCGACAATCCTTTACCTTCGATAACCGACTGAACTCGGTAAACACTAACTTTTCCTTCGATGACCGACTAAACTCGGTAAACACTAAATTTCCTTCGATGACCGACTGAACTCGGTAAACACTAAATTTCCTTCGATGACCGACTGAACTCGGTAAACACTAAATTTCCTTCGATGACCGACTGAACTCGGTAGACACTGGTTGCTGCGGACTATGACATTGTGTGACATCAAAGACAATACATAATTGAGTAACAATTTCTTTCAGACAATTGTTTCCAACAGTACATACATATCCAACACTTTGATCCTTTTTTATTCTTTTCTCAATTAGGTTAATTCATCTTTTGCTGCTCAATCTCATTTGTAGATATTAGGGTTAGGTTAGATTCATTGAATCTACCTGCTTCATGTTCTTTTGCTCATTTTCTAGAATCATCTCAAATCTCTTAAAGATTTACAAAAAAAAACATTTTACAATGCATTTAATGCTTTTAGACAATCAATAAATAAGGTGAACATGTTTTACATAATCCAAGAATTCAACAATGTCGGCTCCAAAATTGAATTCTCTTCAAATATAAAATTGTTGATGCTCTTTCAATACTATGATCATCCACTTGGTCTTCATGTAGAAGTCATTACTAAAACTATTAGCTCAGCTTACACTATCTTCCTCAGCAATTAACTGATGCTCGATCGACACTATATTTTTGCTCGGCATATACTAACTCAATTGACACTAACATTACTCAGCTTAAACATGATTCCTTCATTTTTGCTCGATCAAGCCTGCCAGTTTAGTCTTCAGTCTTACTAAGATAAACAATACATTGGCTCATCATTGTGCAGCATAGTCAAGTACACTTTGTAGTATCAAGATAACTCAACCTTTCCTTAGGTGCTATTGTTACCAACCTTGCCTAGCCCCTTAGCAACACTCAAATAGATATAGTACTTTCCTATGTAGCAACAGTCTTACCAATTAAGGTTTGAAAAAATGACAATACAACAATTGTTTCAATTGTAGTTTCCAACAACACATAGGCCTACCATCCATAAGAGGTTCCTATTAACGCTTTATCATAATTCTTACCCTCCCACCTAAAACCAAAATGTGGGGAGCTAAGAAGGTATCATCTTCCAAGAAATTTTGTCAAATCTTCAAGAAGAGCTAAAATCTATAAAGGAGGAATAAGAATATCACTTCATGGGAGAAGAGCTTGATTGTCAAGCTTATATGTTGGAGTAGCAATCTAATGTCCTAAAGATGCAACAAATGTAGTTTCTTACAATGAAATTATCTACCCAAATGGAAAGGACTAAGTAACCAATTTTGAAGAAAGAGACATACTCATCTAGCCATGAGCTTCCTTCTATTCATAGAGAAGATGAAATGGTTTCAAAGGAAGAGGGAGAAAAGGAAGAAGGGAGAAAGGAGAAGTTGCAAGAGGAAATGGAGAAGGTTTTTACCAAACCAAACCCTTTTCAAACATGGAATGAAGAAGGAGGTGGAGAGGAGGAAGACATAATCCTACCTTTTTCTAGGCTTCCCTTCTTCATAGATATGGAGGAGATTGGGCAAAATGCTAGTGACATGGTAAAGAAAATAGTTTAGGAAAAGGCATTTCCTATTCTAACAAGTTTTGTTACCGGGGCATCTCTAGACCTTGAGGGGATTCTATAAGAAGTCAATGTCAAGGATGAATTTCTAGATGTATTCGATGCTATTTTTGCATTAGTCAACCTCGGGTTAGGGGCTTCTGGGCCTATAGACTAAGAGCTACAATAAGAGAAGGATATCTCCTCTATAGTAAAGAAGCCATTAGGCTTTGTTTTTTATAGTTATCTAAGGGAAAAGAGGATAGAAGAACCAATGAAGGGATGTCTAATTAGACATTTGGCCCAGATCTATGAGTCATTATTGGTTATGCTCACCTCTAAGCATGAAGAAAAGCTTCATGAAGAAAAGGAGGATTCCACCCATTTTCCACTCACAAATAACACTCCAACATGGGTGATTTTCTTTATTTTCTCTCTTCAAAGGGCACCCCAACATATCATGTGCCTTTCAAGTTTTTTTTCCTAGGTGGTCATCAAGGAACATGTAATATATCAAAGGATAGTTATAAAGGAAAGATATTTCAATAAACCATTCAATGGTTTTGTTTGATTCTAATTATTTAATCTATATACATATGGAAATATTTGTATAGCAGTAGGTTATTAGTTTTATTTTCCAAGAAGTATTGTTGTACATAATGCATTCTCCTTAAGGGAATGCATGTTGTAGTTTCATGTTTTCCTCCAAGTGTGTTCTTGTTGAGGATTTTATGTTCTCTCTTATTTTGAGTCTCTTGTTGATCTGAGCCCAATGGATAAGGCCCTAGTCTGTACACCATATTTTAAAAGAGTTTACATCTAGGAAGTAGGACGCCCCTAAAACTCACCAAAACTGTGAATCAAAAATCCACAATGCCATCGGTTAGAACTTTATAATGGTGCTCTTACTTTCCTTTTACGATAGTTTGTTTCATAGCAGAGACTTTTCCATCTGTTAGAATGGCATGCATCTTGGCCATCACTTTCAATATTGTTCACTAGAATTCCCACTAAGGTGCCACATATCCCTCAAGAACTAACCAATTTTTATTTTTGATGGTGGGTCTGACATTTTTCTAAAGGTAGTACACATATTGGCCTTTGTGGGTTTTCAAAACTAAATATTATGGTTCAAGGGAGCTTTAATGATTGTTTCCATGCATCCTTTTATTTGTAACTAAATCTCTCTAGGTATCTTGCATTTGCAAACTTGGATTATTTTAATCTATGTGCACAACATTTGATGAAAATATTTTGATGACTATCATAGAAGGTGTGGTTTTATTTGGAAGCAGTTTCCCTACTCAAGTACAAAGTGTCCTTTTTCCATCTAAATCTCTTTTTCTGGTAGGTCATGTTGATGCTATGATCACAATTTGTTTAGACTACCACAAGAAATAGTTTCAAGAGATAGAAGTTCATTCTATGAGAATGAGGGAAATGCTTGAATAGGTGACTCTCATTCTTGTCATTGTTGTCAACATATGTTTCAGAGAAAATTTGTAAGCCTATATTTGTGAAGTCTATTGGATGTAAAGAAGATGTTGTGATTGAGGAGATTCATTGGAACTGATCAAGAAAAGATAGTTTCTAGCAGACAGTTCATTTGATTGTATATCTTCTATACAATTGTATTTCAAATGGTGAGTCTTGAAGGTGGATTTAACCTTCTTTGGGCAGTGAGCCTTCCATTTTTCTTAACTCTTAATAGGGTATGTCCTTTATCAAGGACTATGTAATGTATGCATTAATAAGATCCTAATAGGGCTAAATCTTTTAGCAGGGATACTATAATTTAAGTACATCATTAGTGGGTGCTACTTCCCACCTGGGTTTTACCTTTAATAGGATTTCCTCGAAAACAAAATATTGTGTCATGGTGTTGCAGTCATTGTGTTGATATTCTAATTAAGTGTTTTTGTATTATAAAGTTTAAAATTTAATGTTGTATCTCACAACTGATTCACACCCCCCCCCTCCTCTCAGTTATGTTGGTGGACTTTTATTCCTAATAATTGGTATCAGAGCTATATCACCTTTGGACTTGATGCTTGGATCTACTCCTCGGGGGGAGTTATCACATGAGCATAATAGATCACATTTGGGTGATTTTGCACCTAAGATGAGATAATTAGAGATTGGATAATGGAACCCTTTTCCATTTATGTCAAAGGGGGAGAGATTTAGTGAAAATGTGATGAAGGGTGCTCCCCTTAATACCACAAACACATAACAGAAATAGATAAACAACAATAATTTACAAGAATAGAAAATGAGCTTCTTATTATCTCCACAAGTGTGGAATTACAAATTTAAAAATTACAATAGGAAAGCCACATAGGTGTTTTCCTTACAATATTCTATAGGACAAAGTCCTGAATAAAAACCTAGAATTGCCCTGGAAAACACTACGAGCCTTCCTTATATAGGCAATTTTCCATTGCCTGAGAAGGTTCCAAAATTTTAGCCATTAAGGTCAACTATCCCTAGAATTATTTTATTTTTCATAATTATTACATTAGGGTTGGCTCAAAATAATTACAAATTATAGTTTTAGGTAGCCCAATTTTCAGAGGCCATAACTTTTTAACCATAGCTCTGTTTGGCTATTATAACCACTTTTTGGAAATGGCAGGTCCTAATCTACAGTACTTGATTGGTGTAAGTTCTAATCAATCAGGGTTCAACCTCGATCCAGAGCCTCTAAGGCCTTCAAAATTGAGCTCAAATATTTTGTACCCAAAAACCTCAATAACTTCACTAATATAGATGATGTGGCAATGAAACTCAACTGGCAAGCTAATATGACTAAGATGAACCTCCACCTGTGAAATCGGAACATTCTGAGCTTGTATGACCAAATTACTAAAAATAGTAAGTTTCCATAAATAGAAGCTCTGCACAAGATATCCCTTATTGAAAGAAACTAGAAATATTTTTGGATGATGCAAGATTTCCCTTACACCCAGGATGCTCCTATATCAAACACTCAGGGTAATTTTGAGAAGCGATCATGTCACATCTCAAGTGTGCAAAGGAAAACCAAGATAGTTAACTTCCTCCCTTGTCAGCCATGATGAATCTTCTCTAGGTCATCCTTTCCATTTGACCATATATTCTTCATATGTCTTGTTCCTTATACTTCTATGATGCAGAGGCATTCTTGGGTACTCAACAAATCTGCATGGTGGTGTGTTGAAATGGCTCTGTGTTACTCGGTTGCATCTTTAACTAACGGTCTCAATTATTGAAGAGAGCTCAGTCACTGAAGGAACTCAGTAAAACCTCTGGCACTCGATGATGCTTGTGGTGCTTGGTCGACATGCTTTCTCGATGATGCTTGGTGTGCTCAATTGTTTCACTAGTGCTCGGTAGTTCTAGTTTACCAACTAGAGTTCTTGAAGAGTTGTTTGGCTGACTTGGTGCATTTATTGTTGGTAGCTTTTTTTATATTCTCCTATGTAGATCTAGAGGCCGATGTGGAGAATTAATCATTTTTAAGGCTATTTGAGAGCCAACTATTGTTGCATTTAATATTTGTTTGTATTAGAAGCCAACTTGGCTTAGGAGTTAATTATGTCTTCTAGCCGACATGTGGCTGAGGAAATGTATTTAAGGAGTGTTTAGGTAGTTGTTTAAGGATAGATTTGGTAGATAGAAGGATAGCAATTGGATCCTGTGAGATCTTGAAGATCATACTATTTATCTGATAATTGTAACAATAGAGCTAGTGTTTTTCATGCTTGGAGACAAGGAGATTGTTTAGAGGCTTGTGAGCTCAAGTTCAGATCTGCCTTAGTGTTTCCATCAATTGCTGATGTGATTCAGAGCTGGACTAGCTAGGAAATTGCATAAATACTTTGTGATTGTATTTGGCCCTAGCTTGGAAGGCCTTACAGTTGGGCATGTTAATAAAAATTATGTTGAAACATTATCTTGTTGTTTATTCTGCATTTTTGGAGTTTGGCTACAAGTTTGGACTATCCTTTATTAGATCCTCCTTTCTCGTCCTGCGTGAGATGGTATCAGAGCTTGAAGTTCTTGAGTGTGTAAACTGATCTTTGAGTTGAGGTTGTTTTCACCAGGACCTTGGTTGGTGATTTTTTGCCTTGGGTTTTCAAAGATCTTGAAGGATGCCTCTGAGAATATTGGACCCTAGAGCGATTGCAAATCTCTGTGATGTTGTGAATCGAAGATTACATAGAAAATCAAAGTTGATTTCAGATCTAAGATGGAATTGATGAAGAATGACATGATCACTGAGGTCATGAGAGCTATTGATAGTATGTCAAGGAATCTTGGTACTGAATATGGTTATGAGGAAGCTGCTGAAGACTTTGAAGCTGCTGGATCTAGTGGAGATGACTGGAGAGATAGATCTGGTGAAGAGAGAATTGGTTAGTTGTATAGATCTAGATCTCGATTAAGTACTAGTTACCAAATGGAAGTTTCTACTTTCTCAAATACTTTGAGACCTGAGGATTTGATTGATTGGATTGGTGAATTAGAAGACTTCTTTGAGCTTGAAGAAATTGAAGACCCTCTTAGAGTAAGATTGGCACAAACTAATTTGAAAGGACATGTTGCTCTTTGGTGGAAAGAATTACAAAGAGATAGAGAAGATGAAGGTGAAATGAAGATCAATCAGTGGAGGTTGATGGTCACTAAATTGAAAGCTAAGTGCATACCTGTCGTCTATGAGCTTGACTTGTTTAAGAAATTGTACAATTTGAAGAAAAAATATTTGACTATGGAGGACTATACCGAGGAGTTCTATAAATTGACTATTTGGTCTAGACGCAGAGAACTCGGTAAGGAAAAGGTAGCTTGGTATGTGAATGGTTTGAGATTTAATATTCAAGATGAGCTTGGTATGTTGGAGATTGATTCGGTTTAATATGCTTATCAATATGATGTAAAGGCATAAGATAAGTTGAAAAGAAGACAGGTAGGGTTATCTTTAAGGACACTTGTTATAATTTTGGTGAATAAGGACATAGATCTTTTGAGTGTACACAGAAAACATTTGGTGATCGAAGGAATGCTATGGTGAATGAGAACATTCAGAATGAACTTGAATCTAAGAACTTGTTGGTTCGGAGAACATTGCTCTATGCAAAGGTGGAACTTTGTCAGAGGAGTAATTTGTTCAAAATTTGGTGCAAGTCAGGAGGTAAACTTTGTGATGTAATTGTAGACAGTGGTAGTATTGATAACCTTGTAGCTGAAGATGTGGTTTATAAACTTGGTTTGAAGAGAATGAAACATCCTTATCCTTATAGGATTGGCTGGTTGCAAGATGTTCATGCTCTAGAAGTGAGGGAGCAATGCCTTGTTGATTTTTAGATTGGCCAGTATAAGGATCAAGTGTTGTGTGATATTATGGAGATGAATAGTTGTCACATATTTCTCAGTAGACCTTGGCAGTATGATTGTAGAGATATGTATGATTGTGTCAAGAATGTGTTTACTATTAAGAAGAATGACATGAAGTTGTCCCTGATGCCTTTGCTAGATACAACACTCAGTAGGAGAAACCTGAGCTTTGGTAGCCAAGATGAGTTGAAGAATTCTAAAAGGATTGATCAGTATGAAGAGTGAAGACTTGAAGGACTTGTATGTGAAGAACCAGTTCAGGGCTTATGTGTTGAATCCTAGAAGATGTTCTTCCAGCCTATGAGAACATCTTTTTGAACCTGGGGTGTTTGATGCAGGGGCATTCTTTGGTACTCATAAAATCTGCATGGTGGTGTGTTGAAATGGTTCTATGTTACTCGGTTGCAGCTTTAACCGATGGTCTCAATTATTGAAGGGATCTCGGTCACTAAAGGAAGTCAGTAAAACCTCTGGCACTCAGTGGAACTTGTACTTGGTGATACTTGTGGTTCTCGGTTGACATGCTTTCTTAGTGATGCTTGGCGTACTCGATTGTTTCAGTGGTGCTTAGTAGTTCTATTTTACCGACTAGAGTTCTTGAAGAGTTGTTTAGCCGACTTGGTGAATTTATTGTTGGTAGCTTTTCTTGTATTCTCCTATGTAGATCTAGAGGCCGACATGGAGAATTAATTATTTGTAAGGCTATTTGAGAGTCGACTATTGTTGCATTTGATATTTGTTTGTAGTAGAAGCTGACTTGGCTTAGGAGTTAATTATTTCTTCCAATCAACTTGTGGGTGAGGAAATGTATTTTAGGAGTGTTTAGGTAGTTATTTAAGGATAGATTTGGCAGATAGAAGGATAGCTATTGGATCTTGTGAGATCTTGAATATCAGATTATTTATCTGATAATTGTAGTAGTAGAGCTAGTGGTTTGCATGCTTGGAGACAAGGAGATTTCTTGGAGGCTTGCGAGCTCAAGTTCAGATCTTCCTTAGTGTTTCCATCAGTTGCTAATGTGATTTAGAGCTAGACTAGCTAGGAGATTACATAAATGCTTTGTGATTCTATTTGGCCCTAACCCAGAAGGCCTTATAGTTACGCATGTTAATGAAAATTCTATTGAAACATTATCTTGTTGTGTTATTCCACATTGTTGGTGTTTGGCTGCAAGTTTGGATTGTCCTTTATTGGATCCTCCTTGCTTGTCCTGTGTCATTCTACCGACATGACTATCCAATATATTCTCAATCTCCTTGGTAGCTTAAGTAGTTGTTAGAATACTCCATTGTGCTTCAGTGATCTCATCTTCAACACCCCCTTCATGACACTATCTTAGCTCTAAAATGTTAAATATTGGTGAAATATGCATCTCAATAGGTAATTCTACTTCATAGGCATTTCCTGAATCATGCTTCTTTAGTATCTTGCATGACCCAAACTTCTTCATTTTCAACTTTTTATATGTACCTACAGAAAATTGCTCCTTCCATAAATGAACTATGACTGCATCCCCAACCTGAAATTATTTATGCCTCCCTTTCTCATCTTCTTTAGCCTTATACTATGTATTCATCTTGGTAATGTGCTTCCTCACCTCCTCATGGATGTTCTTCAAGCATTCTAAAAAATCCTCAGCTTCAACACTACTTATTTCTCCTTTGTCTATCTTCCTCAACTTGAAATAATTTTTGGGACTACTTCCATATACAATCTAGAATGGTGACTTACTAGTAATCCTGTTGACAAAATTATTGTATGCAAATTCTTCTTGTGGTAAAATCAAACCACATCCTATTGGCTTATATCCAACCAAACATCTCAGCAAATTCTCCAAACTACTATTCACCACATCTATCTGTCCATCAGTCTATGGATGATGTGATGAGCTGAACTTCAAATTTGTCTTTAACTTCTTCCACAATGTGCACTAAAAATATCCAACAAACTTAGTGTCTCGATCTGAAACTATGCTCTTTAGCAAACCATTTAGTCTCACCACTTCTTTGAAAAACAATTCTGCCACATGAAAAACATCATTAGTCTTCTTGTAGGTAATGAAATATTCCATCTTTGAAAACCTATCAACTACCACAAAAATTGAATCATGTCCTCGCTAAGTCCTTGGTAAAGTAGAACAAAGTCCATACTAATATCCTCTCATGGCTTCTCTAGTAAAGGTAATAGTTGATACAACCCTTTATTCTTCTTTACTCCTTTTTCCATTTGAGATACTCTGCAACTCTGTACAAACTTCTTGACATATTGCTTCAATTGTGTCCAGTAATAATTCTCACTAACCAAAGAAAGAGTTTTATCTTGACCAAAATATCCAGCCAATCCTCTATTATGCTTCTCCTTGATGAGATTCTTCCTCATAGAACTTCGTGGAATGCACAACTGACTTCTTCTAAATAGCATACCATCCTAGATGATGAAATCCAACCACTTCATTTTTATAGAGTAACAATTTTTGTACAAGCTTTCCAAGCCTCGCTAAAATTAGGACCCTCTAGATACAAACTCTTGAGTTCCTTGAACCCAACCACCTCAATCTGCATCTTTTTCTTCAAAATTTGTCTCCTGCTAAGAGCATCTGCAACCCCATTAGACTTTCCGCTCTTATTCTTCAAAACAAATGTGTAACTCTACAAAAACTCAACCCATTTCAAATGCATTTGATTCAAATTTCCTTGACTATTCAAATATTACAATTGATGATCAATATACAAAAAAAACTCCTTAGGAAGAAGATAGTGTCTCCACTTTTTCAATGCCTGAACTATAGCATAAAATTCTTGATCATAAAAAAAACATTTTCTCTTGGCATCATTTAACTTCTCACTAAAATAAGCAACAGGTTTACCTTCTTGGCTTAAAACAACTCCTATTACAGTACCACTAGCATCACAATCAACTTGAAGCACCTTATTAAAATTCAGAAGTGCTAAAACAAGTTGTTCTGTAACATTTTGTTTCAACAGTTTAAAACTATTATCTTCCCCTATAGTCCACTTAAACTGTTTCCTATCCCCTCTCATTGTTTCGGTCAAGGGTCCACAAATATAGCTAAAACTCCTAATAAACATTTTGTAAAATCTAGCCAAACCATGAAAATATCTTACCTCAGTAGCACTCCTTCGAGCAAGCCATTCAATGATAGCTTTCACTTTCTCTAGGTCTATTTTTAGACCTTCTGCTGAAACTACAAATCCTAGATACACTAACTCTTTCACAAAACTGCACTTCTTCAAATTAATCAACAATTTCTCTTCCCTTAACTTCTCAAACACCTTACATGTTAGAGTAATAAAGTGTTTTCTTATTAATTAAATCATGTTTGATTTAATTACTAAGTCACTTATTATCTCTTTCTACTTGAGCTAAACTTTAGGCATATAATAATTTATTAATTTATTAATTATTATTATGCAACCTAGGTTTTACCTTTTTAGGTTTTCAGATCTCCTTTTGTAAGGATTGATCTCCTTTGTTTTCATGACAGATTGTATAAATAGATTATTCATTATTGAATTACAACTTTTGTTTTTGCACATCAAAAATGATTTCTCCTCTCTGATGGATCAATGCGTTCAGGCCTCCATAGCTTCTTGCTTCTTCTCTCTCTTTCTGTGATAGGTGTTTGCATGAAGGTGTTCTTGGGAGCTGTGGGTTGTTTACTCATCAACTCCAATATGGTATTAGAGCTTCAGATCTATTTACCCCTGTCCTCTTCTTGAGGGATTCAGCCATGTTCATTAGATCTATATTTTCAAAGGGTTTTCTGTTAGATCTGGGGGGGACCTCTTTTTCTGGTCCTCTTGGCTTCAAATGGACCTCACGGTTGCATTCATAGTGTCCAAGAACCCCCATATCCATATAAAATTTATCATTTATGGAAAAAGTTGGAATCTATGGCAAAAATCTTTTGCAACCAGCCCTAGCATGGATCCCAAGGCACTTTGGCCCCAAACGGACCTCGCCATTGAGCTCGCAATGCCCAAAAACCCTCGAATCCATATTAGGCAAGTCCAATTCAGACACCGTCGCATTTTGAGGCAAACAAATTTTTGCATGCCAGACCATACAACCTTGGCATACAAATCGATACAAAATTATACTGACTTGCACACAAATAGAGACAAAATTGTACTGATCTGGCATGCAAATCAAGACAAAATTGTATTGTATTGGCACGCAAATTAAGGAAAAATTTAGCTACCTAGCACGCAAATTGAGGTTAAAAAATTTGCTCCTGCACATAAATTGAGACAAAAAATGTACACCCTGGCACACATGCGATTTGGAAAAAAAAATATTTTTTTGGGCAGCGACGGCCATTTGGAATCATTTGCACCATTTTTGAGCCCTCCAGTGCAATAGTTGGTATTTTGCTCATAACTTGAATGTACAGTGTCGAAATTGGGAAAACAAGATATTTTCAAAAAGCTGGTTCCAAGATCTATCCAGAGCTAGAGGTTTAAATTTATTTTTATTTTTATTTTTATTTTTTTTAGTGTCAAAGTCAGATGTTCAGTTTTGCACTATGGGAGCTCTATCTTGCACATCTGGACTCTATTTTGGGCAAACGATATATTGTTGGAAAGCTTGTTCTCTAAGATTTCTAGTGTTGTGAGTCATTTTTCTAGATTCTTCTCTACGTACACTTTATTTAGATTTTTTCATTTTTGCAATCTGGTGGATATCTTGGATGTTTCAGGTCCTGGGATCACTTCCCTTTGAGGGATGGCTCATCTTAGTCTGTTCTTTTATTTTAGCAGTCTTCGCTCTTCTTTAAGCAGTGTATAATTCACTTTTGTATCATTATTTTATGCACATGCACTGAGATAAAGTGTCATTCTATTACATGTATGGGAACTTGCACATGTCTGTGTTCTTTGTACTTGATCTTTATTTGTATTTGTACTCTCTCTGCACCTTCGATGTTCCTAGCATCATGTAGTTCATATTGGATGATCTTTTTAGTGTACCTATTATTACTCCCTTGTCAGCATTATGGGGGGGTTTCTACTATTGGTTCTACTACTTCCTTGGTTTGATAGTGTGAGCTATGTATTCATTATTTGACTCTATGTACAAGGCAGATGCAGTGGCTAGGTACCTATGCATTCTGGTGAGATGGATCATTTACCATATGGAGACTCTTTCTTTCCTATTTTTTGGATGCACTCTTTCAGCTTTGATTGATTAGCTCTTTAGCCTTTTGGTATTTTTATTCCATCTTTATTTTTGAGTTCAGGTGTTTTCTTTTGTTTAGCTCCTGATTCAAGTAGTGTCATTTGAGGGCACTCGTGCAAATTACAGTATTATGTATCTTTGACTTCAATTTTTTTCCTTTGTTTGCCTCCTAATTCGAGTAGTGTCATTTCAGGGCACTCATGCAAATTATAGTCTTCTCTACCTGGTCATATTTCAATGGAGGATCTTCAGATCATCAGTTACTTCTTGACAAAGTTTGTAGCTTTTTGCTTCAGTGATGTTGTACATGTTCATTCTTGTTCCTATTTTCTAGAACATTCCTATTTTTGGAGGCTTTTTCAGTCCTTCAAACTAGTCTTTGTCTCTTTTTGGAGTAGAGTTTTTCCCATGTTGGTTTCTCTATTTCTCTGCTTTATAGAGACTCTCTTTTGTACTTGGGTACCTAATCAGGCCTTTTGTTGTCGGGAACCATTTCTTTTCTGTAGTTCTTTATAGGTTTTTAGCTTCTCCCAAAGTTCATCTTAAGGGGGCGTGTTAGAGTAATAAAGTGTTTGCTTATTAATTAAAACAAGTTTGATTTAATTACTAAGTCACTTATTATCTCTTTCTACTTAAGCTAAACTTTAGACATATAATAATTAATTATTTTATTAATTATTATTGTGCAACCTAGGTTTTCATATCTCCTTTTATAAGGATTGATCTCCTTTGTTTTCATAATAGATTGTATAAATAGATTATTCATTATTAAATTGCAACTTTTATTTTTGCACATCAAGAATGATTTCTCCTCTCTTGTGGATCAATGTGTTCAGGCCTCCATAGCTTCTTTCTTCTTCTCTCTCTTTCTATGACAAGTGTTTGCATGCAAGTATTCTTGGGAGCTATGGGTTTTTTACTTATCAACTCCAATATTACAGTTAAGCATTATATGTTCCTCCAATGTCTTGCTAAAGATCAAAATATCATCTAGGTAAACAATGACAAACTTACCCACAAATTCTTTCAGAACCTCATTCATGAGTTGCATGAAATTTCTTGGTGCATTGGTTAGCCCAAATTGTGTGACTAACCACTCATATAGCCCTTCCTTTGTCTTGAAGGAAGTCTTTCATTCATCTCCTTCTCTGATCTGAATCTGATGATATCTACTCTTTAGATCTATCATTGATAAATACACAGCTCCACTCAAACAGTCCATAATATCATCCATCTACAGTAATATAAAATGGTACCTGATTGTGATCTTGTTGATAGCCCTAGAATCTGTACACATCCTCCATTATCCATTCTTTTTTGGTGCTAATATTGATGGTATAACATAAGGACTCAGACTATCTCAAATCAACCTCTTCTACAACAACTTGTGTACTTTTATGTTCAACTCTTCATTTTCTATTGGTGTCATTCTGTGTGCTTTCTTCTTTAGAAAACTAGCTCCTAGGATCAAGTCCATCTAATGACTGATCTTCCTTACTTGTGGTAATCCATCAGGTACATTATTAGATACAATATCTTGAAACTCATTCAACAGATCTGTAACTTTTTTAGGTACATCCTCTACTTCCTCTTTACCATCTTTGGAATTAAAGAAAAACACATATGCTCATGCCTCATACCCTCTAGGAATTTTCTTTCATCAAAAATATTATTCTTGCATTACTACGTACCTTTTCTTCTATGTTCTTCAATGGCTTTAGCTTATATCACACTTCATCCTTTGTTAGGGAATAGGTATTTGCATGACCATCATGTAGAAAATGTCTATCAAACTGCCACGGCCTATTCAGAAACATATGACATGCATCCATGGATATGATATCACATAGTACCTCATCATGGTATCTTCCAATCTTGAACTCTACTAGATAATGTTCATTGATCATGACCTTGTGGTTATCCTACACCCAGATGATCTAGTATGGATGTGGGTGTTTCTGCCTCTTGATATTTAACTTTGTGACCATATCTTTTGACACCAAATTTTTAGTGCTTCCACTATCGGTAATCTCATCACAACACTTATCTTCACACTTGCACCTAGTTCAAAATAAGCTCCTCATTTTCTCAAGTTCATTCTCACCACTTAGCAGGACTCTTCTATTAATTAGGGCTTCTCCTCTTTCAACATCTTTAGAATGTGATGATTTGGCATCCTCATCCATATGTGAAAATCTAGCCTGGCTGTCAGTTCTCCTATATATCCTTCCTTGGCGTTGTGCACATTCATATGCCCTATGACCTTCTTCTCCATAGTGAAAACATTTTCTAGGGAAGCCTCCTCTTCCTGGTCCTTGTCCTCGTTCTCTTCCTCTTTGATCTCTATTATTCTGATCATAGAAATGATTGAAATTATTTATCCGCTGATTTTAACTGCTACTAGCCTCATCCTTCTTTTTTATCTATATTTCAGCATCCATAAGACAGTCCATTGGATCTTCCACCACGACCTCTTCTACTTTGTTTTCTTTCAAACTTCTTGTTCAGCTTTTCCTCTACTTTTAGAGAAAACTATTAGGCCTCTTCAATATTGTTCATTCATACCAAACTCAACTCTTCCTTAATGCTTGACCTCAACCCATTAAGGTAATGGGAAACTTTCACCTTGTCATCTAATGCATGGCCTATTCTAATGAGGATTCGATAGAACTCATTCTTGTACTCTTGAATAGATCTTCCTTCTTTCTTCAAAGCTTGCATTTTCTTCAATAGATCAAGTTCATAATCAATAGGAATGAATTGTCACTTCTATTTATCCACCATATGAGCCCATCTTGTGATTTCCTCCTTTCCTCTTCTATTTCACTTTAATTGAATCTCCTACCACCAAATCTTTGCATGACCCTTTAGTCTGGCCTTCGCAAACTTGACCGTATTAGGATCCTCAATATCTTCATACTCTAAATATTCTTATAATTCATTGATCCACTTGATCAACTCTTCTAGGTTAATATTTCTTGAAAATGTGGGAACCTCAATCTTAAGTCTTTTCCCGATGCAGTGTCATCCTAGCTTCTTGCTTGGTGCCTAAAGATTCTGACAGTCTTAGTAACTGTCTGGCAATGTTTAGTTACTTGGCTAGTAATCTCAATAGAAGACTGGCATTTCTCAATCTTTGATGGTGGTTCTCAGTCGAAGTTTGTTAGGCTTCACCGATGGAGCTCGGTGGTCTTGGTGGTGATTCTCAGTTGGAAGTTTCGGTGGATCTCTATGGATGATGGTCACTTGGTGACTTGGTGGTTTGTTTCTCAGTGTTGGGTTACTGATGAGGTCTTAGTGTTCATGCCTATTGCTCAGTCATTGAAGTGGCTCAGTCATTGGAGGACTCGGTCGCTGAAGGGAGCTTAGTCATTGAAGGAGACTTGGCACTTCTAGTGCTCGAAAATGTCTATGGTGCTTGGTCGGCATTGTTGGTGCTCAGTAATGCTTGGAGAGATTGGTTGGTGTGGATGCTCGGTGTATTTCCTGATGCTAGGTAGTTTGGCTTACTAACCATTGTTCTTGGAGATTCAGCTTGACCGACTGGTGCATTTAATCTGGGTCACATTCCTCGAGTTATGGATTGACCGCTGGATGTGTGGGGACCTATATCTAGCATGTTGCATTATCCTATGTGGATCTAGAGGCTGACTTGGTGAATTAAATATTCATGAAGTTATTTGTGAGCTGATTGATGTTTGACATTTAATATTTGTATATTTGGAAGCCGACTGGCTTTTGCGATTTAATTGTTTCATCCAGCCAACTTGTGGCTTGGATTAGTATTTAAGTAGATGGTTGGGTAGTTGTTTAGGTAGATTTGGGTAGACAAATCTTAGAGTAGAGTTAGTAGCTTGCAAGCTTAGGTAGTGTTGCCCCACTTTTGTTCTTCACTCTAGAAAAGAAAAGTGGATACCTTGTGTCAAATCGAGTATTGAGTTTTGAGGTATTTTAAAATTGGACTCTAAGTCTAGTTTGTCCCTAGAGTAGGTAGTCTTTATCGAATTCCTCCCTTCTTCCCTTTTTCTAGTTTTAAGTTGGGATGGTTTTGTTTGCCCCTTGGGAATGGGTAAGTTATAGTTCCTAATTTGATAAAGACTTTGTTCCTATGGCTCCACTGAAGATATTCATATGAAAAGAAGTTTTAAAGTTACATCTCCCCTCTTTGTCGGGAAACTAGCAATCGCCTTCTCCTCGGTAGGTTCCAACCCATGAAGGTGATTTCCTGAAGAAGAAGAGAACATGAAGAATCATCCAACACATGTATAGGTTTGTGGCTCTACATTCACTATTTGGGAATGGGTTGGGCCTAGAAAGATTACTTGGTAGAGAAATCATGATGAGCTTTCCCATTTACGAAGTTCCCCCTTGTAGAAGTCATTTTCCAAAGAACAATGGAAAACACTCTTGAAGGAAAAACACCATAGTCAGGAAAGTAAGGTGAGCCCTGGCAATAAAGTAATTATCCCCAATGACACAAGATAATAAATAAGAGTTCACTTTCTGAAAATCGGATGTTAACTTTTCCCATGTCGAAAAATCACTAGAAGGGGTCTATTCCCAAAAAATAGTATCTTATGGAGAAATACATATGAGAGGTCATTAGAAGTGAGTGATCTAATATGATGAGGATGCTTCACTTTGAAGGATAAAAAGAATTAATAAGAAGATGGGTCAGTTACAGGATTTCAAAGAATCATTCCTCTAGCTTCTTCACTGTCAAGTTCCCACCTCCATAGTGAAATTCCTGACAAAGGTAGTGTGGATCCTGAGAGCCTTAATCAGAAGCTATGGCTACTAGATTCATGGGTTTTTATGGATTGAACAGGATCACATCAGAGTGGCAAATTTTCATTGATACGTCTCTCAAGTTCTACTATCTGGATGATCTGCATAGGAGATTGAATGAGGAGAACATTCATCCCATGACTTAGAAACTAAAAAGGAGTGGTCTGGCTGAAGCTGTTGGGTTTCCCATAGCAATTCAAGCCCCTGAACTTATCCAAGAATGCATAGTGAGGTTCAACCCATATACGAAGCAAATCCTCCTAGAATGTTGCACCAGCATTGATGTAGAGAGAAAAGACTTAAAGAAAGTTCTACAAAGGTGTAGAGAGCATGGGATTTCTTTAAATCCTAAGAAGTCAATTTTCTGTGTCACTAAAGCAAAGCTCCTAGGCCATATTGTATCATAGGAAGGAATTAGGATCGATCTAGAATGAGTCAAAGCCATTTAAAGGCTAAGCTTGAATGTAAGTAAAACTGGAGTGAAATCATTCTTTGGTCAAGTGAATTTCCTCAGAAGATTTGTCCTTGACTTTTCAGAGATTACCAAATGTATTGTAGACATGATGAAAGGTAACCAAAATTCCAAATGGAATGACCCTGGTAAAAGAGCCTTCCAAAATATCAAAGATGCTATAGCTGGTGCCCCTGTCTTATGCCACCTAGACTATAAGAAAGATTTTATGATTTATTGTTACGCATTTGAACATACATTGTCAACTATTCTTATGCAAGAAAATAGAGGAGTTCAGGTTCCCATTTCTTTTATGAGTATGCCATTGAAATATCATGAGCTAAGGTATTCTCCCATTGAAAAGCATGCTTTCTCAGTGGTGAAAGCTTTAAAGAATTTTAGATTTTACATCTTACATTCTCACTCAATTGTGTTTGTTCCTGATGTTGTCATAAAGAGTATATTGACATAGCAAGATGTGGGATGCAATAACAGAGGAGCTTGGGTAGCTAAGATGCAAGAATATGACATAGAAATCCAGCCTACCAAACTAGTGTGGGGCAATGTACTATGTAAAGCTATGGTCAATAGTGGAGAAGATAATCAGCCTAAAGCAGAACAGTTAGTTCTAGGTGAGTCTACAAGACCCATGGTTCGAAAACATTGTATATTTCCTAACTTATGGTGAGTTTCCAGAGGGATTAATAGCTAAAAAAAGGAGGGATTTGAGGTTGAAATCAGATAAGTATGTTATCTAGGAAGGTACGCTATATAAAAGATTCATAGATCGAACCTTTCTTAAATGTGTTGATAAATAGCAGTAGAAGATATTGTTAAAAAAATTTCATGATGAAGCTTGTGGTGGACACTTCTCATCCTCTATGACCACTTTCAAAATTTTGATACAATGTTATTATTGGTTGGGGATGTTTAAAGACACATACCACTAGGTAGTTAAGTGTGAAAAGTGTAGAATGTTCACAGGTCATCCTCAACTGGCAGCTCTCCCCCTCAGACCAGTGGTAATAGAAGGTCCTTTCCAGTAGTGGGGACTCGATTTCATTGGGCCTATTAACCCAGCATCAAGTGCTAGCCACACTTATATAATTACTACAACTGATTATTTTACAAAATGGGTGGAGGCGAAGGCTACTAAGAGAACTACTTCTGAAATAGTGTGCGAATTTCTTAAGGAGAACATCTTGGTAAGATTTGGCATGCCAATTAAACTAGTCATGGATAATGCAGCTTACTTATCTTCAGCTGAGATTACTAACTTCTATTTTGAGTATGGCATAATCACTAGTCATTCATCTGACTACTTTCCACAAGGAAATGGGCAAGCTAAGTCGAGTAATAAAAACCTGGTGAACATAGTGAGAAAGCTAGTATCAGACAATCAAAGAAACTGGAATAAGAAAATTCATGAGGCACTCTGGGCTGATAGAGTTACTCCAAAAAGGGTCATTGGTATTTCACCAGTTGAATTGGTGTATGGAGTTGAGGCAAGCCTCCCTTTGTCCCTAGAATTGGCTACCAGCAAGTTAAGGACAGTGGTAGAAGATGGCGTTTATAAAGATGGGTTGGAAAAGTGAATTCTATATCTGAATAAACTTGAAGAAGAATGAGAAAAGATTGTTTATCACATCACAGAGCATAAAATGCAGGTAAAGAATCTCTTTGATAAGAAAACTAGACCAAGAAAGTTCATGGTCAGAGATTCAATTTTACTATGGGACAAACAAAGAGCACCAAAGGGAATGCACGGCAAATTTGAGACATTGTGGAAAGGACCATTCATCATCCACCAGGCATTTGATAGAAATTCTTTCAAGCTAGAGTATCCAAATGGTGAAGTATTACCATTGACCTACAATGGTCAAGATTTGAAGCTATATCAAGTCATGAATTGAAAGCAGGTAACCCCTGCACTGTATGATAGTTACGTTTAGTTCTCATTTGTTTTTCCTTAGTCTAGGTTTTCTCATTCTATTTTTTTTCATTTTTTTTTCCTTTTCATGTCTTTCCTTCCTTTGCTTTAGTTTTATTGTGAGCCACTTTTTCATTGAACTATGTGAAACTAGAGATTTGGATTCCTTGCTTGGATATTGACATATCCAAGTCCCCAGTCAGAGCTAGTTGTTGCCCCACTTTTGTTCTTCTCTCTAGAAAATAAAAATGGATACCTTGTGTCAGATCAAGTATTGAGTTTTGAGGTATTTTAAAATTGGAGTCTAAATCTAGTTTGTCCCTAGAGTAGGTAGTCTTTATTGAATTCCTCCCTTCTTCCCTTTTTCTGGTTTTAAGTTGGGATGGTTTTTTCTGCCCCTTGGGAATGGGTAAGTTATAATTCCTAATTCGATAAAGACTTTTTCCCTCTAGCTCCACTAAAGATATTCATATGAAAAGAATTTTTGAAGTTACATCTCCCCTCTTTATCGGGAAACTAGCAATCACCTTCTCCTCGGCGGGTTCTAACCCATGAAGCTGATTTCCTGAAGAAGAAGAGAACATGAAGAATCATCCAACATGTGTATAGGTCTAGGGCTCTACATTCACTATTTGGGAATGGGTCGGGCCCAGAAAGATTACTTGGTGGAGAAATTGTGATGAGCTTTCCCATTTATAGAGTTCCCCCTTGCAGAAGTCATTTTTCGAAGAACAGTGGCAAGCACTCTCGAAGGAAAAACACCACAGTCAGCAAAGTAAGGTGAGCCCTGGCAATAAAGTAATTATCCCCAATGACACAAGATAATAAATAAGAGTTCACTTTCCAAAAATCGGATGTTAACTTTTCCCATGTCAAAAAATCACCAGAAGGGGTCAATTCCCAAAAAATAGTATCTTGCGGAGAAATACATATGAGAGGTCATTAGAAGTGAGTGATCTAATATGATGAGGATGCTTCTCTTTGAAGGACAGAAAAAATTGATAACAAGATGGGTCAATTATAGGATTTCGGAGAATCATTCCTCCAACTTCTTCACTATCAGGTTCCCACCTCCATAGTGAAATTCCCGACAAAGGTAGTGTGGAAAGTGGAAAAGTAGAAATCCACTATGCAGATTAAGTTACCATTACAATTCTTATTAACGAAAAAAGTAATTCTTCAAAACTGTTAATAATGTGCATTTAATTCAAATCCTAACATTAGAACTTTAATGGGTATTTTTGAAAATTTATCACTCATGTGGCATGAGATATGGAAAGTAATGGTAAGAAGATAATCTGTTTATAAAAGATCGAAGCAATCAAGCAAAAGAAATCACTGATTATTCAATTATGCCCTTGGTTCCCACAATCCTTTTAGATCATCTCCTAGTATCCATCAAAGTTTTAAATAGTAAACCGAGAGCCTTAATCAGAAGCTATGGCTACCAGATTCATGGGTTTTGATGGATTGAATGAGATCACATCAGAGTGGAAAAATTTCACTGATATGTCTCTCAGGTTCTACAATCTAGATGATCTACATAGGAGATTGAATGAGGAGAACATTCATCCCATGACTCAGAAACTAAAAAGGAGTGGTCTGGTTGAAGCCGTCGGGTTTCCCATAGCAATTCAAGCCCCTGAACTTATCTTAGAATGCATAGCGAGGTTCAACCCAGATATGAAGAAAATCCTCCTACTGTATGACACGATACTTCTCTCCATTGACAAAGAGTCGGTGCAACATAGCCTCCACATACCGAAGTGGATGGAATTCTCAAACATGAATTTCCCCATTGCAGCATTAGAATACAATGTAAAGAAAATGAGGTGGAGAAAAGAAATTATGAACTCATGGTTCCAAAAGGCTAGAAGTATGAAAGGAAAAGTACCGAAGATGCTTTTCGAGACAAATTTAAAGGCTGAGATCATGGATGTCCTGGTGCTCCTTGACAGGGTTAAAGGTGAAAGTGACACTTTGAACTTCATAAAACGTTACTTCTTCTTGGTCCAGGTAGTTTGTGCTAAGCATCATTTTATAGACTGGGCTCAAGTTGTAAGAAAAAATTTGTCCAATGCCCTGAATCTCGCCAAATATCAAAATAGTTTCTATATGTCTTCATGTTTATTGTATGTATTAGCCACATTGCAAGTATGGTTGGGCCTCCCTAGAATAGAAGAATATGAAGATGATATAAAAATTTATGATTTCTTCCCCCATCTAAGGTTGCAAAATAGCTACATTGAGTTCATAAGAGTTAATGACTCATTCATAATGAGACTGTGTAGGGAATTGCAAGGGTGCCTAGAGCGGAGGTTTTTGCCAGAGGCTATGGAATTCATCACTCAATATGGGAGCTTCTTTATTCAATTCGCAAGTTTCTCATACCTCCGTCTTGCAAATTTTGATGATTTTCCCATGAAGCTGCCAAGGTACCCAGATGATATGGTCATGCTCATGGAGGTGATCTGCCAGATGTTGCAAGTGAACCTAATCAGCGCAAGCATTAAGAAGAAAGGCTATGAGTTCCCTGTTACCATTGGAGCCTATAGCTGCGCATCCCGATCAAATGCTAAAAATGTGATCAAGACATTTGAGAAAAGATATAAGCTGGAGAAGTATGAGGTGCTAAGGCCACAGTTTGATCTAGTGGGCCACACCAAAGATCACCTACAGATGGCTCCATAGTTAGGCACATTCCCAAGCTCAAGGACTATTGGGCTAACTACAAAGATGAGTTACAAAGCCGAGAAAGGTTCTACTCCAGAATGACTGTTGAACAAATTAGGTTGTTCAAAGTCAATATTGATGGTGAAGGCATCATCGATGATGGTGAACATATGTACATTGATACATATTGGAACTAGATTAGACCATACCCTATGAGCTCTGAGCCAATTCAAGGTCGAGCCATCGAAGATTTGGAAACCTTGATAGCCAAAGTCATCAAGAGAACTGACAAATGGGCCTAGTGGATGATGGGAAGGAAAAAGAGATCTGGGAAATGCACTCCTCAACAAGATCCTACAGTCAAGTCAGTGAGCACTCCTGCATCTTCCTCTTTGCCAACTTCAACTGCATCCAAAGGTCTAGCTCAACCAGCGGGTGGGGATGATCAACCGTTAGAAAAAGAAATCCCATTGGAGAAAACTTGTGGAATAGGTTCAGTTCTCGATGTCATTTCGACTAAGGAAGCTAAAATTGAAGAACTTGACAAGCCGACAAAAGAATCAGCTAGAACTATGGAACTAGAGCAGCAAGCTCAAGGAGGATTCATGGAGCTAATAGGTGACACTCCTGTGCAACAAGTCCCTCCCATTTTTGAGATCGGTGATGACAGTAGTAGTTCTAAGATTGAAGAAACAGATGAACACTTGGGCTCTCCTCAAAAAGAGAAGAGTGTTTCTTCTCAAAAGGTTAATCCTTTTGCCTCCAGGCCCAAAGCCTCTCCCCCTATTATCAAGAAGTTATTCATAGAGGATTTACTCTCTGCATCAAAGATCACTAGTGTGGAGTCATGGATCAACAACACTATAGAATGGAAGAAAAGGCGAGTCGAGCTAAGTATCCCTAGCAACGAGATGCTTTCATAGGCAGGGTAGTCAGGCCCAATCCAAAGCAAAGCTAAGAAGCCTAGGAAACTGACTACTCTTGGTCGTGATCCTGACATAGGTCATTTGACTATGGAGGTAGCCAAACCTTTAAAGGATGGTAGAATCAAAGATCTCACTGCCTCAAATTTTGCACTCCAATCCTTAGACATGGAGCTCACCCATCATGATACCAAGGTGGATTTATGGAAGTCCAGCAATGTCTTGATTGAGGAAGAGCTCAAGGAACTCAAAATTACCAAGACTCGACTCAAGGTGGAGATCACCAAGATGACCAACTTCATTAGACAGTTAGTCACTTAGATGGCTAGTTCGCCTAGTTCTCTGACAACATTTGATCCTACTATGGCTGTGAACCAAGCAATAATTGCCAAATTACAAGAGGATCAACATTTCAAACACATTGGTAGGAGATGGATAGAGTGACTCAAGTCTAAAGGCCTAGTTGCCATTGAACAGCTCAAAAACATTCTTATGTAGTTGTAAGTAGAAAAGGAATCAATTGACGGGCATTTGAAAATACTCACGGCAAAGAGGTTGAGGTCTGAAGAATGCCTAGTTTTACTGCATTGGCTAGTCACTATGAAGACTAAAGACACTGTGAAAGCTGGCATATTGTAGAAAGGAGATGAGCCTTTGATTCAGTGGCTCCAAGGCAAGGAATTCAAGAGCGAAATGATAATCAAAGTAGAGGCTGAAATGAAGGTCACTGGCAAGAAGATTGCTAAAGAATAGAGTAAAATCTCCATATATCTGACGAGCCTCCATTCGGAATCCCAATCTAGCGGAGACAGAAAAAGATTGATTGGTGTGGCTAACATGCAGAAGTCATTTTTTGACTACCTAGATCAGCTCGCAGATTCATCCGGATCACATCTTGATAAGATACCCGACCTTCAATGACTCGGTGGAAGTATATACAAAAATATGGAAAAGATGTAGATTCGAAAGGATGCAGCAAAGCGTATGGAAAAAGACCATTCCCACTGGCTCATAAGATTCAAAAATGTCTACATCCTAGATTCTGAAAAGATGATTCTGATTCTTGCAGCTGCTAAAGCCCGTAAGGCTAAGATGGAGAAGGTGAAAAGGCCAGCAAAGAGAAAATAGTTTCCCCTTCCCCTTCTTTTTTTTGTACACATTGTATCAGTAGTAAATGGACACTTGTCATTTACCAACATGATAGAATATGAATTGATTCAGTTTATTTTGTAATGGCTTAACTCTTGAAGCCTATATGTAATACTCTAAAAATCAATGAAAGGGTTGGCAAATTTTTGGTGTGAAAGATATTTCATTGCGGAGCCAATTAAAATGTGTTTTATGTCATTCATTTACTGTTCCATGCTTTTACAAATTTGAATGTTAGTTTTCTTCAAGCTGGATTGAAACTAATAAATACATGAAGTTTTGTTCCTTCTTTTAGTATAGTGACTGATAACAATCGGAGTATTTTTTGGAAGTCAAGGAGAACGTGTGTGTACACAAGTTAGTTTAGTTCCATTTTTATTGTTTTGTTGCATTACATTAAGTTTAAGTAAAGTTCATCATTGTATCATCACCTATGTGAATTCATAGGAACTGTGAAATCATAGAGTTGGTCAAGATTTTGAATCAAATTTATCGCCTGAGTTAGTCTCTCATTGAGGGCTAGTTCAGTCACCTCTCCTATTCTCTGTTTAAGAACATACCCCCCTTTTAGGATTTAGGGACAAACAAAATTCACTCCATATTTTTCACATAAGGTAGTTGTACCTGTTAAAATTCAGAGGAAAGATAGTTAAAAGAATAACATCTTTCCAACTATTCGTATTCACATTGTATCTCGAAAGATTTTGGGCAAACAAAGAGTCAAATCTAAGAAAGAACAATCTGTTTACCAATAGGTAGCAGAAAGATTGCTTGGAAGTTTGAGTACAAGTTTAGATCTTTCTTGGAGTGCCTACCAGTGTCCTATTGTGTTGCAGACCTAGGCTAGCTGAGGAGAAGTGTGTTGGATCCTTTGTGATCTTGCAGAATTATTTCTTGCATTGTAATTGGCTATAATCAGGAAGGCCTTATAGCCTGGCACATTGCATGTAATAAGTTAATTGATGAAATAAAGACATCTGTTTTCTTTTAGATCTGGTTTCTCATTGTGTTTTCTATTGTGTTTATGTTTGGCTACAAGGTCAAACCATCCTTAATTGGATTCTCCATCCTTGACTGCATCATTTCCCAATCTTGGAAATGGCCCAGAAAAGCCTTTCTTCCTCTTGGTTCAAAATTTTTCCTTCTCCTTCCTGATCAAAATTTATTTCTTCTTCAGATTCATCCTCACTTTCCTCTCTTACGGCAAGATTCATGCCTCTTTGAATCTCTTCATGTAATGCTCCCACTTGTCTCTGAAGGGCTCTAACCTCTAGTGACACACCTCTGGCTCTTCTGCCACATTCCCTTTGTGGAGGCATTTTTACACTTATCGTTGAAACCCTAAACCACGATCCTGGTGCAAACTGCCTCACAGTTGGCGATCTCTCTACACACTTAGGAACTCATACTCGGATACCACTTGATGAAGGGTGATTCCCTTAATACCAAAAACACATAACGTAAAGAGAAACAACAATAATTTGCAAGAATAGAAAATGGGCTTCTGATTATCTCCACAAGTGTGGAATTAAAAATTTTAGAATTACAATATGCAAAGCCACGCATGGATTTTCCTTCCAATATTCTATAGGACAAAGCCTCGAATAAAAACCCATAACTACCCTAGAAAACACTATGGGCCTTCCTTATATAGGCAATTTTCCACCGCCTGAGAAGGTTCCATAATTTTAGCCATTAAGGCCGACTATCCCTAGAATTATTTTATTTTTCATAATTATTACATTAGGGTCGGCTCAAAATAATTACAAATTATATTTTCAGGTAGCCCAAATTTTGGAGGCCATAACTTTTTAACTGTAGCTTTGTTTGGCTATTATAACCATTTTTTAGAAATGGTAGGTTCTGATCTACAGTTCTTGACTCACACAAGCTCTAATCACTTGGGGTTCGATCTCGATCCAAAGCCTCTAAGGCCTTCAAAATTGAGCTCAAATATTTTGTACCCAAAAACCTCAATAACTTCATCAATACAGATGATGTGGAAATGAAATTCATCTGGCAAGATGATATAACTAAGATGAACCTTCATCTGTAAAATCAAAACATTCTGAGCTTGTATGACCAACTTACTAACAATAGTAAGTTTCCATAAATAGTAGCTCTGCACAAGATAGCCCTTATTGAAAAGAAACTAGAAATATTTTTGGGTGATGCAAGATTTCCCTTACACCCAAGATGCTTCTGCATTAAAATCCCTACTATCTTAGGGGAGAGGATATTGAGAAGAATTGTAAAGTGGTCACTGAGAAAGTTGTAATTTTGGGTTGATGGATTTTCTCATATGTTTCCATCAATGCCAAAGGGGGAGATTTTTGAAATTTTTTCTATAATATGTGTTGACTCTCATTGTTTGTTATTGTTGTCAACATATGTTTTAGATGAAGGTAGACAGACTGGTTCACCGTGATGTATAGATGACTGACTGAAGTGTATGGCTTATGTATGGTTGTTTCAAAGAATACAAAGATAGGAATATGTACAGGGATGAGTTGTGACCTTATGTCTAAGGTCCCTTAGCTTAATATTGCATATGGAGTCAGTTAAAGTTGTTTTAGTGAAGACTGGTTACTGGACAGTGACAATGGATAGTGACAGAGTTAGTCTCTTTATTTATGAGATAACTCTTATGCGAACATGATTTGTGACCTACAAGCTTAAGGCATGATAGAAGATATATTAGAGAATATTATTTGTGATTAAGGAGTTGTGTTCAAGGTGACCTCAATTGAAGTGTGGTCTTGCAAAGACCTATTTAGAGCTAACTAGAGATATGTAACATGTTGTGAAGATAGTGAGCACAAATTTCAGATCTTGGAGTGTATTTGATGCATTGTAACTATTGTATACTTGTGTAAGGTACCATGTGTATCTTATCAAGGGTCTATTTAATTATTTATTCATTAAGGAAGTCTTAATTGGCCGACCTAATTGGTTATTGTAATAGGGTATAAAGAAGAGTTATTTTTGGAGAATAAAGAGGATGTATGTGTGTGTGAAAGCTATGAGATTGTGTTTATGAATTATGTTGGATGTAGAGAAGAGGTTGTGATTGAGGAGATTCGTTGGAACTAATCAAGAAATGATAATTTCTAGCAGACAGTTCATCGGATTTTATATCTTCTATACAATTTTATTTCAGACAGTCAGTCCTAAAGGTGGATTTAACCTTCTTTGGGCAGTGAGCATTCCATTTTTCTTGACTCCTAACAAGGTATATCCTTTAACATGGATTATGTACTGTATGCATTAATAAGCTCCTAACAGGGATAAATCTTTTAATAGGGATACTATACTTTCAGTAAATCATTAGTGGGTGCTAATTACGACTGGGGTTTTACCTTTAATAAGGTTTCCTCAACAACAAAATATTGTGTTATGGTGTTGAATTAATTGTGTTGATATTATAATTAAGTGTTTTGAATTATAAAGTTTAAAATTTAATATTTTGTCTCACAATTGATTCATTCCTCTCTCTCAATTATGTTGGTGGACTGTTATTCCTAACAGGCAATACACGTAATGATCTTGTGTAGGTTTTGGGAACTAAAGATTTTGGTTCAATGGAGCTTGAATGACTAGTTTTCATGCATCATTTTATTTGCAACCTAATGTCTCCATGTTTCTTGCATCTACGAGCTCATATTATTTTCATATGTGTGCACCACATTCGATGAAACTATTATGATGATTATAAGAGAAGGTGCAATTTTATTTGGAGGTAGTTTCCCCACTCAAGTGTAGAGTGTCCTTTTTTACATCTGAACCTCTTTTTTGGGTACCGCAAGAAATAGTTTCAAGGGATAGAAGTTCATTATGTGTGATGCAGGAGCATCCTGGGTGTAAGAGCAATCTTGCATCACCCAAAAATATTTCTGGTTTCTTTTCAATAAGGGATATCTTGTGTAGAGATTCTATTTATGGAAATTTTCTATTTTTAGTAAGTTGTTCATATGATCTCAAAATGTTCTGATTTTACATGTGGAGGTTCACCTCAATCATATTAGCCTGCCAGTAAAGTTTTATGGCTAGATCAGGTCTAGTTTCGAAGATATTGAAGATTTTTGGTATTACTAGTAGGGTATAGAAACTTTGAACTCAGTTTTGAAGGCTTTAGAGGCCCCAGATGAGATCGAATTTTGGGCTGAATGAAGCTTGCTTGATTTAGGTTTTGTAGAGCTCCTTGCAACCTTTCTGAAATGGGGTTATAATAGTTAATCGGGTCAACGGGCGATGACTTATGGTCTTCGGAAGTTGGGTCATCTAAAATGGCGGAAAATGATTTTCCTTCAAAATTTTTGTTTGGGTTTCAAAAGTTATTTTGAGTCGACTATGATGTAATAAAATGAAAAATAAGATAATTCTAAGTTTGGTCAGCCCTTAGGGCTAAATTTTCTGGAACCTTCTTGGGTGGTGGAAATTGCCTATATAAAGAAGGCCCGTAGTGTTGTCTAGAGCACTTTGGGGATAGTTCTAGGTAGCAGATCTGGGTAATAATTCGAGGCTTTGTCCTACAGAATATTGTAAGGGAATGCCCATGTGGCTTTGCATATTGTAATTCTGAAAGTTTGTAATTCCACATTTGTGGAGATAATAAGAAGCCAAGTTTTTGTTCTTGCATATTGTTGTTATTTCTCTGTTTATGTTATGTGTTTGTGGTATTAAGGGGAGCACCCTTCATCAATGTGAGAATGATCAAAATGCTTGAATAGGTGACATTAGATTGGTGAGTGGTGATGATGTATTCAGTTGTGGTGGATCTAGTTGTAATCCAGATGTCAAGGTAATGTGCCATATAATATATTTTTAATGATTATTTCATGTTACATTGTTTGAGGTGGTCAAATTTAATCAAGTGTTGGATGCATGTTGAAGTCAAAAGGTTTGACTATTCTTTATTTAAAACTAATGTGTGATGGATCTGAAGGCTAACATGGACTTGAAATTGTAATTAACAATTGTTAATATATTTTAGGGTTCAAGGATTAAGTGGGAATGATTGTGATCAAATATAATATGTTTTGTAAGTCAGCTAAGGCCCTAATGACCATGTAATGTGTTTGTGTGTGTAATTTGGTAAATTATGATGTTGTAGATCATGGATGCAAAATTGAAGTCAAGTAAAGATTGAATATTTTCTACAAGAGAAGTAGTGTTTGAGCCTAATTGGATTTGAACAAGCAAAGGAAAGTTCTATACCCAAATCATTATACTTTTTTATTCCTAACAGTTTCTGCATGAAAATTCCTTAAGCGGGTAGACTTTAACAGGTATGATTTGTAAATCCTCTAACTGGTTGACTCTTTAAATAGGTTTTGAAATCCTTTAACAAGGTTACTTCTAATAGGCTAAAGCTCTTAATTATTGGAAAAATGGTCAGCGCTCCCCTCAAGATTCTAGACATGGCTTAACCACCTCATGTGTCTTCTATAAGTCTAGTAGTTTTAACGGGCATTAATAGGTTGATGTTTTGGTACAATGACAACTACTAATATTAACAATTGGTATCAGAGTGGCAGGTCCTTGAAGAAAAATTTTAACAACTTGTATCATCAAAAAATGGAAGCACTTCCATTTAGGACCGGTTTAGCCCTTCAGGTAAGTGGTCTGGGATCATGTCAAATGCCTTGAATGGGTCTTTGACATGGATCTAGCTTTCTCCCCCTATTCTGCATCTCTTTCCACCTTTTTCCAGCCTATTTCTAGCACCTGATCCTAATAATTTTAGGTTCTTGACCTCAGGGTCAAGGTTGACCTTGACCCTAACCTAGCTCAAGGTTGACCTTGACCTTGACCTAGGTCAGAGTCAACCTCGACCTTGACCCTAGGTCCAGATTTCAAGTTTTGGAAGTTTTTGAATGTCGGGTTTTGGAAAGTTTATTTTCCCACTTTTAGGTCAGTTATTTCAAGCTTTGAAATGGTAAATTCTTAAATGACATTTAAATTAGGTCCACTTCCAAGATTAAAGTCTTAAATTATAATTTAGTTCTCTTATGTAGGCCTCTCTAGAAGTTTGTGCCCTAACTTGTATAAAAGGAAGCCTTCCTCTCTCAAAATCGATCCATTTATCTTTCATCTCTCTTTTGCAATCAAGCATCCATCTATTTTTCATATCAATCAAGCACTCAAGTGAAATCAAGTAACAAAGAAGGAGAAAGAAAGCATTCAAGTATTTATCCATCTTCAAGAATTCAAGATCCAATTCATGAAGGAGATCCATTGGTAGCCATTAAAGGATTAAATCTCTATGGAGCCCCTTTGTTGAAGATTCTTCCATCCATTTCCATTCAAGACTCTTCCTATTCCAAGATCCATTCAAGATTGGTGTTGAAGATCTAATGAAATTAATTTGAGACATCCTACATATAATTTTACATTCATTTGAAGCATCCATATTTGTGAATTCAAGGATTCGAATCCTCCACAAGGGGTTCAACATAAGCAAGGTGAATTGTTCCATTTACTTTATTTATTGTTGCAATTTCAATTACATTTCAAGGTTAATTCTAAAACTAGGGTTTGACCAAGGTAAACCCCTCATCTAACAAACAAAACCCTTTTTCTTATAGGTGTAGGTGTGGGACAGAGAATTACAGATCAGATCTGAATACCCTTTTCAAAAAACTTTTGAGATCTGTGAACAGAATTTCCATCGGAGCAGCGTAGGTCTAGGTCAACTTAAAGGGGTAAGATTTTGACCCAGGGTAAGATTGTGCCCCTTTATTTGGGTCAAGGTTGACCTTTCTCAGAAAAGGAGAAGGTTTCTAGGTTTTCTCTATCTCTGTGTTTCCAAGCCAGATTAAGTTGCAGAATTTCCCAAAACTAAGTACAAACACTAGAAAATAGCATTTTCTAGATCTGTCATATTTTGAGCTTAGTACTTGTCTTCAAATTCAATTAATATTTCAATACTCCTTTCCATTATGAAATATAAGGTTTTCTCCTTTCTTCATATTCTCCATCGATTGATTCAATTATGCATTGACCATCTTCTTATGGTTAATCAATTTGGATCTTTCCTTTGAGAATTTGGGGTTAAGAAGAGGACCTTATTTTCCCCAATCCTATATAACCATTTTTAAACATTACATTTGGTGAATACAACACCCCCTACCCCATTTTTATAATATACATTTTGGTGAACCCGCGATAGACAACTCTTTCTTTTATGATGTTAGATCTTCCATGTATTAGTCTTATTTTATCTATTTTCATTTACATCTCATATAAAGAAAAAATATAAAAAATATTTATTTGTTCATGCTTTGTGGTTTCCTAGTTTAGTTCATCTGCATTGCATTGGTATATGAGCTTTACTACCTCTAGTCCTACTTATAATATTCTAGTTAGAAGAAGTCATAGACTTGTGGGTTTCTTTGATCCTAAGTCTTCTTCTCCTCTCCTTAGGATCCCGAATGACAATCTGATTATTCATGATTCCAATTCTACTATGGAACATAACTCTTCTCACTCATCTCATGATGAGGATGATGCTTTAAGAATTCCTCTTGAACAAGTCCAAAAACTTTCAACAGAACTTGATAAAATGGAAAATTGGCTTACTCAAGAGAACCATAATCAAGATTTTATTCAAGCCATAGATGCTCTTAAGAAATTCCTTTGTGATAGTGATCAAGGTTTTAATCTCTTACATGATATTAAACTCATCTTGTGCATTCAAATGTTAAACCTTTAGCTTAAGAAGCTCAATATTTAGGATTCACTCCTCTTGTCACTAGTGTGGAACCTTCTTCTATGCCTTGACCTAGCATTCCTTATTATAATCCTCCTTTAGTGACTATGTCGGTTCCCTCTCTTCCTATGAGTGTTCCTCTTGTGTCTCTACCTACTTCAAAACCTTCCTATCATAATGTTCCTTTTACTTATTCCAATCCTCTTCCAACTATGGTTCCAAGTGTTCCCCTGGTTGCATCTTCCATTCCAGCTAGTTCATACACTTTGTATACACCTAAAAATGGTCACCTAGACTATTAGCCCCTTTTGCTAAATCATAAATTGCTTGTTCTTGATCAAATCCTAGCTCTATCATTTATTCGATTATTTTCTATGGGCTAACCATCTTATCCTAAGTCTTTATTTATTTAAAAGGAATATTTCCTCCCCTTTTAATAAATA
This sequence comes from Chamaecyparis obtusa, assembly GCA_027943335.1. Lineage (NCBI taxonomy): Eukaryota > Viridiplantae > Streptophyta > Pinopsida > Cupressales > Cupressaceae > Chamaecyparis > Chamaecyparis obtusa. Next base: position 2,555,851 of record BSBK01005860.1, read on the forward strand.
AAAAGCCCCCACTTTTCCTCTTATCCTAAGTTGCACAAATAAAGCATTATTCTTATTTTATAAAAAGGGAAAAAGCACTTTTTGTCTCATATGGACACAAAAGTCAACTCTTATTTTCCTATTGGAGGATACTTGTGCACATGGATTGCTCCTCTTTCAAGCTCCACCGTTGATTAAATCTTTTTCCTCTTAATCTCCATGGTCCATTTCTCCTCATTTCCTATAAAAGAAGAGCTCTCTTCTTCATTCTAGATCCCCAACTTTTTATGCTAATATTATGCTGCAGGTTTTCTAGGTACACTTTGGAGCTTTTGAAGATTTGGAGCATTCTTTCATTCTACATCTCATTCTTGCATTCTACATCTCATTCCTTGCATTCTTATCTTAGCTTCATATTTATGCTTTCTTAGATTAGCTTCATTTCTATGCTCTAGATTAGCTCACATAGATTAATTAGCTTGGGTTGTAACACTTGCATATTTCCTTTCATAGCTTAGCTTGCATTTCCATTTCTAGCATAGCATTGCATTGCATTTTCATTCTTGGTTCTTGAGGATATTGGCATTCTTGCCCTTGTCTTCATTGAATCTTCCATTGCATGGTTTACTAGCAAGGTTATAGGCTAAATAGCTCTAGCTGAGAGCATTCTTAAAAGCCCTTGCACTCCATGCTTAGGGAGCTATGGATCAATTTGTGAGGGCTCATTCTTGAGTTTCCTTTCATGTAATGATCCATAGAAGTGTGACACATTTATAGCACACATTTTTGGCGCCCACCGTGGGGCAGAGTAGATAGACTTTGTCTTTTAAATTTTGCATTTTCGTCAATTTCTGTCAATTTTTTGGCAAGTTTTTAGCTTAATTTTTAGTCTCTGGTTTTTTGTCTCAGACTATCGCGTGATACTTTCCAGAAGTATCGCGCGATATACCTCTGTATGCACGTGTGATACTTCACCTGTCAGAAGTATCACCTGGCTATAGTAGAGAATATCGCCTAGTGTTGGGCAAAGTATCGCCTAGTATAAGGCGAAATATCGCGTAGACTAAAAGTATCGCCTGGTGTCAGGTGAAGTATCGTGCGATACTGTGTCTGTACCTGGCAGTGAGCTATTTTTGGGCTATTTTATCTATCTTGCAAGTTTCAGGTTGTTAGCTATCTTTTTGAAATTTTTTAAAATTTCCAACATTTTCAAATCCGTGCCGCTCTGGAAAATGGGTGCCCTTTTTTTTGAAATTTTGCAAATGGTATCAAAAGTTTAAGTGTGATATATCATTGGAAAGGTCTTTCCAAGCCTAATCCAACCATGATGGTTTCATTTTCAGATTCTATCATTCGATCAGTTATTTTTGCACATTATCTAATTTTTTTCATGTACTAATCATTGTTAGATTTTGGATTTTGATTCTCCTAACTCTTGTTGGTCTAACAAGTTGTGGTTGTAGGTGCTTCTTGCTTGAAATTTTCTAAAATCACATGTCAAAGAGGGCTACTAATGGTTTTTGCAGGGCTGCCCTAAGCATAAAAACCAAATCAAGTGCTTGTTTAATTGCTTTCTTTATTAAGTGCGGCATATACTAGTTGTTTCCTTTCATAGGCACTTAATACCTTGTTGTAGAAATTTTGAGGTGGTAGGAGAGTATGCTCTTCACCCTTGTGGTGAAATAGAAATCTTGACCCATCTTGGGATTTTGAAAGCAAGGGGGTAATTGAATCTTTGCTTGGTGTGTTTGGGAGAGATTCTTGAGATAGGGGAGTATGCTCTTCACCCTTGTGGTGAACCAAAAACCTTGAACCTCAAGAATTAATCCACTCTTTGTTTAGCTTAGGATCCTTTAGCGGGCCTGCTCTTGAGCAATCAAGAGGAATGACCCAAGTGGGGACAACCTTGTCATCATTTTCCTTGGTGGCGAGTGATTCCAACTCACTATAATCTCAAGGCTATTGAGGACACAAAACCTTGGTAGACATAGTACTTATCTTCTCTTGATGTGAGTAACTTGTGGGATTGTGACCATGAGGAAAGCATTAAGCAAGAATGCTTAAGGTACTCTTGAGGCCGCGAGGTCCTAGTCCTTTATGAGGAGCAAGAGGGGTGCTATGAATGGAAACCCTTACTATTAACCATTAGATAGAGGCCACCCTATTTTAGCTGCTTAGCTTCTTAGTGCAAGGATTGATCCAAGTGGACTTATCCGGATCACCCCAAGACACTCACCATATGTGTTCCTTTGGTTGTGTTTTTGACACTTCCATGACAATGCCAATATCTCTTGTGGGCAACCACTTGGTGTGAGGCAAGGGAGCATCAAGTTGTGGGCCGCGTTGCTAAGTAATGAGCCTTGTCCTTCTAGGTAGTAATTTCTTGAATTGTCTTCGATTGTGCTATGCCCGTGTAAACATTCTCAACATTCAAACACACGGTAGCGTTCATAAGGTTTTCTATTTTGATATCACAAGTGCTTGTCTTGGCAAGGTTGCTTTTTCCCTTGTTTCAAGTGTTCTATGACATGTTTGATCACCTACTGTTTGCAAACCTATCTTTTATCTACTGTTACTGCTTGTCAAACTAAGACATTGCACTATCCAACCTTTGAACTTGATCAAAATGCTTTAACACTGAGAATTTTATGTTCACTGGTCAAAAATTCATACGAATCTGCAACAGTATCGCACACCTTACTGAGAAATATCGCGCGATAGTTCACGCCCTGCTATTTTATCGCACGCTTTGCTGAGATATATCGCACGATAGTTCACTCCTGCTGGACTATCACCTGGCTAGCCTGGAGTCTATCGCCCAACCATACTATAGTCTATCGCCTGGCTTGGGGTGAAGTATCGCCCAAACTGAGAAGTATCGCCCTGTCTACCTAGAAAGTATCGCCCAAAATCTTTTTGCTGTCCTGTCATTGCTGCAATTCAGAGTTGCTAAACTTGCACTTTAACCTCGCGTAGAGTGTCTTTTTCTGTTCTTACCTGAAACTGGTATGTTATCTACATGCTTAGATTTGTTCTAGACTAAAACAAATGAGCTAAAACTATTGGGTTTGAGTTTAACGAATGCTACTCTTGATCACTTGTCGCATCACGGTTACCTCTCTAGCTACTTGCTTATTGAGCTTCTTGCTCGCTGCTCGGCTTTAGTCAATTGATTGCTGTAAGTGCTTGAGCACTTTTGACGAGCCATCTCTCTATTTGTTCTACTTTGACAAGTGATCTTTATTAGCTTTTCTTATCTCAAATCTAAGAAACTTTGCCTCATTCTATTAGTCAACCAACATCTCTTTTCATGCCGGTTACAACTCGGTCTCAATTTGAGCAGGAGAGTCATCCTCCGTTCAATTATACACAGTTACCTTCTCCAACTAGACGTTCAAAAGCACCCATTAGCAACAACAGTTCTAGTTCTGATCAATCTAAGAATTCTAAGGCTACACCGTGGTATAAAGGAGGTTTCCTCTTTTCCGCATTCAAGACCCCCAAAAACACAGACAGTGTCTCACTCACTTTGACTGAACAAGAAAAGTTTCAACTCTTGCAAGAACACTTTGAGCGTAAGGATAATCAAGCGCGCTTAGACAAAGAACACAATCAACAAAAGATGGATGCTACTAGGTGCATGGCTTATAGAGGGACATTTCATGAGCAACCTGAGACTAGTAATCATGAGCATAGACCTCTTTTTAACAATGGCAACAATGACAACAACACGCCACCAAGATCTCCTCCAAGGCCAACTTTTGCTATGCCTTCTTCACCTCCTAGACCTCCTCCCTCTCAACATGAGGCAGAGGCTAATGATGAGATTTCTAGTGAGGATCTTATGAGATGTGAACAAGATGTGGATTTCCAATGAATGATGCATAAGCTTTTAGAGCGTAATGGCGATCAATATTTTCAATATATGACTTCTAGAGGATACAAGCTTCCTCCCGGCTATGATGTCAGACAAATTGTCCAACAAAGAGTACCAACTAAATTGGAAGTCCTTCAAGAAGAATTACGTCGAACAAATCAATGCCTTACCCAAATGGCATTAGAAAGAGAGCCTCCAAAGGTCTCTTTTGTAGAATCAATTTGTGCTCTTCCTTTTCATAAAGATATATACATGGTCCCGTTTCCTAAGGATATTGAGGTTCCTAAATATGACAAGTATGATGGAAATGGTGACCCTCATGACCATGTGCATCATTTTTATGCTCTTAGTATGGACTTTCTTCATGAAGACACATATCTCCTACGCTTATTCCCTCGAACCTTAAGAGGCCGAGCTTTGGAATGGTTTGCAAAATTGACACCACCGCTTAAGACTTTTGATGAGTTAGCTCAGTGATTTACCCAGCAGTACTCTTACAACATCCAACAACCTGTCACTGTGATAGATCTCGGTAATCTAAGACAACATCAAGGTGAGCCATTTGCAACTTACTTACAACATTGGAGGTCATTGTATTCTTGATATCCTCGTCAGCTACCCGAAAGAGAAAAGATTGACATTTTCATCAACACACTTGTGCCTGAGCTATTTTATGATCTAAGGAAGCAACTGTTTTCCTCCTTCCATGACATGGTTGAAAGTGCATATCGGATTGAGGATGTAGCTATAAGAAAAGGGGATATTGTTATTAATAAAGATGCTAAAGGAAATGGTAAAGACAAGAACAAACCTTGGAATAAGAACAAGTATGTTGTTAATGATGGGGTTGTTGATGCTCCTAAAGTTAAAGAGCCCGCTTTCAATCTCTCCAACGCTATCTATGCAGCAAAACAACAAGAAGTTGGCAATGCTCACAATGCTCCTAAACCTCAATATGCAGATAAGCCTAAGAAGTCATTTCGAAAGCGGGTCTATACCAAGTTGGCAGAACCTTACGATGTGATCCTTAAGACTTTGGTTGACAATGGATATCTTATGCTTCCTGATAAACCTAGTAACTGGGATCCAATAAATAAGCCTGATTGGTGGAGAGAGGATCATTACTGCCATTATCACAGAAACAAGGGACATCCAACAGACAATTGTTTTAGGCTTAAGGATGATATTCAAGATCTTATTGAGAACGGCACAATCTCCACTGATGGCTTAACTAAAAATTCTAATCACACAACTTTCAAAGATCCTCTACCTAAGCATGATAAGGGGGAAACCTCTCAAACACATAAGAAGAATCATGATGCTAAGATCAATTACACGTATCCTTCTAATACACCTGTGATCAACATGGTAGAGCCCATTGAGAGCATTCTAATGATGAGGTCTCAAGATGATAATAACACCAATCATGGTAATCCAAAGTTAGTCTTGCAAACATGTGGTAGTTCATCTTCTCGAAGTGAGACACTGAATGCTGTTACTAGGGGGCAAGCCAAGATTGTCCTTAAAACTGCGCAAGATCCCAAGCAAGCTTTGCCTTCCAAACAAGTGGCTCCTTCAGCCACCCCTAGCTATGATCTTGTCCAACATTTGCAAAAGACACCAGCACAGATATCTATCCTTGAGTTGCTTTGGTTATCCTCTTCGCATAGAGAGATTCTTGATGAGGCTCTACATACAACACGTGTTCCCAATGACATTGATCTGAATCAATTTCAGGCTATGGTCAACCACATTTCATCTCCTCTATCTCTCTCCTTTTCTGTAGAAGATGACATATATATTGCTCACCCTCATAATCTAGCTTTACACATTGAAGTTCTAGTCTACAATACCCGAGTCCACTGAGTCCTGATAGACAATGGTGCAGGGTTAAATATTGTTTCTTTCAATGTCATACAACAATTAGGTTTGTCAGAATTGGCTATGGATTCTAAGAAGAAGATTACTATAAAAGCTTATGATGAAGTGGAAAGATCTTCCAAAGGTCTTGTCACACTACCTGTCTGAGTGGGCCCTTTCACAAAAGATATTAGCTTCCAATTATTGGACATCCCACTCGCATATAACATTCTTTTGGGTCATCCTTAGATCCATGACATGCAGGCTGTTCCTTCCACTTATCATCAGTGTGTCAAATTTCCATACAATGGCACTGAAGTTGTGATTCCTGGAGACCATACTATTGCTATCAATGCTCTTGCTTCTACTGAAAAATTTGTTCCTCACAATGAACCTTCTATTGATCCTAGTATGTCTCTAGTTGTTGTTGAGAAATCACTTAAGATGATGAGCCTTGGTATGGGTGAATATACGTTGGATTCCTTTGCTTCTATACCTGTTTCTCCTAGGTCATATGGGAAACCTTCTGATAACATGAAGCCTTCCACTTCTGCTATGGTGATCCTTGAAGCTGAAAGAGAAGAACAAGCTATTCACGAGTGGATCTATAGAGAAGATGCTCAAAATACTCCCATGCTCAGTAATTCAGACACAGATATAGATGAGTCACCAATACACACTATGGCTCACATGGGAGATGATCTTCCCTCTACTTCACTTCTTTGGGGAGAAAAATGTATATCTACTGATGATATGGATGTTGATATGGTTCATTCTTGTGGTAACCATCCCGACGTGGTTGATGGGTCTTGTGGGGGGTCTGATGAGTTTGTTCCTCGTATTGCCTTAGTGGACCATGTTGGTTCTTCTATGACAAGTCTAGATCTAGCTACTTTTGGAGCTTACTCTATAGGCTCAACCTCTCGTGTCACCAGAGATGACATCCTTCACATAAATTCTATTGAACCAGTCACTTCATTTCATCTCACATCAACACCTGTTACTTCTTCCACCAGCGAACTAGCAACAAAAAAGATTGAATCAACAATCAAGTATCACAGTCATCACATCAAAAGAAAAGAGCAATGGTCGGATGGCGAAAACCACATTGTGGCGGTATCCACACCTAAGCAAAGTAAAAATAAAAATCTGCTCAAACATAATGATTCTCAAATAAAGGATGACAAGTTGATTCTCTACAAAAAAATGGTGCACTACTTCAAGCATGATCTCATATCTATTATATTTCAGCCTATTCCTAGAGCTGAGAACAAAGTTGCTAATGCCTTGGTTGCTTCGACATCCATCTTACAAATGAAAAAGCATAAATTTCACTTCAAGTTCCTGGTGGATGAATTACGCTATCCTGCTCACAAATCTTACAATCCTACCATCTTTTCATATCTTCCACCTCATATTCCTCTTGCAAATCCACCACGCCATTCCTTCCGCCATCCCTTACACTTTGCCTTTGTCTCTGGTGACTTGTATAGGAAGGGTCTAGACAGAACTCTCCTTAAGTGTCTAGAAATAGAGGAGTCAAAAAAAGTGCTAGCTGAAATCCACGATGGCATATGTGGATCACATTCTAACGATCCTCCGCTAGCTCAGACATTGCTTAGGGCTGGTTATTATTGGTTGAATTGGTTGAGACCTCCTATCATCACAGTTGCAACATTTGGGCCTAGGGCCTATCAGTTCTCTACGTCAGAGGAAGCAGATTCTTGATGCCCGTTTCTGTCTGGGGCATCCTTTGTACATACTTTATGATCTTGAAAAAACTCCAAAAAAATTCATATATGATGCTGAAAAAATCCTAAAAAGCATAAAAAGTACTGAAAAAATGAGCATCCTAGTGAAAACCTAGCAATAGGCACTTTGATGTCTCACCAAAAAAATCAAAAAATTGAAAAAAATTGAAAAAATTGAAAAAGTGCCTTGGTGAGAACCTGGAAACAGGCGCCTTGGTAGCAAAAATACAAAAAAAAAATTATAAAAAGTCCTGAAAAAATTGCAATAAATCTATCAAGTGGTGAAAATCTAGAAATAGGTGCTACTTGAGACCCTCTACACCTATGTCTATCAGTCTTGTGTGGCGCTCATTCACTCCACTTCTCGCTTTGTCTCTCCTAGCCTGGAATTGATTCTTGTCTTAGTCTAGGGGGCATGCATTGTTTTAAGCTTATCTTGGGTCTCTTTGTGCATCTGGGTTTCTTAGGCACCTCGCAAATGGTGTTTTTCAACACCACCCCAACTGTGTTTTTCAACACTTCCCCTTGCGTCGAGTGTTTCTCAACACTTATCAGATGTCCTACCTGCAGTCTAGATGATGTAATATTTCTCACTGGCAGATGTGATACTCAAAGTTTGACTCTATGACCTACACACACGCACTTGACTCACTGAGATTTGTTTGACTTTATTTCTTTGCATGTTGTCTATGATGATTTCTTTGCTAAGTGGTCTCTCCCTGAGAAGTTTTCGATGATGCATAGCTAGAATATTGAGGGTATGAGAACATGTTTTATTTCTTTATCTGCTTGTGGGTATATTTTGTTGGTCCTCACTGTCATGAGCATTTATGTTGGTCTTACTTGACACTATGGACCTACAAGGTATTATCCTTGACTGTTTTGCGAGTGCATGCTTCTAGTCATCTTGACTTTCTTGTGTCTCGATGCGAGCATAATCTTGCTATATCAAACTTAGGTAATCTCACTGCACTAGTCATCTTGACCTACATGTCTTTGATGCCTTGATGGGAGTTCCACATTTCTATCTGATAAAGATCATATTCATATCCACATAGTTATGCTAGTGTGCATTGTATGATCTTACGATGCTACCAATAATGCTTGATGATGAATATTAGATGTCTATTGGCTTTGTGACCTTGCAAGTAAACCACTTTGCATGTAGCTTGCATTCTTAGGTTCATGTTAGTTTATTTTTGCATCTTGCATATGGAGAGAGCTCTCCTTTTCATCTTACGTGGACTTGTTAATCAACTGCGCTCACCTTTTGCTTCTTCCTGATCATGTCTTTCACTTCTTGTCTTTCATATCACATCATTTTCCTTTCATTTCAGGATCGAAACCGAAATTTGAGTTCACCTTGATCATCCAAATCACCTTTCTCCTTCTTCTGTGCAGTTGGCTAACCCTTTTGAGGCCTGATCCTTCGATCTTCGTTGGGGCATTCTTCACCTCTTCATCCCCATCTCTTTCAAACTTCCAATCTTTCATTCACTTTCAATCCCATGTTCAAATTCTTCCCCTCCATGGTGTTTACGGGTTGAGGGACTGATAGGTTCATGCCCCGTGTCCCACGTGTGGGGCATATCTTCACTGCTTGATGGTTATTCTATTCTCTTTCTTCGATTATGATTTCTAGTGATTTGATCATGCTACTCTTGCTTCTGCTTTCCCTCTACCTAGATTTTGCTTTCGATCCCGAGGGGGCAGACACATCATATCTTATTGAATATCTCTTTCCTAAGTGTTGAGTACTATTGCTACCAGGCTGACCATGGAGGATTTGCTATTTTTCTGCACTTCATCCTTTGGAGTCAGAACGCTATTGCTTGCCTTCTTGGCTATCTCTTGCTTTCTTAGCTAATCTGAGTTGCTTTGTGATCCCAAATCAATCTCACATTTCAACTTCATTCTTTGACTGCATGTGTTCCCAGATCGATCACACATTAGTCAAAGAGGGGCAAATGTATACACCTAAAAATGGTCACCTAGACTATTAGCCCCTTTTGCTAAATCATAAATTGCTTGTTCTTGATCAAATTCTAGCTCTATCATTTATTCGATTATTTTCTATGGGCTAACCATCTTATCCTAAGTCTTTATTTATTTAAAAGGAATATTTCCTCCCCTTTTAATAAATAAAAAGCCCCCACTTTTCCTCTTATCCTAAGTTGCACAAATAAAGCATTATTCTTATTTTATAAAAAAGGAAAAAGCACTTTTTGTCTCATATGGACACAAAAGTCAACTCTTATTTTCCTATTGGAGGATACTTGTGCACATGGATTGCTCCTCTTTCAAGCTCCACCGTTGATTAAATCTTTTGCCTCTTAATCTCCATGGTCCATTTCTCCTCATTTCCTATAAAAGAAGAGCTCTCTTCTTCATTCGAGATCCCCAACTTTTTATGCTAATATTATGCTATAGGTTTTCTAGGTACACTTTGGAGCTTTTGAAGATTTGGAGCATTCTTTCATTCTACATCTCATTCTTGCATTCTACATCTCATTCCTTGCATTCTTATCTTAGCTTCATATTTATGCTTTCTTAGATTAGCTTCATTTCTATGCTCTAGATTAGCTCACATAGATTAATTAGCTTGGGTTGTAACACTTGCATATTTCCTTTCATAGCTTAGCTTGCATTTCCATTTCTAGCATAGCATTGCATTGCATTTTCATTCTTGATTCTTGAGGATATTGACATTCTTGCCCTTGTCTTCATTGAATCTCCCATTGCATGGTTTACTAGCAAGGTTATAGGCTAAATAGCTCTAGCTGAGAGCATTCTTAAAAGCACTTGCACTCCATGCCTAGGGAGCTATGGATCGATTTGTGAGGGCTCATTCTTGAGTTTCCTTTCATGTAATGATCCATAGAAGTGTGACACATTTATAGCACACACACTTTGCCTAGTGTTTCTATTGTGTTTATGCCTCCTATTTCATTTAATGATTCCACAATCATCAGTTTGGCTCAAACGATGTCCTCTTTACAAAAACAACTTGTGTCTTTAACTCAATCCAAGTTTAGCAATCCTATATCTGATATGGGAAGTCCTTTATCTCTAGACATTATTCATGCTCATGTTCCTCAACAAACCGATATGCTTCATCTTGATAATTAAAATGGTAAGGGAGACCTTGTTACTCATGTTAAAACATTTCAAATCCTTTTTTGTGACTATGCTCATGACCATAGGATTTTAGCCAAGTTATTTTCTAGAACTTTTCGTGATAAGGCCTTGCAATGCTATTGTTCCTTTCCTCCTTATTCTATTGATTCTTTTCCAAAACTTGCCAATTCCTTTCTTCAACAATTCCAAAATGACATTGATTCACAAGTGTCCTTAACTAATTTGATGAATTGTAAACAAAATACTAAAGAAAAATTGACTGAATTTATTGGTAGATTTAAGCATTTGTATGCTCAAATTTCTTATCATGTTCCTGATATTTATATTCAATGTATGTTTATTTCAAATTTACAAAGAGATATTAGCGATAAGATTCTTCTTAGGGAATTTACCTCTTTTCAATAACGTTGTGCAATGCTTCATCATTATCAATTACAAGTGAGTCTATTTGAGAGAAACACTCCAATGGCTCTTGTCCCAGTTGATAAGAGTGATGCTTCTCCTAATCCCAACAAGTTGCAAAAACCTAACAACTATGTCAAGATAAATAAACAAGAGAATGCAGTTGATGATCAAGTTGTTGTTGCATCCCATAATGTCACTTCTGCATCCACAAATTTTTGTCTGAACCGTATGTTTACTCCTCTTTCTAAATCTTCACATTCTATTATGAGTAAATTGTTGGTTGCTAATATGATTACTTTACCTCCTATTCAACCTCTTTTACCTACTACGGTGGCATCCAAATCCTTTGATTCCAAAGCCTTTTGTCAATACCATCGTTAGAATGGACATGATAATGAGAAGTGTTATTCTTTAAAACATAGGGCTCAAGACTTAATTGATTCTAATGCTTTATCTGTTGATAATTTTGATGGTAGTGGGAACAAAGTTGTCTCTCCTCCTAATCAAAAACTCCAAATCTATATGAATCCTTTTCCTATACATGATACTAATACCATTGTTCAGCCATCTTCTGTGGATATTGTTTATGATTAAAAGATGGATGATTTTAATCACATTGTTAACCATGTGGAGCATGTTGTTTTGTCTCAATCTGTATCTTCACCCCAGCCTCAGTCTCAACCTCAACTTCAAGTTCCACCTCAACCTAAGCCTAAACTGAAACCTCAACCTAAACCTCAAAAATAACCTAGGAATAAAAGACCTAGGGAGCTCTTGATTAGCTTTGATGATTCTAAGACTATTAAAGCTCCTGATGGTCCCCTCTACATTTATGCTAGGATTTCTAAGATACCTACGCCTAGTTTTCTTATTGATCCTACATCCTTAGTCAATGTTATTACTAAAGAAAATCTTTTTATGAAGAACTTACAATGAGATTCTTATGATACATCGGATGTGATGTGGATTCAAACTTGTAATGGTTGTATTTATCCATCATTTGGTTCCATTAACTTACCTATTGAACTTTGTGGTAAAGTTATGGACACTACCTTCATTGTTGTTCCTACTTCTGATCATTTTCAAGTTAAGTTAGGTTTGCCTTGGTTGAATGCCATGCATGTCATTGCTTCTCCTATCCATAAATGTCTTAAATTCATTCATGGTAAAGAAGTGAAGATGATTAATCATACTTTATATCAACCTTCTAGGCCTAGGGATTGTGCTACACTTGACTTCTTTTGGCCTTCATTACCTAACTCATGTCCTTCTCGACCTAATAATCTTTTTTTCTCATATCAAGCCTATAAACATCGCCAGATTCTTGAGTTAATCATGCCTCAAATGGATCTTAATCATGGATTTTTTCCTATGCCTTCCATACCTCCTTTATCCATGGCTTCTAGTTCTATTAATCAAGCTCCTAGTGTTTTTGTTCAGCCTACTGAGAATCCTACTAATCTTCCTATAGAACTTGTGAAGGAACTAGTGGTTGTTCCTCCTAGTTTTCAACATATTTAGAACAAGACAAAATGTAACTGATCTGCTAATGAACATTGTAAGAAGCATCAAGCTCAAGATAATGCTTGTGCCTATGTTATTCAAAGTACTTTACCTTCTTTTGACCAGCCTACGCATGATGTGTTAGAAGTTAATGTTAATAATGATGTTAAGATGAATGATTATGATGATTCTCTTTGTATCTTAGATTCTATTTTAGTTAATCTTAATTGATGAAGAAGATACTATTGATGATACTAATGATGTTAATGATGAATATGAGACTATTGACATTGACATTGATTTACCTAATATACTTTAAGCACAATTGATAATCATACCTAGTATCAAACATTATGATTCTCAAGAGGATCCTTGTTTGGAACTGGCTATTATTACTACTGTATTGGATATAGTCCCTCTTGAAAGTTTTCCACCTTCCCTAAATGATAAAGAATGAGATGGGGAGAGTAGGAGATGTGCTTGATTGGCTTGTCCTTTATGGTATATTTTTGTGTTTTTTCTTGTTGTATTGTTCTTCTCTCATAATGTGTTTTCTAAATGTTGTTAGATTATTTTATAAGACCCTTGTTACATTGTTGGTGCAAGGTGATAAAGGAATTGAATCTATTGTAAAATTCCTCTATATGTATATTTAGTCTTCTATATGTTGTTTTCATGTTATTTTGTACCTGTGTTATTGTTCGTAAATGTTTTCCTTGTGTAGTCTGCTTGGATTTGCGACTTGGTAGCACTGAATCTTTTTGGTCTCCATGTTGTGGTTCAAAAAGACTCTTCTTTGTAACTATTATGTTTTATTTCCTCCATTGTGATTGTAGTTCTACTTTCTTTGGGGAATGATGTCAATTCATTTGCAATAATATCATGTATAAATATTATCTTATGCTCATACTGACCCCATGGCAAGGAGATGATGAACTACAACTTATTTAGAACCTGAATGGAGAATCTGTAATTCAAGATTACTAAGGAGTTGTTGATTAGATATGCAAGATGATTAAATCAGTATTATGTTGTCATTGATGTCAACTAGCTTAACAGTACTTATCTTGTAAATTACTATACCAACACATTTGAAGAAAGGAGAAAGAGATGAAGAACAAAAATATCTACATGAGGAAGATGTATATGTCAGATGAGGATAAGGAATATAGTCAGTAACTTGTTGATGAGTCTATGACTTGATGAAATTGACTTTATTATGTTGCATTCATCTATGATGGAGAATAGAGCTGAAAGACACAAAGCAGTGTTGTCGGTAAATAAAGCATTTTAGTATACACCGATAGAATATAGTGTATACCAAGTGCAGTGCTAACCGAGATTTTGTTAACTAATGCATTTCTTTGTTAATCAAGCAGAACAAAAAGGAATTAAATGATCAATTTAGCCGATAAAGTGATGAGCTATAAAGCGTATGAAATTGAGGTAACAGATAAGGTTTGTTATGAAGATCAAAGGCTAACATAAATCAAAAGGATCTAATGGAGCAGATTGAAACGTATTACTGACACATCAGTCGAGGAAGCCTAAAGTGGAAAAATCTATTAATATGATTAAGCGGAAAAATCTGATGGAGGAAAATTATCGTGCGAAGGAGTTTTCATGCATTCTAATCATACTGGTTAATAAGAACCGAGCTGCAGAACAATTATTGAGCTATAGAGAGTAATTACCGATGGATAGTAAGTTGATATAGTATTGAATTTGAAGTAGAATATTGATCAGAAAGATTTGAATGAGCTGAACATTGATCTGTAAACTGCAATTGAAGTTTTTTCAAGGCAGATCATCTACTATTACATATTTAACCATTTTACATAGTCAAATCTCTTAACTGAGTGGACTATGAAAGTCTTTTGATGTTTCATTCATAGAGTGAACATTGTTATCCTATCAACCCCAGAGTGACTGCTGGTTGGATGATAACTTCTGGTCTAAAATCCTCTAACAAGGTCACACCTAACAGTGTTATTGTAACCTTTAATAGGGTTGGGTCTTCACCGACCTCACTTTAGAAGAGTGAACAATTTTGGGTTGCCCGTCCCAAGTGGTTTTTCCCTTCACAGGGTTTCCACGTTAAATCTCTTGTGTTATGTGTTGATTGTGATATTTGTTTGTTATCATACTTTTCATATTACATGTTAGATTTGATCAGTAACTACTATAAGTTTTAGACTGACAATCGGTAAAAACACAGACAATGAAAGTATTTTATGTTTACCGAGTAGCAGAAGTTGAAAGAATTGTTTTGGATTATACATTTTGTATTGGGACACTGGATAACTAATTCACCCCCCTCTCAGTTATTCTAATAGTAGATCCCTTGTGTGTTCTCTATATGTTTATGTGTTATTTCCCTTGATTTTTATTTTCTTGGGGGCATCTAGTAGTGGAAACGTAATCAGTCAAGTTGTTTATGTTTCCATTCAAGTCATTGCTTTGTTAAAGTGTTAGCAAAGAATTTAATGTCGGGAAATACACTCTGCTCACTTTTTGCACACACGCACTTTCAATACATATATTTTTCAAAGCTCTTTTCTCCCTTTATGGATTAGTGACTAATCCTTAAAGAATGGATTTTTATCTTATAGGATCTCTTGATCCCTCCTATTTCAAATTTCAAAATTTTGATCCCTTAAGGTCGAAGGTGTCCTTAAGACTGGATCTCTTTTGTTTTTGGCTTTTCTCTTTGGGAATAGAATATTCCTAAGGGTGAATCCTTGATTGGTTGACTAGTGAATAGTCACATTCACTGGGAAGTTCAATTACATCTTTCCAGCTGCGATGTTTCCTTGTGTGGTTCACAATGGGACATAAGTTCTCATTGGGCGAGGAAATCACACCCTCTTTGCTCTCTTTTCTAGAGATGTCTCTCTTATTTTAATCTTGGAGTTGATGAAGACTTGATTCCCTGGGGGCTTGAGGATTCCTTTGTCCCTTTTCTTTCAATAAGATTTTATTTTCATTGTGATCTCCTTTACCAAGAGTTTGCATCAAGTCCATAATCTTGCTATAGTGGGGGCTAAATATATCGTCAGAAAATGGAAGCACTTTCATTTAGGACCAGTTTAGCCCTCTGGGTAAGTGGTCTAGGGTCATGTCAAATGCCTTGAATGGGTCTTTGACTTGGATTTGGCTTTTTCCCTATGTTCTGCTTCTCTTTCCACCTTTTTCCATGTTATTTTCAGCACCTGATCCTAATAATTTGAGGTTCTTGACCTCAGGGTCAAGGCCAACCTTCTAGGTCAACGTCCACCTTGACCCTGACCTAGGTTAGATTTGACCTTAAACTTGACCCTGGGTCCACTTCTAAGAGTGAAGGCTTAAATTAGAATTTAATTCTCTTATGTAGGCCTCTCTAAGTTTGTGCCCTAACTTGTATAAAAGGAAGCCTTCCTCTCTCATATCGATCCTTCTATCTTTCATCTCTCTTTTGCAATCAAGCATCCATCTGTTTTTCATATCAATCAAGCACTCAAGTGAAATCAAGCAAGAAAGAAGGAGAAAGAAAGTGTTCAAACATTCATCCATCTTCAAGCATTCAAGATCCAATTCATGAAGGAGATCCATTGGTAGCCATTGAAGGATTCAATCTCTATGTACCCCCTTTGTTGAAGATTCCTCCATCCATTTCCATTCAAGCTTCTTCCTATTCCAATATCCATTCAAGATTGGTGTTGAAGATCTAATTCAATTGATTTGAGACATCCTACATATAATTTTACATTCATTTGGAGCATCCATACTTGTGGATTCAAGAATTTGAATCCTCCACAAGGGTTTCAACATAAGCAAGGTGAATTGTTTCATTTACTTTGTTTATTGTTGTAATTTCAATTACATTTCAAGGTTAATTCAAAAACCAAAGTTTTACCAAGGCAAACCCCTCATCCAACAAAGAAAACCCTTTTTCTTGTAGGTGCATGTGTGGGATAGTCAATTACAGATCAGATTTGAGTACCCTTTTCGACAAACTTTCAAGATCTACGAACAGAATTTACATCAGAGTAGTGCAGGTCAAGGTTGACTTAAAGGGGTAAGATTGTGCCCCTGTATTTGGGTCAAGGTTGACCTTTCTCAAAAAAGAAAAAGGTTTCTAGGTTTTCTCTATCTCTGTGTTTCCAAGCCAAATTTGGTTGTAGAATTTCCCGAAATTGAGTACGGACACCAAAAAATAGCATTTTCTAGATTTGTCATATTTTGAGGTTAGTACTTGTCTTCAAATTCAATTAAGGTTTCAATACTCCTTTCCATAATGGAATATAAGGTTTTCTACTTTCTTCATATTCTTCATCGATTGATTCATTTATACATTGACCATCTTATTGTGCTTAATCAATTTGGATATTTCCTTTGGGAATTTGGGGTTAAGAAGAGGAACTTATTTTCCCCAATCCTATATAACCATTTTCAAACATTACATTTTGTGAACACAACACCCCCTACCCCATTTTTAGAATATACACAACTTAAGGAGATCTATGGCGAGTCATTTCAAGAAAGAAAGCCCTAAGTTTGATGGAGTTAACTATGACTGCTGGAAGTAAAAGATGAACACACATTTGCTATGTTTAGGATGAGGATATTGGTTGATCACAAAGAATGATAAGTCTATAATTGAAGAAGAAAAACTTTTATATTTCACTGATAAGGAAATAGATCTATTCATGTGTAACATACTTGCCAGAGAAGCACTTTTTTCAGCTCTTCCAGAGACTGAATACAGTCAGGTAAAAATTCAAAGGACATCTCATGAAATTTGGTTAGCTTTACAATATACTTTTGAAGGTCATGTACATTCTAAGAGAGTCAGATTACAAAATTGGATATGTTTATTTGAAGATGCAAGAATGATGTAAGATGAATTTGTTAGAAGTTATATTGGTAGGATATCAAAGATTGTTGCAGGTATCAAAGCTTGTGAAGGAAACAAAACTGAAGATGAAGTCATATGGAAGATATTAAAGACATTGATCCTTGTGTTTAAGCAGACAACATAGATGATTGAACAAGTTATACCTTGTACTAACAATTTTACCATAGAAATGCTTCTTGGAAGATTAGAAGCAGCAGAGACAAGTTTTAGACAGTTTGGAGATTTACCTAGAATTGAAACAGCATTTAGTGCACTTAGTGTTCGCCCTGCTTTGTCAATAAGTACAATAGTCAGTGGAGATTATGCCAGTTGCATCAGATCTAAGACTGAAGAAGAAAGAAAAATTGAGGAAGGAATTTTCATTGCTTGTGAAAAGAGAACCTGAAGGTAATAAAATATTTAAATGTTGGACATGTCAATAATATGGTCATTTTACATCTAAATGCCCTAAGAGAGTGAAGAAATATAAGAACTTTAAACCTAGAAGATTTAAAGAATGTTATTATGCTAATGATGAAGAATTTGAGGCTAGCATTGAGAAAATCTTAAGTGAAAGTGACAATGAAAGTGATGACATAGGATTTCTAGCAATAAAATAAGAAAGCTTTAAAACTGAAGTGAGAGAAGAAAAATCTTTAGTTTCTCAAGTAGAAAAGAAAATTGATTAGATTATAGACAATGGTTGTTCACATCATATGACTGGAGATATGAATAAATTTATAAAGTTTAACAAATATGATGGAGGAATTGTTAGAGTTGGAAACAATACACCTTGCTTGATAAAATTAATAATATCTATTACTCTTGATAGAAAGACTAACACTGATGATGTTTACTTTGTGGATGGATTGAAATATAGTCTTCTGAGTGTTGGACAGTTAGTTGATAAGGCATATCGAGTTTGGTTTACTAAGAAGACTTGTGTGATAAAAGATAAGAATGGTAATATGATTGGAATTGAATCAAGAACCAAAGGTAATGTATTTTTGTTGAATCTTGTTGAAAAAACATGTTTGATTACTAAAATTACTGACAGTTGGTTATGGCACAAAAGGTTTTGTCACATAAACTTTGATAACATTATGAAAGTAAGCACTACATTTGCAGTAAGATATTTACCTAAGATTATGAAACCTACTAACATGATATGCAAAGAATGTGTTATGGCTAAGCAAAAAAGAAGTTCTTTTCCCAGTAAGAAGTTCATTATTGCGAAAAAATTGAAAATTGTTCATACAAATCTGAGAGGTCTCATAAGGACTAGAGGATTCTATGGTGAAAGGTATTTATGATTTTTGTTGATGACTTTACTAGAATGATGTGGATAGAATTTCTTAAAGAAAAATCTAAATCATTTGACAAGTTTAGATTGATTAAGAACAAAGTTGAGAATGAATCTGGAATGAAGATTAAATGTTTAAGGTCTGGTAGAGGTGGAGAATTTATTTAAAATGAATTTAATAATTTTTGTGAAGTGAATGGTATTAAGAGACAATTTTCAACCCCTAGAACACCTTAACAAAATGGTATTGTAGAAAGAAGGAACAAATCAATAACTGAGGTAGCAAGAGCTATGTTATTTGAGAATGATTTGGAGAAGACATTCTAGAGAGAAGCAGTGAATACAACAGTGTATACAATGAACAAAGTATAAATCATAGCAGACACAAACAAAACACCTTATGAATTATGGTTTGGACATGCACCATCAATTAAGTATTTCAAAATTTTTGGAAGCAAATGTTATATTAAGAGAGATGATGACATTGGTAAGTTTGATCCCAGAAGTGATGAAGGTATATTTCTTGGTTATTCATTGAAAATAAAAGCTTATAGATGTTTTAATAAAAGAACTAAGACTATTGTTGAGATCGCAAATGTTAAAGTTGATGAGAAGTTCAAAATTTAGGAAAGAATACCTGATTATGAATCAGATGAAGAAGTTCATCCTAGAATTGATTAAGAAAATATTGAATTATTTTATGAAACTAACAATGATTTGTAGAATGAGAATTACATTGAGGAAATAAGAGAAGAACTGAGATCATAACAAAGAGTTGAAGCAAAAACTGACACAATGAGACCTAATAAGAATCTAGCAAGGAATCATCCTGCTAATTAGATTATTGGGAGCATAGAAAAAGGAGTTTTGAAAAGAAATAAGGTACAAGAAGAACTATGTTTGATTTCTCAAATTGAACCTAAAACTAATGAGGAAGCCTGTAAAGATGATAATTGGATTCAAGAAATGAAGGAATAACTAGATCAAATTGAGAAGAACAAAACTTGGGAGTTGGTCCCTAGACCTAAAGATAAAAATGTTATAGGAAACAAATGGGCATTCAGAAAAAAGATGAATGAACAAGGTGAAGTTGTAAGAAACAAATCAAGATTGGTATGTAAGGGATACTCACAGCAAAAAGGAATTGATTATGAAGAAAATTTTGCACCTATTGCAAGAATTGAAGCGGTAAGAATGTTTTTGGCTTATGCAGCTTATAAGAAATTCAAAGTATATCAAATGGATGTGAAGTTAGAATTTCTGAATGGAGAATTGGAAGAAGAAGTCTACATTGAGTAACCTAAAGGTTTTCCTTTAACTCAAGAAGGAGACATGGTATGTAAATTGAACAAAGCCCTATATGGACTAAAGCAAGCACCTAGAACATGGTATACAAGATTAGATGAATATTTGATAAATTTAGGATCTACGGAAAGGCACTGTAGATAGTAATTTGTATTTGAAAGAGATTGATAATGGTTTATTGATTGTAGTTATCTTTGTTGATGATATTATCTTTGGAGAAGATGAAGCTACTGATAAAATTGTTGATGAAATGATGAAAGAATTTGAAATGAGCATGATTGGTGAGATGAAATATTTTTTAGGTTTACAGATAGCACAAAATAGTGATGGTATTTTCTTATCTCAAACAAAATATCTGAAAGACTTGTTGCAGATATTTAGAATGGAAAATTCTAATCCTTTTGGCACACCTATGGTAACTAGCCATAATTTATCTAGCACAGATGAAACTCATGCAGTTGAACAAAAGAAGTACATATCCATGATTGGAGGATTGCAGTATTTAACTCATACAAGAACATATATATCACATGCAGTTAGTATTGTTGCAAGATTTCAAGTTGATCCTAAAGAGTCACATTATGCAGTAGTAAAAAGAATATTTATGTATTTGAAAGGCACAATTGACTATGGGTTATGGTATGATAAATCAGATGACTTTACCCTATGTGCATATACAGACGTAGATTGGGGAGGTACTATTGATGAAAAAAATAGTACAAGTGGTGCAGCATTTTTTCTTGGAGGAAGATTGGTTTCTTGGCTAAGTAAGAAACAAAATTGTATTTCACAGTGCACAGCAGAAGCAGAATATGTAGTAGCAACAAATAATTTTAATCATATAATATAGATGAAACAAATGTTGAAAGATATTGGAATCAAGTTCAATGAGCCTGTTATCATACACTGTGATAACACCAGTACAGTAAGTATGTCTAAAAACCATGTGTTGCATTCTAAAACAAAACATATAGAAATCAAGTATCATGTTGTAAGAAAAAAAGTTGCAAAAAAAGAAGTCATACTTGAGTATATCAGTAAAAAAGAACAGATTGTGGATATATTTACAAAGCCTTTACCTAAAGATACATTTGAGTATTTGAGATGTATGCATGGGGTTATGCTCCAGTCTACCTTTGAGTAATGATGTAGAAGTTGCATCAATCCAGTGGTATATGAGCTCTATCCGCTCTGGACTATATGCTGGTTCTTCCTCTATGGGGAAGTATGTGTGTTTCTGAGTTGAGTCATGAAGGACTCTTGTGAATGTATTTTCTAAATAGTGTTTTTGACATTTAAGCTTGTATTGGATTAACATATTGATGTTTAATTTGTCATTCATGTCAATGGGGGAGAAGAATACATGAAAAATATTTGATGATTGATTGATTTGATTGATGAAGAGGATTTGAAAAGATAATACAGAACAACAATGTTGTAGTTTGGTATTTATGGAACTAACCAGATCCACCTTGCAGAGATCACATGCAGAAGCAACAACACACAAGTGAGAGAGAGAATGTAGATACAATTCATATATTTACTTCAATTTATTTATACATGTCGGGTAGTAAGGCCTTCCCGGTTTAGGCTAGATATTACAATCAAGTACAGAAGTTCTCCAACATGTGAGGATCTTCCAATAATCTCTAATCTTCCAGCGTTTATCTTCTAACTAAAACTAACTCCTACAACTACCAACAAAGATTACATTATATACAAGAGGCTACCAAACAAGTCGGTCTTCAGACCCACCATCAACAAAAGGAACAACCAGATCTAGGTCCATATGCTTCCCAATGATAGATACCATCATTAAATTTGTCACCATAATTAATTGCAAGAGTCAGCCTCAACAAGAAACTAAAACAAATAACTTGATAAGAAAGGATAACTGAGCATCAGAAAAGCATCACCGAGCGTCGAACAAGCATCATTGAGCACCAGAGAGATAATCGACCAACATCAGTTAACAAAGGAAACCAAGAAACACCAAACCAACTCAGTCAAAGAAGGAACCGAGCAACACAAGAAAATACAACCATGTTTTTGGTGACATGGGATTGCCAAGGACCTGAGATGCTCCTGCATTAGACACTTGGGGTTATTCAAAATGATTCTCTGAATCATAAAATAGGTATGATCCGAGTTGCATCCAACTTAGATTGTGAAATCCATGAACTGTCTTCAATCGGTCTATTCTTCCACTTTACCAGATATTCCATATACGGTTTTTCTCTTGTAGTAGTTTCTGCCAATTATTTTCTCCAAAATCTACTCAACTTCTTCTATTGGTTTCTTAGGATAATCATTTTCTACTGTCATTTCTTCATCTGACTCATGATACTCATACAAATCAACAATGTTGAAAATAGGTGATATATCCATGTCATCAGGTAACTCAATCTCATAAGCATTTTCACTGTCAAATTTCTTCAAAATCTTACAATGTCCAAACTTCTTCATTTTCAACTTCCCATATGTTCCAATAGGAAATCTATCTTTCTTCAAATGAACCATTACTTCATCACCGACTGCAAAAGTCTTATGTCTTCTTGATCTATTAGCTCTATCTTTTTATTTTTGATTACTCATTTACATCTTATGTTTCACATCTTCATGCAATGTCTTCATGCACTCGGCGAACTTTACTCCTTCAGCACTTCTCTTTATTTCATCAACAATGTCTCTCAAATCTGATAGACCTCTCGGTTGTATGTCATTTACAATCTCAAAAGGTGTTTTTCCATTACTCTTATTCACTGAATTATTGTATGCAAACTCTACTTGTGCCAACACAGAATCCCAATTACTCGATGTGTCTCCAACTAAACATCTCAAAAGATTACCCAAACTTCTATTCACAAGTTTTTTCTGTCCATCGGTCTGTGGGTGAAATGTAGAACTATATTTCAACGCGGTGCCAAAATTTCTCCAAAGGGTCTTCCAAAAGTATCCAACAAATTTACTATCTCGGTCAAAGTTGATACTCCTTGGTAATCCATGCAATCTGACAATTTCCTTAAAGAAAAGATCTGCTATATGTATTGCATCTTATGTCTTTCTACAAGGTATAAAATGTGTCATCTTAGAAAATCTATCCACAACAACAAATATAGAATCATTACCTCGCACTATCTTCGGTAAGCGAAGAACAAAATCCATACTGATATCAATCCAAGGTTTCTCAAGAACAGAAATCAGTGTATACAATCTAGTGTTCTGACCTACTCCTTTTGCAACTTGATAAATTCCACAACTTTTCACAAATTTCTAAACATCTTTATACAACTATGACCAAAAGTATTTCTCCTTAAGCAAATTCAATGTTTTATCAACACCAAAGTGTCCAGCCAAAACACTACTATGTTTCTCCTTTATCAAATTAGTTCTCATTGATCCTCTCAGTATACACAACTGAATACCTTTAAACAACATACCTCCTTGAATGAAATATTCTTCCTGTTTAGTACTCGATTGATCTTGAATAGGTGCTTTGCACTTTCTCCATAGCTCAAAAAAATCAGGATCAAATTCATAAGAATCTCTCATGTCATCAAAGCCAAGAACTTCAATTTTCATCTCGGTCATCAAAGATCTTCTTCTACTCAATGCATCAGCAACTTGGTTAGTGACTCCACTCTTATGCTTTATCATGAATGTATAACTTTGCAAATACTCAACCTATTTCATATGTCTCTGACTCAACTTATTCTAACTACCCAAATACTGTAAATCTTTATGATTGCTATACAATACAAATTCACTCGGTATCAAATAATGTCTCCATTTCTTCAGTGCTTGAACAATAGCATATAATTTTTGATCATACACAAAGTATTTCCTTTTTGCATCATTCAACTTTTCACTAAAGAAAGCAACAAATTTACCTTCTTGACTCAACATAGCTCCTATTGCACTTCCACTTGCATCACATTCCACTTGAAATACCTTATTGATATCAAGCAATGCCAAAATAGTTAATTCAGCAACCTTCTTCTTCAAAGTCTCAAAACTTTCATCAGCTCCATGTGTCCACTTGAATTCTCTTTTGTCTCCTCTCATAGTTTTAGTCATAGCATTACAAATTGAACTGAAATTCCTAATGAACTTTTGGTAAAAACTTACCAAACCATGAAACGATCTTACCTCGCTAGCATTCTTAGGTGTAGGCCAATTCAAAATAGCTTCAACCTTTTCAGGATCCATCTTCAAACCATCAGCTGAAATCACAAATCTCAAATACACAATCTCCTCTTTCATGAATGAACACTTTTTCAGATTTATCAGTAACTTTTCTTATTTCAACCTCTACAATACTTGTTCAACATGCAACAAATGTTCTTCTCTGGTCTTACTAAATATCAAAATATCATCTAGGTATACAATCACAAACTTACCCAAGAATTTTTTCAAAACTCCATTCATCAATCTCATAAAAGTACTCGATGCATTAGTTAAACCAAAAGGCATAACCAACCACTCATGAAAACCTTCTTTTGTCTTAAAAGCAATCTTACACTCATCACCTTCTCTAATTCTGATCTGATGATACCCACTTTTCAAATCAATTTTGGTAAAATACTTTGCTTCAGTCAAACTATCCATAATGTCATCCATTCTCGGTATAGGAAACCTATTTTTCATTGTTATCTTGCTGATTTCTCTAGAATCAGTACACATTTTCCATTCTCCATTCTTCTTAGGTGTCAATATAGAAGGTATTGCACAAGGACTCAAACTTTCTCTAATCAAACCTTTCTACAACAATTATTGAATCTGTCATTTCAATTCTTGATTCTTAGTAGGTGTCAACTGATGTGGTGCCTAATTCGGTAAACTAGCTCTAAAGATTAGATCCATGCAATGATCAATGCTTCTCTTCAGTGGTAAACCATCAGGTACATTATCAAAAATGATTTAAGTGTACTCAGTGAGTAACTTATCAATCTCCTCAAGGACACTATCCTCTATTTTCTTACTCAGTTTGTTAGGAATCATAGCAAAACATGCATCATTCTTCTTCAAATCCTTAACAAAATTTCTTCCTTCCATCAAGAAACCTTTCACAGATGTGAAAACATTACTAACAGGTTCTTCAATCAAATGTAACAAGATTTGTCTTCTTCCATCAACCCAAATAGTATATTTATGCAATCTCCCATCATATATAGCATGTTTATCATATTACCAAGGTCTACCCAACAAAATATGACAACAATCCATAGGCATGATATCACATAACACCTTATCATAGTACTTTCCAATTTTCAAATTCACATAACATTGTTCACTTACCAAGAGTGTATGCTCATATTTGATCCATCAAATCTTATAGGGCTTTGGATGGTCCAACCTTTTCAACTGCAACTTTGTAACCATTTCCTCAGATGTCAAATTCTTCGAGCTACCACTGTCAATGATTACCTTCCAAAGTTCATCAAAAACTCTACATCTGGTCTTGAACAAACTTTTCCTTACCGGATCTTCCTTATTACTTTCACTCCAAAGTGCTCTCCTTACCATCAAGTTATTTTCCTTCTCAAGTTCATTCGGTGACTCTTCTTGCACCAAAGCATTTCTACTTTTACCGACCTTCTTACTTGCATGTGTACACTCAAATGATCTATGTCCTTCTCCACAATTGTAACAAGTTCCTCAGAAACCACCTCTGTTATAACCACCTCGGTAGTTACTGCATCTACCTCTAAATAAACTTTCACCTTTCCATTCGGTCTTGCCTTTGTCCAGAGTTGTCTTTTTAGGTTCAGATCTACTATTTTAACTATGAGATCTACCTCTTTCTCTAGGGAATCTACCACCTCTACCTCTTTTCATAGGGAGAGGGGATGAACTAATCACTAGTTCATGCTACTAGTCTTCCTATGAGACCTAGGGTGTCTTCCAAGATCACCCACTAGACCTATAGGATCTTCTCTCTACTTGTGATCCCCTAATCCAAGCCCCACTCCTCTATCTTGTGCAAACTCCCATCTTCTCCATCTTCTAGGTCCTCATTCTTGATGAGGAACTCTCTAGCCTCCTTAGCTTTCTCTAAGGTCTATCTTCTCAAATCTCTCCAAGATTCTTGCAGATTTGTGGAGGTGTTGTAAAACCTTCCACTACACTCATTCCAATGCCTAAGATAACCCCCTTCACTGATCTTCCTTACCGATTTCAAGATTTAGCACTGAAACAGGGCTACAAGGAAAGTGCCCCAATTAGCCCTCCTAATCTGAGAAATTAGGGAATAACTCCAAAACCTCCCACTAATAACTTCTAACTTTCTTCAAGGAATCCTATTCATTTTTTTAGGTCTCAAATATTTTCAAGGTCTAAGGCCTCCAAATGGTCATACAGTGCCTTAACTCAATTTGAGGGTTTTCAAGGGTTTCTAGGCCTTTCCAAGGACTATATGACTCTCAACTTGGTTTGATGCCTTCCAGGATTGGTGTAAGCTTCTCCTTCTCACCAAGGAACCTTAACACATCCCCTTATCAACTCCATGTCTCCATTTAGCTATATCTTCACAACCCTACAATCTTGAAGCTTTGCAACTTCACTCTTCCCTAACCAGGCAACCACTAGCTCGCCTAGGGCAAGAGATTAAAAATGGCTCCATAGCTTTTGAGGGCCCTTCCTCCTAAATGAGACAAGTACATAATTGTTAGAATAACTAAGAGGGGGGTGAATCAGTTATCCAGTGTCCCAAAACAAAATGTATAATCCAAAATAAATTCTTCAACTTCTGCTACTCGGTAAACATAAAATACTTTCACTGTCTGTGTATTTATCGATTGTCAGTCTAAAACTTATAGTAGTTACCGATCAAATCTAACATGTAATATGAAAAGTATGATAAAAAGAAAATATCACAATCAACACATAACACAAGAGATTTAACATGGAAACCCTGTGAAAGGGAAAAACCACCTAGGACCGGCAACCCAAAAATGTTCACTCTTCTGAAGTGAGGTCGGTGAAGACCCAACCCTATTAAAGGTTACAAACACACTGTTAGGTGTGACCTTTTTAGAGGATTTTAAACCAGAAGTTATTGTCCAACCAGCAATCACTTTGGGGTTGACAAGATAACAATGTTCACTCTATGAATGAAGCATCACAAGACTTTCAAAGTCCACTTGGTTAAGAGATTTGACTATGTACAATGGTTAAATATGTAACAGTAGATGATCTATTGTGAAACAACTTCAATTGTAGTTTATAGATCAATGTTTAGCTCATTCAAATCTTTTTGATCAATATATCACTTCAGATTCAATACTATATCAACTTATTGTCCGTCGGTAATTACTCTTTGTAGCTCGGTAATTGTTCTGCAACTCAGTTCTTACTAATCAGTATGATCAGAATGCATGAAAACTCCTTCATGCGATAATTCTGTGGTTTCTTCTTCTTTCAGCATGTTTCAACAATGAAACCAATGTCTCTTATATAGACGAGTAAATCATTTTCTTCTCCTCCATCAAATTTTGCCGCTTAATCATATTCATAGATTTTGTCGCTTTAAGCTTCCTTGGTTGATGTGTCAATAACACATTTCAATCTGCTCCATTAGATCTTCCTTGAATTATGTTAGCCGTCGATCTTCATAACAAACCTTATCTATTACCTCGATTTCATACGCTTTACAGCTCATCACTTTATCAGCTAAAATGATCATTTAATTCCTTTATGTTCTGCTCGGTTAACAAAGAAATGTGTTAGTGAACACAAGCTTGATTAACGTTGTGCTCGGTATACACTACACTCCATCGGTGTATACTGGAATGCTTTATTTACCGACAACATTCTTTATGTCTTTCAGCTCTATTCTTCATCATAGATGAATGCAACATAATAAAGTCAATATCATCAAGTCATAGACTCATCAAAAAGTTACTCAGTGTACTCCTTATCCTCATCTGACATATACATCTTCCTCATGTAGATATTTCTATTCTTCATCTCTTTCACCTTTCTTCAGATGTGTCGGTATAGTAACTTACAAGATAAGTACTGTCAAGCTAGTTGACATCAATGACAACATAATACTGATTTAATCATCTTGCATATATAATCAGCAACTTCTCAGTAATCTTGAATTACAGTTTCTCCATTTAGGTTCTAAATCATTTTTAGTTTATCAAATGTACACTCACTATCCCCAAGAGGCCATACTATTTCTATGGTGGGATAGTGAGTTACATGCTTTACAATACCAATTGCCTAATTCAGGATAATGAACTGGCAAAACAAAAATATTTACAAAACCTTGAAATGGAAAACACACACACCTAAACTAATGAATTCAAAACAATCCAAAAAGGCTAAAATATAATGCCAAATGATAATAGTAAATAAATTAACACAATAATGCTTCTATTAGCTCTCTGTCAAGCTTCTACACACATAGATTAGCTCCTTCAGCACACTGTATGTACAGTATCACAATCTTATGGCAATATTAGGGTTTTTTAGGCTTATATCCTATCTCTAAGGTCATAGGCTTCATGCTTAGGTTTGGTATCGGGACCAAAGTCCAAATCTACCATTATAGGAGGTGGTTACAAAATGGTGTTGAGCAACATTGAAAATTTTTAAACTTGCAAAGTGCAACTTTTACAACTTTTTGATAATTAAGCCATCTTTTAGCTATCTTAGGCTAATGACTTCTCCTAGATGATTCTTAGGTTTTGAGTGCCTGACTCAAACCCATAATGACTCCAAAAAGCTCTGAATTAACCTTTGATGATTTAGGATGACATCATCTTATAATGAAACCAACTAGTCTAACTAGTCTTAAGACCTATCCAAAAGAACTTATAAGACCTCTATCCCTCTAACCTATATTTCCATCACACAAATGGTCCTTAGACCCTTATTTCATTTACAAATCTCATTAAGAGCATGCCACAAAAAAATTATAAGTGGTGAGGGCCCTATGTTGTTTATGTTTAGGTGCCCCTGCATCATCTTTGTCTTGCTCATGTCTTTTGTTTAATTTCTCCTCAACTTTCAATGCAAATTGATAAGCCTCTTCAATGTTCTCCTATTTGACCAAACTGATTTCTTCTTGGATGGAAGCTCTCAAACCATTCAGGTATCTAGCAATTCTTTCCACATCATCTTCATCATGTCCAGATCTGATATCTAATCTATAGAATTCCTCAATATATTCTTTTACCAAGCTATCTTTCTGCCTCAAACTTTGCATTCCCCTAACTAGGTTAATCCGATAATCACAAGGTAAGAACTTTCCTTTCAATTTATTCACCATTTTGTTCCATACCTTAATTTTTTCTTTTCCTTTCCTCTTTCTGTCCAAGTGTGGATGTTCCCACTACAAGGATGCATGACTTTTCAAATTTGTGCTTGCAATTTTCACCTTCTTTTTCTCAGGTACATTTTCATATTCAAAGTACTTTTCCATCTTGATGATCTCATCCACCAATTCATTAAAATCCAATTTTCCACTATACTCAGGAGGATTAAAGTGTTGTGTAGACTTCAGATTTGTCAAAGCCTTCAACAATCTTTCCTCACCTTGATCCATCACCAGTGCAGGTTCTACATCACCTTTTCTTCCTCAATTTCATCATCACTAACATCTTCAAGATGTCTTCCTCTTCTCTGGGTTGTTTCAACAGTTTCTAATCTAGCAACAAGTTGTCTCAACATGTCTACTAATCCTAGATCCACATCTTGCCTCCCACGGACCATCTTGAAACCCTCTACAATTGCAGGCCAGATCGCAATCTACTACCCCACAACAAATCAACTAGGGTTTGACAATAAGGAACCCTCAAACCTAGATTCACAAACCTAGATCCAGATCTCACCTCACTCTGATACCACCTGACACAAGGATGATGGTGAAAGTGGCCAAAGGCACACCCTAACCAGATCTACCTTGCAGAGATCACACGCAGAAGAAACAACACACAAGTGAGAGAGAGAATGTAGATACAATTCATATATTTACTTCAATTTATTCATACATGTCAGGCTGTAAGGCCTTCCTGGTTTAGGCTAGATATTAAAATTAAGTACAGAATTCCTCCAACATGCGAGGATCTTCCAATAATCTCTAATCTTCTAGCTTTTATCTATATACACTTAAAAATGGTCATCTAGACTATTAGCCTCTTTTGCTAAAATCATCAATTGCTTATTCTTGATCAAATCCTAGTTCTATCATTTATTTGATTATTTTCTATGGGCTAACCATCTTATTCTAAGTCTTTATTTAATTAAAAGGAGTTTCCTCCTCTTTTAATTAAATAAAAAGCCTCCCACTTTTCCTCTTATCCTAAGTTGCACAAATAAAGCATTATTCCTATTTTATAAAAAGAAGAAAAAGCATTTTTTGTCTCATATGGACACAAAAGTCAACTCTTATTTTCTCATTGGAGGATACTCGTGCACATGGATTTCTCCTCTTTGATGCTCCACCATTGATTAAATCTTTTTTCTCTTAATCTCCATGGTCCATTCCTTCTCATTTCTTATAAAAGGAGAGCTCTCTTCTTCATACTAGATCCTCAACTTTTGATGCTAATGTTATGTTGCAGGTTTTCTAGGTCACTTTGGAGCTTTTTGAAGATTTGGAGCATTCTTGGCTTTTGCATCTACATGTTATCATAGCTTCATTTCTTGCATTATCATGGCATTCATAGCTTCATACTTAGCTTAGTTTCCTTTATGCGTTAGATTACTTCATTTAGCTTAATTAGGAGGGTTTGTAATACTTGTTCTCTCATTTCCATAGTTTAGCTTGCATATTCATCTTAATCTAGCTTGCATTGCATTTAATTTGATTCTTGAGGATATTGGCATTCTTGCCCTTGTCTTCATTTGAATCTCCCATTGCATGGTTTACTAGCAAGGTTATTGGCTTAATAGCTCTAGCTGAGAGCATTTTTAAACACCCTTGCACTCCATGCCTAGGGAGCTCTAAATTGATTTCTCAAGGTTTCCAATCCATGGATTCTCTTGGAAGTAATGATTTAGAGAAGTTCACATCTTAGTGTGTACATTATCTTCTAACTAAAACTGACTCTTAAAACTACCAACAAAGATTACATTATATACAAGAGGCTACCGAACAAGTCATCCTTCAGATCCACCATCAACATAAGGAACAACTAGATCTAGGTCCACATGCTTCCCAAAGATAGATACCATCATTAAATTCATGACCAAAATTAATTGCAAGAGTTGGCCTCAATGGGAAACTAAAATAAACAATTCAGTAAGGATAACTAAGCTCCAAACAAGCATCACCAAGTGCTCGGAAAATTCATCGAGCGCCAAAGAGATAACCGACCAACACCGGTAAACAAATGAAACTAAGAAAGACCAAACCAACTTGGTCAAAGAAGGAACCGAGCAACACAGGAAAACAAAAACATGTTTTTGGTGACACGGGAGTACCAAGGACTTGAGATGCTCATGCATCAGTTTCTGAGCTGAGTCATGAAAGACTCTTGTGAGTGTATTTTCTGAATAGTATTTTTTACATTTAAGCTTGTATTGGATTGACATATTGATGTTTAATTTTTCATTCATGTCAATGGGGGAGAAGGATACATGAAAACCATTTGATGATTGATTGATTTGATTGATGAAGAGGATTTGAAAAGATAATACAGGACAACAATGTTATAGTTTGGTATTTATGGAACTTGGATGTTTTTCATCTATGTTTCCATCAATGCCAATGGGGGAGATTGTTAGGAATGATGCTAAATATGTCCTATTGGGGAGTATTCTGAGTAATTATATAGCATTTGTATGTTGCATTCATGACTGTGTTTGTCATTGATGTCAACACATTGATTTAATAGAAAATAGTAGAGAAGCGGATAGTGTTTATATTAGCGCACATAGAGTATTGTAGATCAAGTTATGAGGAGTTGAGGACTTGTTCTATATTGTGTCCTAAGATTATGGTTAAGAGCACATATGGAAATTCAACTATTCATGATAGACATTATGTGTAATTTAGTGGAAACTGTATTCTGACAATGTTCCTGAGAAGCGGCTTGTGATAACTGGATTATATCTCCTAATCATGATAGAATCTAGACATGCAAAGTTGTACAGTAGTTGATGATATTTCAGAGATGACCTGGATGAGACAGCATAGTTAGAGGTTTGGAAACTAACAGTTTTATGTGGTTATGAAATATTATGTAACGTGTAATGATTTATATTTTGTATCTAGTTAAGCCTTGTTGGTTGACTCTATTGTAAATTATTTGAGTGCGATATAAAGGAAGGATTGTTTTCCTTGATTGTATCATGAGACATAGTCTTCCAAGGTCTCATCCTCCTTTTGTGACATTTTGAAAATGTCATCTCCCTTCAAATCACAACCCCTACAATACTTCTTATATTTAGAAAGGAACATATTGCTCATTGCATCCCAATCTGGTATAGCATTGGCACCTAACCCCATGAACCATCTTAGAGAAGCCTCCTTAAGAGTAGATGGAAACATTTTCATCTTATAGGTGTCAGTTGTGTAATCATAACTCCTACAGAGGATGTCAAATTCAAAAAGGAAGGTTTCAAGGTCTTCATTAATAAGGTCATAAAATTTGGGAAGTACAGAGGCAGGTATATTTTTCAGATTATGATTACCATGTTGAGTAGGGATGGGGAAAGGAAAGGTAGGTTGAGCCATCCTTGGAGGAGGACCTGGTTGTCGTGGCTGATAAATAACAAGAGTGAATGGGTTGTCCTAATATTTAGGTTCAACAAATAGGTCATTCAAATGTAGCGATCCTTCAGAGGATGATGGTGAAGGTAGTTGTTCTTGTGCATCAGCAAATGGGTTTTCAAATTGGTTCTTCTTCTTCATTCTCAACTTGGTGTTCCTCGGGTTTAGGATTAAAGATATCAAATGGTTCAACCTAGATATTGCGAGGAAGGAATCTCCCAAGATGGTCTCTTCTTCTGTGCATAAAAGGATTACTTAAAACTCAGTTCTAAACTATGAAAACTAGGAACATGAACACTAATATAGGTTTGAATTAACACCATCCCTACCAACGGCGCCAAAAATGCTTGGCTAAACAATTGTATTAGAAACCCATAGCATTGGACTGCTTATTTAGGATTGGACACCCTAAATGGTTGCTAATTAGATCATTCAGTCTCATTTAATTATCGACCAGGGATGTAAACTTGGAATGGCATCTGCAAAGTATATGCTTCAAACTCCCTTAATCCTCATGACTAATCTATGAAATTCAAATGCATTGATCTTCAAAAAATATATGTTAATACAAGTAAATGATTTTACTCTAGGAAAACAAGTAATCACGAATAGGAATTACTCTAACTACCTATGATGCAGGAACAGTCTACTAGTTCTCTTACTAGTGGCTACAGGAACAACAAAGTTCTACTTTACTTCTAAGTAAGCACAAAAATGATTCCTACTCTAACAAAGTAATTCACTCACCAAGTGGGCCCCCTTGGATGAGTGAATAGAAACACAATCAAGATAAAAGGATTATTAAAGCTACAACGGCTTCTATTTAGAAAATTGACTAACTCCTAAGAGTTACAATAGTCATCTTATTTAAAGGAATACTATAACTACTCCCTAAATCTAAGATCACTCCATTAATGAGGATCGTTACAGATACATAATGTCTTATAATAGAAATAACAGTTATTCATTCATGGAAAAAAACTACACTTAGGTTGAAAATAGATAAAATAATATTACAGCTACAACAACTTCTATGTAGAAAATCGACTAACTCCTAAGAGTTACAATAGTCATCTTATTTAAAGGAATACTATAACTACTCCCTAAATCTAAGATCACTCCATTAATGAGGATCGTTATAGATACATAATGTCTTATAACAGAAATAACAGTTATCAAGAATAAGTCCTCTCTGAATATAGTGTGTTGTGGGTCCTAGATCCGCACACTACATTTAATAGAAAATGGTATTGACTTGTTCCTGTAATACCCCAAAAATGGGCTATAAGTTCATTAATCTCCTATATCAACAATTCGAATGAAATCGACATCAAAGTCCTAACCTAAGGCACATCTAAACATCATCGAATCCTAATTGATTATCTTAAATTCTGCATCAGGGAATATTCCTAACAATATTCCTAATTATCTTAATAATCTTTAATTTAATGATTATTTGGCAATAAATCACATTTATCCTAAGTTTGATTAATTGAATATTTTCATATTTAATTAATTAGATTTAATATCTTGTCACTTAATTATGTAATTAAATTTAATTCTATCTATTATTAATTGTATTATTTAATTTTGACAATAAATTCAATATCCTATGAATAATTGATTAAATTTTTATTTAATTAATTAAAGTAAGTTGTCATTATTTAATAATATAGTTTTTAATAAAAGTTTGATTAAATAATTGATTAACCCATAAATCAATTATTTATTTTTAAAAATCAATTAAGTTGAGTATAAATCACTTTATTTATTAAATTAATTCATAAATAAAACATGCACAATCATAAAAGCAGACAACTATCAATTATCAATTAAAGCTAAACTCTATTTTGAGTTAAAACTTAGCTTTTGCATATTTTTGTGAATTAAATTATCTTTATTATCAGATAACTCAAAAATCAAGCTGAGTTAATCTGAGTGATTTATGGCTTTTTTCCATGCACCTCCAAAGCCTTGGATTTCTATAAAACAAGGCTCAACTCCTCATAATTCATCTCAAAAAAATCCAAAGGATCTCATATTTTTGCACAATCACGCTGGAGAATTACAATTGGAAGGATCAAAGCTTATTGCGAATCAACATTGTTGTGAGATCACTTTTGTTTTCATATTATTGTTAGATCAATTCATAGCATATTAGTTTTTTTCATATAGATTAGATTTCATATCAAGTTTTTATCATTCTCATTGCATAGAAAATATCAAAAATATAGATTAATTGCATTCATATTTCATATCAGTTTTGCATCCAAATCCTTCATTTAGGTGTCATCTAGGTCACTGATCTCGATAGCAATCTGAGAACATCAATCTCGCACCTATTAGAAGGCAGTAAATCACTTGGTTAAATTAGATTTTAATTTTGCACGATTTTGATTTTTGCTAACCTCTAATTTTTTACTAAAGTGTTGTGTCTACAGATCAGGTACAATTTTCACACACACATTTTCTGGCACCCACCGTGGGGCCCTGAAACGGGCTTCCCTTCATCTCTATCAATCTTCTATCATTTCTCTATCAGAACTCCCCTACTGTTGCTTGTTCTAGTGGTATTCTTAGTAGGACGTTATTTTTTGTTTCTTTTTTGCCTGCAAAAAAAGAAAAAAAAAATTTGGCACTTTTTCTATCAAAATTGTCCGTACAACACGATTTTTAATTTCGGTCCGTACAGTGTCGTACGAGTTTTTCAGACGATCGTTTCATCAGACACCCAGTGTCGTACGAGTTTTTTTCAGACTATCATTTCATCAAACACCCAGTGTCGTACGAGTTTCCAGACTGTCGTCTGGGAGCATACCCACTGTCGTATGAGTTTCTTACTTTCGTCTGGTAATAGACCCACTATCGTATGAGTTTAGGCATCAGATTTCAATTGTCATTTCATTTTTGCAGGCAATTTGTCAGATTTGATTTTTGGATTTTGACTAACAACTAATCTTAACAGTTGGAATTCTCTATTTTTGATTGACTCTTGTTGGTTTTGATTGGAAAAAGCATAAAGTTTGCTAAAATCAGGTAAAAATCTACTAAGCGCATTGCGAGGATCTCAGGTATTCCACTTGTGCTGATAATATTTTGATTTGGGCTTAAAATAAATCTCTCATGTGTCTAGCTTGGGTGATTCTTTTCATGCTTTTGTTTTACACACATGTATAATTGATACTAAGTTGTGACACCTTAAGTATTTATTAGCAGTCTTAGATTACTTGTGATTGATCTAGATTGCTATCTTGGGTTATTGGACTCGCTAATCCACCGGCCCCTCGTTCAGCCCTGTGGTTGCAAGCTCAGTGCCATGTTAAAGGGGAGGGGTCAATAGGAAAGAAGCGTTAAATGCTCCACTAGGAAACCCTTGTGTGCTTTTTGGAACTCACTTGTTTTCTAGGTTGTGGACTCATTTCTAGCTTGTGTGAGGCGTTAAGTGCTCCACTTTGTGGACTCACCTCATATTTTCTTTTAGCATTAAGTGTACCATCTTGTGCTTTTGAATACTTTTGGATAGATTTTCTTTCAAGAATATATCTGTACTCACATAGTAATTAGGCCCTATGAACACTTCATGATTCTTGAGAGATTGGATTCCCAGCGAAATCTTTCTTGATGACAGAATCCTTGTAGGTAGGGAGGATACTTAGTGTGTTTCACATTCAACTCAGTTAGTGCGTCTTCTCTTATTGATCGATACATTCTCTCCTAGGAGAGGTTGATAGATCACGTGGGGTTGACATCACGAGCTTTGGAGATTCAAAATTGGTTAGTGCGCCTTCTCTTACTGATTGATACATTCTCTCCCCAGAGAGGTTGATAGATCACGTGGAGTTGACATCATAGACCTTGGTGAAGTGAAACTTTGTCTTAGCGTGTCGGATTAATCTGCTTGCTTTGTTTGGGTTAAAAGTGAAGAGGCATCAAAACCTTGGATCTAGAGCCAAGTCCCCTTGTGGTATCATACTGTGAGTCGCCTTTAGAGAGGGTTAACCATAGCAGACAATCCCTTCATAGGGAAAACTGCATTGACGGAACCTCAAGCGGTAATAGCCATTTTCACCGTGGTAGTGACAACCGCTATATAAATGTCCTTATGGAAGAAATCTCCACAGGTATGGTTCATTATTGGGTTGTCAGATCTCCCTAGCAGCTCTTGAAGATTAAGTTCTCAGACTATGTCAAAACCCTGGTGTGCCAGGATTGGAGTTCACCCCTTTGGATCATAAAAGTTGTAGAGTCAAACCATTACTAAAAACCCTAGCGAGGCCAAATTTTCATTTTATAGGGTATATGTGCGTTATTGCAAAACATTTTTGGAACATACACAATTAGCGCTTCTGAGGATTAGAATGAATAAGTCACTTGATTGTTCATGTGCAAGGTTGCTTTTACCCTTGTTCATTATTTTTAGACATGCTTGAAAACACTTGCTTGCTATTTTGTGTGCTTGTTTATCTATATGGTTACTGAAAATGAACAAATCTGTTACAATCCTCAAATTTGGACATTGAAATTTGCAAACAATCCAAATCTGCAAACTCAAAATTTTGCAAAAATTGACGTAAAATCCTTTCTGGAGTCAAAAATCATTTCAGGAAGTCAAAATTCATACAAGTTTTTCCAAGTGTCATTTCATTACAACCCATCTGTCGTATGATTGAGTACCCAGTGTCGTACGATTTTCCATGCTAGCAAATTCTCAAAATCAAAATCTTGCAACTATCGTATGAGATTTTCAACTATCGTGTCATTGTTACCCAACTATCGTACGAGTTTTGCAACTGTCATTTCATAGCATACCCACTATCGTACGAGTCTGCAAAGTGTCATTTGGGAAATTTTTGAAAGTTGTCAAAAAATTGTCAAAATTGCTAGATATTTAGCTTTTTCAGCCTAATTTCAAAATCTGTTGAATGAATCACTATGTTAGGAACAGAGCAGTAGCTATTGAGAATCAGTACACGTCTCAAAGAATTAGTACACATGAGGAAGAAATTCTAATCTCAGCTATGATGAAATAGATCCACGCTATGCAAGTCAAACTTAACAAACTTGGGAAAGAAAAGGAACCTAAAGAGTTATCCATGGAAGCTCTGTGCCCTTATCCATTTGATAAAGACTTGTACATGTCACCATGCCCCCGGAAAAAATGTGAGCAATGTGACAACCCTTATGATACCTCTTCCACAGAGAGTGACACATCCAACTTTGAAGACTATGATGACTATGATGATAGACAATGTAATGATACCTATGACACCTCTATTCCTAAGAATCCTCCTCGTCGTGTGTTCCTGCTTACTACAAATGGGCCGTCACACTGGATAGATTGTGATGGTGATCCATATGATTCTAATTTTGAAAGAGATTTTGATGGCTTTTGTGGACAATACCTTGATTATGATCCAT
Organism: Chamaecyparis obtusa; assembly: GCA_027943335.1. Taxonomy (NCBI): domain Eukaryota; kingdom Viridiplantae; phylum Streptophyta; class Pinopsida; order Cupressales; family Cupressaceae; genus Chamaecyparis; species Chamaecyparis obtusa. The sequence goes on from BSBK01005860.1 coordinate 2,593,993, forward strand.
CTACTACTGCTGAGGACTATAAAATGCATCGTGCTAGCTTGAAGCATCAATACTACAAGGATCTCTCCTCTAAGAACTCTCATGCTGAAAATAAAGATTATCTTCTCAAGCAAGATCATGTTAATGTTGGACCTTTTTCTTGTGATGGTTCCCTTCCATCCCCTACTTCTTCCAATACCCATACATTTCCTAAAGCTTCCAAGTCTTTCAAATCTTTCACAGAACCTTCATCCGACACAAGACCTGATACTTTTCATATAGTTCCCTATAGTTATCCTCCAGGGCTACCTCTTCAAGAAATTCAAGCTAACCTTCACTTGGCTGCTAATAATTTCAATAATGCTAAACCTAAAGAGCCTAAGCCTTCATACGCTACAATGCCTACTTCAGCTGGTCCTTCACCATCTCTGCAACAGTCTTCCATACCATTCCAACATGCTTCTTTGTCTTTAGAAGTGGCTCCATGTCAAGAGGACTCTAAAAATGATGAAGAAAAGAACATAAAGAAAGATCAAGATCAAGAACCCTCCATGTCATCCACTCATTTTCTCGATGTCTCTTATCTACTTCATGGTTCTTTTGATCCTGTACACCTTTTTTCATGCATTCCACCATGTCTTAAGTCTTCTCCTAAGCAAGATCAAGCTACTACTTACACTGTTGAGCTTATTGACAATCAAAATAACCTTACTACACTTGCGCTTTCCAAAGATGATACTTCCATTAAGGTTGTTAAAAATGGTGTTGTTACTTCCAATGTTAAGCCTATTGAAAATAAAAAGAAAAATTATGTGCTTATGCTATCCAAAGATCCTTGTCAAGATCAAAGTCTTCCATCTTCTTATTCTACCACTCCATGTTCATTTCCACTTTCTACTCTTCCTAAGTCTTTGCAAGCTTTGAACAATCCTTTCAAACAAGTATAGAAGAAAAGGAATCTAGCGTATATTCACCCATACCAAGGCTCATCATCTTAAGTGATTTCTCAGCAGCAACTAGAGACGTACTAGGATCAACAGTAGGTTCATTGTGAGGAACAAATTTTTCAGCAACAGCAAGAGCATTAATAGCAATAGTATGGTCTCTAGGAATCACAACTTTAGTACCATTGTATGGAAATTTGATGCACTAATGATAAGTGGAAGGAACAGCCTGCATGTCATGGATCCAAGGATGACCCAAAAGAATGTTATATGCGAGTGGGATATCCAATACTTGGAAGCTAATATCTTTCGTGACAGGGCCCACTCGGACAGGTAGCGTGACAAGACCTTTGGAAGATCTTTCCACTTCATCGTAAGCTTTTATAGTAATCTTATTTTTAGAATCCACAGCTATTTCTGACAAACCCAATTGTTGTATGACATTGAAAGAAACAATATTTAACCCTGCACCATTGTCTATCAGGACTCAGCGGACTTGGGTATTGTAGACTAGAACTTCAATGTGTAAAGCTAGATTATGCGGGTGAGCAATAGATATGTCATCTTCTACAGAAAAGGAGAGAGATAGCGGAGATGAAATGTGGTTGACCATAGCCTGGAATTGATCTGGATCAATGTCATTGGGAACACGTGTTGTACATAGAGCCTCATCAAGAATCTCTCTATGCAAAGGGGATAACCAAAGCAACTGAAGGATAGATATCTGTGCTGGTGTCTTTTGCAAATGTTGGACAAGATCATAGTTAGGGGTGGCTAAAGGAGCCACTTTTTTGGAAGGCAAAGCTTGCTTGGGATCTTGCATAGTTTTAAGGACAATCTTGGCTTGCCCCCTAGTAACAGCATTCAGTGTCTCACTTCGGGAAGATGAACTACCATGTGTTTGCAAGACCAACTTTGGCTTACCATGATTGGCTTTATTATCATCTTGAGATCTCATCATAAGAACACTCTCAATAGGCTCTACCATGTTGATCACAGGTGTATCAGAAGTATATGTATAGTTGATCTTAGCATCATGATTATTCTTATGTGCTTGAGAGGTTTCCCCCTTGTCATGCTTAGGTAGAGGATCTTTGAAAGCTGTGTGATCAGAATTTTTAGTTAAAGCATCAGTGGAGATTGTGTTGTTATCAATGAGGTCTTGAATATCATCCCTAAGCTTAAAAAAATTGTCTGTCAGATGTCCCTTGTTTCTTTGATAATGGCAGTAATGATCCTCTCTCCACCAATCAGGCTTATTTATCGGATCCCAGTTACCAGGTTTATTAGGAAGCATAAGATATCCATTGTCAACCAAAGTCTTAAGGATCACATCGTAAGTTTCTGCCAATTTGGTATAGATTCACTTTCGAAATGACTTCTTAGGCTTATCTGCATATTGAGGTTTAGGAGCACCGTGAGCATTGGTAGCTTCTTGTTGTTTTGCTACATAGATAGCATTAGAGAGATTGAAAGAAGGCTCTTTAGCTTTAGGAGCGTCAACAACCCCATCAGTAACAACATACTTGTTCTTATTCCAAGGTTTGTTCTTGTCTTTGCCATTGCCTTTAGCATCTTTATTAATAACAATAGCCCCTTTTCTTATAGCTACATCCTCAATTCAATATGCACTTTCAACCATGTCATGGAAGGAGGAGAACAGTTGCTTCCTTAGATCATAAAATAGCTCAGGCACAAGTGTGTTGACGAAAATGTCAATCTTTTCTCTTTCAGGTATCTAATGAGGATACCTAGAATATAATGACCTCCAACGTTGTAAGTAAGTTGCAAATGGCTCACCTTGATGTTGTCTTAGATTACCGAGATCTATCATGGTGACAGGTTGTTGGATGTTGTAAGAATAATGCAGGGTAAATCGCTAAGCCAACTCATCAAAAGTCCTAAGAGGTGGTGTCAATTTCACAAACCATTCCAAAGCTTGGCCTCTTAAAATTTGAGGGAATAATCGTAGAAGAAATGTGTCTTCATGAAGAAAGTCCATGCTAAGAGCGTAAAAGTGATGCACATGGTCATGGGGATCACCATTTCCATCATACTAGTCGTATTTGGGAACCTCAATATCCCTAGGAAACGGGACCATGTATAGACTTTTATCAAAAGGAAGAGCACAAATTGATTCTACAAAAGAGACCTTTGGAGGCTCTCTTTCTAATGCCATTTGGGTAAGGCATTGATTTGTCTGACATAATTCTTCTTGAAGGACTTCCAATTCAGTTGGTACTCTTTGTTGGACAATTTGTCTGACATCATAGCCAGGAGGAAGCTTGTATCCTCTAGAAGTCATATATTGAAAATATTGATCGCCATTACACTCTAAAAGCTTATGCATCATTCATTGGGAGACCACATCTTGTTCAAATCTCATAAGATCCTCACTAGAAATCTCATCATCAGCCTCTGCCTCATGTTGAGAGGGAGGAGGCCTAAGAGGTGAAGAAGGCATACCAAAAGTGGGTCTTGGAGGAGATCTTGGTGGCGTGTTGTTGCCATTGTTGCCATTGATAAAAAGAGGTCTATGCTCATGATTACTAGTCTCAGGTTGCTCATGAAATGTCCCTCTATAAGCTATGCGCCTAGCAGCATCCATCCTTTGTTGATTGTGTTCTTTGTCTAATTGTGCTTGGTTATCCTTATGCTCAAAGTGTTCTTGCAATCATTGAAATTTTTCTTGTTCAGTCAAAGTGAGTGAGACACCGTCTATGTTTTTGGGGGTCTTGAATGCAGAAAAGAGGAAACCTCCTTTGTACCACGGGGTAGCCTTAGAATTCTCAGATTGGTCAGAACTAGAACTATTATTGCTAATGGGTGCTCATGAGCATCTAGTTGGAGAAGGTAACTATGTATAATTGAACGGAGGATGACTCTCCTGCTCAAATTGAGACCGAGTTGTAACCAGCATGAAAAGAGATGATGGTTGACTAATAGAATGAGATAAGTTTCTTAGATTTGAGAAAAGAAAAGCTAATAAAGATCACTTGTCAAAGTAGAACAATAGAGAGATGGCTTGTCAAAAGTGCTCAAGCACTTACAGCAATCAATTGACTAAAGCCGAGCAACAAACAAGAAGCTCAATAAGCAAGTAGCTAGAGAGGTAACTATGATGCGACAAGTGATCGAGAGTAGCATTCGTTAAGCTCAAATCCAATAGTTTTAGCTCATGTGTTTTAGTCTAGAAAAATTCTGAGCATGCAGATAACAAACCAACTTCAAGTAAGAACAGAAAAAGACACTCTACGACAGGTTAAAATGCAAGTTTAGCAGCTCCAGATTGCAATAGTAACAAGATAGCAAAAAGGTTCTGGGTGACACTTTCTAGGCAGACAAGGCAATAGTTTATAGCGAGGCGACACTTCGCCCTAAGCCAAGCGACAGTTTCCAATAAGGTCGGGTGACACTGTTGCAGAGTCGTACAACTCTATGACCAATGAACATAAAAATCTCAGTTTTGAAGCGTTTTAAAAGATCAAGTGTATCAATAGATTTTTATCATGGATCAAGCACATAAGATAGCAATCAAGGAGTTCAAGCAAGCAGTTGTCTTCAAACAATGAGCAAGGGGCAAAGCAACCTTGCACATGAACAAGAATAGTGACTTAGTATTCCTACTCGTTAAAGATTCTACTTGTGTATGTTCTTGAAAATATTTTAGCAGGCACTTAGAACACAACAACACCCTATCAAGCTGTCTACAGGGATATACATAGCTTTGCTAAAGGGAGTCCTCGATATACGCAAGGTACGTGAGGCCCAAATCCGTAGATGAGAAGAATCCAAAATCACACAGTCAGGGGGAGACGGTAACCCAAATCTCCTCCTTCACTTCTCAAAGGTATAAAGTTATTTGAGGCTTAGCTAAGAGTGATATCAAACTCAATTCCCAAGAGAGGTATCTTTGGATTCACCTCCCGATATTTATACTCTACCGGAACATAGGAGTTAAGGTCATCCCTTGAGGTGGTGTGTCCCCAAGCAGGCCTTCTAAAAATAAAAACTAAGTAATTCACTATCAAAAGTATTTAGAGCACTAAAGGTGGAACACTTAATTCTTCAAGTAAATGCAAAGTGAGTCCAAAAGTGGGACACTTAACCCTTCAAGTGAATGTGAAGCGAGTCCAAAAGTGGAACATTTAATCCTTTAAGATAATGTGAAGCGAGTCCAAAAGTGGAACATTTAACTCTTCACACCAACTCAAAGTGAGTCCAAAAGTGGAACATTTAACTCCTCACATCAACTCAAAGTGAGCCCAAAAGTGAAACATTTAACTCCTCACATCAATTCAAAGTGAGTCCACACCTTAGAAAATAAGTGAGTTCCAAAAAGCACAAAAGGGTTGCCTAGTGGAGCAATTAACGCTTCTTTCCTGTAGACCCCTCCCCTTTAATGTGGCACTGATCTTGCAACCACGGGGCAAAAATGAGGGGCCGACGGATTAGCGAGTCCAATAACCCAAGATAGCAATCTAGATCAATCACAAATAATCTAAAGTTTCTTATCAATACTACTCACAAATGACAAAGGGTTGAATCAATGGAATATTTAACTTTCTAAGAAAACATAGAGTGAGTCCACAAAGTGGTGCATTTAACTCTCTATGTAAATAAGGAATGAATCCATGCCCTCAATCACTCAATGAGATATTTGATATTGGAACCAAGAATTACTTAAGGTTTAAACACAAGCATTCACTTACACAAACTTGTATGAAAGCAAATCTATGTTCATTCATTTCCCATTAAGAGCATCAATTGAAATGTGTTCTATGAAAGCATGTAAACACTCAAGCCAAACACATGAGAGGTTCAATTTTAATCCCAAAATCCAAATATTATAGAGATGGAACAAAGTACCTCAAGCAATTTTAAGCATTTTCCATGAAAGCAAAAGCACCTTCAAAACAACTTGTTAGACCAACAAAAGGTTAGCAAAATCAAAAAAATCTAACAATGGTTAGCACATGAAAAATTAGATAATCTGCAAAAATAACTAATCAAATGACAAAATCTAAAAATGAAACCATCATGGTTGGATTAGGCTCGGAAAGACCTTTTCAACAATATATCACACTTTGATTTTCAATACCACTTGCAAAAAATTTCTCAAAAATGGGCACCCGTTTTCCAAAAATTTAGAAAAACTGAAAACAGCAAACAAAACTGACAAATTTGAAATTTTGGTCTCTATCTATCACAGAATTTCACACAAGAAAGTATAGAAGCTCGCACAAGAAAGGACAAAAGCTTTTGCGAGATAGAACACAGGCCCGCATGAGGAAACACAGAAGCTCGCGCAAGATAAAACCCAGGCTCGCGCGAGGAAGCACAGAAGCTCGCGTGAGATAGAACGTAAGCCCACGTGAGGAAGTACAGAAGCTCGCGTGAGAATCTGTGACGGTGACGCACGGAAGTACAGACAGTGCACGAAAATTACAAAAAAAAATTAGAACAATCGAAACATGCAGCAGAAATACAAGAAAATAAGGACAAAACAAAGACGTCTTGCCCCACGGTGGGCGCCAAAAATGTGTGCTATAATTGTGTCACACTTCTATGAATCATTACATTCAAGAACACTCAAGAATGAGGTCTCAAAAATCGATCCATAGCTCCTTAGGCATAGAGTGCAAGGGTTTTAAGAATGCTCTCAGCTAGAGCTATTTAACCAATAACCTTGCTAGTAAACCATGCAATGGGAGATTCAATGAAAACAAGGGCAAGAATGCCAATATCCTCAAGAATCAAGAATGAAAATACAATGCAATGCTATGCTAGAAATGGAAATGTAAGCTAAGCTATGAAAATGAAAGATGCAAGTATTACAAAGCCTCCTAGTTAAGTTAGATGGGTTAATCTAAAACATAAAAGAAATCTAAGCTAAGAATTCTATGATAATGCAAGAAATGAAACTATGATAACATGTAGATGCAAAAGCCAAGAATGCTCCAAATCTTCAAAAGCTCCAAAATGACCTAGAAAATCTGCAGCATAACATTAGCATAAAAACCTAAGATATGAAAATGAAAAAGAGAGCTCTCATTTTATAAGAAATGAAAAGGAATGGACCATGAAGATTAAGAGGCAAAAGATTTAATTAACGGTGGAGCTTAAAAGAGGAGCAATCCATGTGCACAAGTATCCTCCAATGAGAAAATAGGAGTTGACTTTTGTGTCCATATGAGACAAAAAGTGTTTTTTTCCTTTTTATAAAATAAGAATAATGCTTTATTTGTGCAACTTAGGATAAGAGGAAAAGTGGGGGCTTTTATTTATTAAAAGGGGAGGAAATATTCCTTTTAAATAAATAAAAACTTAGGATAAAATGGTTAGCCCATAGAAAATAATCGAATAAATGATAGAACTAGGATTTGATCAAGAATAAGCAATTGATGATTTAGCAAAAGGGGCTAATAGTCTAGGTGACCATTTTTAGGTGTATACAACAGGCGCCACTTGTTTCAAATGCTCCATCTATCAGTGCAATCTTGGTCTTTCCCAACTTTTAGTCTTGCTTTAGTTTGTACATATCTCCCAGTTTGTTTTTGCATTTCCAGTTTTCAATAAGTCGGTTTGTCCACCACTCAGCTCTAGCGTCTGTATCCTATCAATGTTCAAACTTGAGGGCAATCAATGTCATATCCTATGGTCTCCAGTGTATCTTAGACGTATCATATCTAGTCAGAATCATTTTGAAGCTTCATTTGAGTCAGTCAAGTCTGTCTTGTCTCCAGAAAGGATTTTGCATCTACAACAACTCAATCAAACACAAACTGAAAATGATCTATGCTTCATGCTTTTATCTCCTTGTATGCTTACTGATTCGCATTGAGATTTTTTCATATTGTGTCCCTTCGAGCTCTTCGATGATGTCCTTTATAGGATTTAGAGAGTGATGACTGGGGGCATAATATTTTCTTTATTTTCTGCTTGTATGTGAAAATCTAAACAACTTTGGCAATTCTAGATTGAAATGGTGTCCGACTGTAAGAGCCTCTATCTTGAATTGGATGGCCATGCATACCTCGACCATTGATACCCAGAAAATTCAAAGAAGTTTGATCTAACTATTGTCTTTTTGAGTGAGTTCTTTCTCCTACTGTGAAACGCGATCTTACCTAAGGATGTGAACGCTAAAGGGTCACTACGGGTAATTCACACTAGATTTAGAATGATCTCTTGACCGTTTGATGTGTATGTTAAATGTCAATTGCTATATCAAAATGGACATCATATTCAAGTCATCCTGGCATTTGTGCCTTGGTGCTTATATCTAATCTAACATTTCGAAAATAAAATCAATCTTCCTATATCCATGGTTGTTGACCAGTGGGTGTTGTATTGATTCTTGCGCATACAAATTGATATTCATATGTCTATGGTTTCATAGCTAGTGGGCATTGTATTGATTTATCCGGTTACCTAAAAGCTCAATGATGATAACAAATCGACATATGATCAGTGAGTAGGTCCTAGGTCTTAGGTTGCATTTCATTTTGCATGTTTGCATGATCTCACAATGATTAAACAAACTTCAATGCTTAAACAATTCTCCACTTGTCTCTTCAAATCTAACAAGAGCTGAATCCCACACGAAGGTTCCTCCAATGAAACAGCAAGTAGAATCCTTTTTGGGGATCAAAATCAAAGTCTAAGATTGTTTATATTATTAACTACTTGCATAATCAACCTTCAATCATAGCAGAAATCCATAATTCAACTTAATTGATTATCTTCCATCAAACTATCAAAATTTCAAACTTTTAACTATGGTCAACTCATGGTTTAACCTAGTCAAACTTGGTCTTTTGGGACCTTCCAATGATGTAGAATGCATTCTTGAACGTGTATAACCACTTTTCCAATCAATTAACATGCTTCTGAACTCTCAACGTTGACTTTTCTTATCAGATTTCAATTTTAATCCCGAAGGGGGCATGGTATTGCACATCATTCAAAGTCTGTAATCAAATTTGAAATCATATCTTTCCTCAGTAATCAAGACAACAACCACGTCTAGTTACTAATTCATCAAAAAAAAGACCTCATCACTTGGGGCAAATCTATCATCACTTGGGGCATATCAGATTCATCAAGATCCATATCAATCTGGTATTCTCCTAATCTTGTAAACTGTATCAATTTTTGCAACCATCGGATCATAGTGTTCTTTCCTTGGTTCTTCGGCAATTGAAGAATTCGGATGTGATACCTGCTAGTTCTGCTAAGACAATTGAGTCTAGAACCGGTCACTCACTTCTTTGCAATCCTAAGGTTTGGAATCAAACATTTTGACACTTTTTCGCAACCATAGGTTCATTTGCTGTTATAGTGAATATTATCTTTGGTCATTCAGGACCTATTATCTCCATATCAAATCAATATCAATCAACTTCTGTCTCATATCAATTATCAATTTCAAACATCAGTTTCATATATTTATCAAACACAAACTATCTTTGAACCACTGCGCTTCGCACAATAATTCAAAGAGGGGCAAAATGTAATACCCCAAAAAGGGCTACAGTTCATTAATCTCCTATATCAACAATTTGAATGAAATCGACATCAAAGTCCTAACCTAAGGCACATCTAAACATCATCGAATCCTAATTGATTATCTTAAATTCTGCATCAGGGAATATTCCTAACAATATTCTTAATTATCTTAATTATCTTTAATTTAATGATTATTTGGCAATAAATCACATTTATCCTAAGTTTGATTAATTGAATATTTTCATATTTAATTAATTAGATTTAATATCTTGTCACTTAATTGTGTAATTAAATTTAATTCTATCTATTATTAATTGTATTATTTAATTTTGACAATAAATTCAATATCCTATGAATAATTGATTAAATTTTTATTTAATTAATTAAAGCAAGTTGTCATTATTTAATAATATAGTTTTTAATAAAAGTTTGATTAAATAATTGATTAACCCATAAATCAATTATTTATTTTTAAAAATCAATTAAGTTGAGCATAAATCACTTTATTTATTAAATTAATTCATAAATAAAACATGCACAATCATAAAAGCAGACAACTATCAATTATCAATTAAAGCTAAACTCTATTTTGAGTTAAAACTTAGCTTTTGCATATTTTTGTGAATTAAATTATCTTTATTATCAGATAACTCAAAAATCAAGCTGAGTTAATCTAAGTGATTTATGGTTTTTTTCCATGCACCTCCAAAGCCTTGGATTTTTATAAAACAAGGCTCAGCTCTTCATAATTCATCTCAAAAAAATTCAAAGGATCTCATATTTTTGCACAATCACGCTGGAGAATTGCAATTGGAAAGATCAAAGCTTATTGCGAATCAACATTGTTGTGAGATCACTTTTGTTTTCATATTATTGTTAGATCAATTCATAGCATATCAGTTTTTTTCATATAGATTAGATTTCATATCAAGTTTTTATCATTCTCATTGCATAGAAAATATCAAAAATATAGATTAATTGCATTCATATTTCATATCAGTTTTGCATCCAAATCTTTCATTTAGGTGTCGTCTAGGTCACTGATCTCGATAGCAATCTGAGAACATCAATCTCGCACCTATTAGAAGGCAGTAAATCGCTTGGTTAAATTAGATTTCAATTTTGCACGATTTTAATTTTTACTAACCTCTAATGTTTTACTGAAGTGTTGTGTCTGCAGATCAGGTACAATTTTCACACACACAGTTCCTCATGCTAAGATCTTATGGCAATGCCTTAACTTATTCAAATGCTCACTTGACTTCTTCAACACGAAAGCATCTTGTAGCAACAGTTGGCTTTGACTTCTTTAGCACCACTATGCTGATCTTTAAATACGGCATGACTGATCCCTGCAAAATGATTAATGCACTCACAACCTTCAATACATACATATTCACATCATTAATATTAGGAAAAAAGTGTTAAGTTCTAATTAATACTCTTGCAAGGCATATGGCTATAGGAAGGAAACTACCCAAAAACATAGCATAGGAAAATGATCATTCATTAGCATATATAATTACTGTATTTTATCATTTCTGTCAATTAGTTTTGAGAAAATATATCATGTTCTTTTGTCAACCATATTCCTACTTTATGTCTTTACACATAAAATATACATATAAAACCATAAGTCCAAGTATCTATTTTGCAAGTAAACTGTTGAAAAGAAATAGAAAGTACTTAGAAAGATGGTCATTTAAGAGGCTCGTCAAGAGGTATAAGGAAGAGAAAGATAGAGAAAATGGTTCGTGATATGGCAGCTAAGGCCGTGATAAAAAAGGAAGAATTAAAAGAGGTAAAGACTAAAATGACCGAGGGAGCTTCTGGTTCAGGAAGCATGAGAATTGCAGCCCCTCCATCTTCTGAAGCAGAAAACATAGTAAGTCCCACTTCCACTATAATTGACCTATCTATCACTCCAAAGAAGACATCACAAGAAGATACACCTGCAAACACACCTAGAAGATCCACTAGATCAGCCAAACCAAATAGCCCTAAGAAACAAAAGATTGAAGTGGAAGCAAAGAAGAAAGATGATAAGGAACCTGAGAAGAAAGAGGATAAGGAAACTAAGAAGAAAGAAAAGAAGATAAAAATATAGGACCGCTAGAAACTAGACATAAAGATATTGCACAAAAGGATAATAAGAGATGGTAACCTAAAGACATTGAACAGATATTATGAGAGGTGTGACTCTAACAATCAATCATTGATAGAAGATATGGTAATCAAATATCTATTTGTTTACAAGAAGAACCTACTGGAGATTGAGGATAGTGTACCTAAGGATTTATATGATAAACTAGAGATTAGAAAATAGCTTGCACAAACTAAAGATGATGCAATTAGGAATCAAGCCATTGAGGACATGTTGCATGTAGTTTCTATACAGGAGAGAGAGAAAATACTAAAGGAACTCAAACCTTTACTAAGAACAAAAGCCAAACTTGTGAAAATCATGGGCAGGAAATATGATGAAGTCATTGAAGATACTCAGAAGGCATTAGATCAGATACTTATAAGTGATATTCCTGAGAAAGCCTCACCTCCTAAGGCTACCAAGCCTACACCCATAGAAGTTGGAGAGAGCTCTAAGTTAGCCAAGGGTAATGTGGAGAGAACTACTAACAAACAACCAGATTTCTTTGTTGTTGGTATGTCTGTGACCCTTGACACTTCACTTGATAAAAATTATCCATTTGGAGGAAACTTGGATAATACAGTGGCAAAAGAAGAAGAAAATCAAGAAGAAGAAAAACAAAAAGAGAAAGGACAGAAAGAGGAAGAGAAAAAAGTAGAAACATAACAAAGAGAAGGGAAAGACATAGCAAAAGAAGAAGAGGTAACAGATGAAGTTAAACAAGACCGTGATACTTCCACCACTCTATTGTTGGCAAATATAGATATGCGAGACCTATCAGACAGTCATATTTATATTGTTTTATTTTCCATGTTTTCAGTACTTATTTCACAGACATACTTAACTATTTAAGACACTTATGTATTTAAGGATCTATTGAATCCTATGCTATATGTTTAGTACCTGATTATGTAATCAGGGTACACTCGAGATACTACATGTTTTCATTCAGTTTCAATTATGATTATGTTACATATGATGTTATATGATGTTTTAAAATTATTGCGATGAAAAGTTGGTTTAGGAAACCGAAGTTATGCTTAGTTGATTGATTTATAGACATAGTTTTAAACCATGCAGTATTGATGTATTATGTTTATGTCATGTTAATTGGACCTACTAATGTGTGCAATGAGTGTGCAAGATAAATTGACCATGGATCTAAATGTGGGGATCCAGCTTTGGAACCTATGTTTATACCGTGCATTCCAAGGTCCTCTTTGTAAAAAGAAACGTGGACCTCGTTGAATAGTCTTTTATTCGTAAATGTGGTTTGCATGTGTGTAATTAAATTGTTTAATGTATATGTGAATTAGTCATGTCATTTGTTTTAATAAATGTGCCAAATTTGAAAAATTATGGCTTAAGTGTTGGCATGGTTAGTATTTTGTAATTGATTGGGTCAAAGGCTTGACTAGGGTGTAGCCTTAGGGTAGGATCAACTAACCTTGGGTTGAGAAGTTTCTAGAAGTCAACCAAGACCATAAATCCATGCATAAATTTTAGGTGAGGTTTAGGAGGGTCATTTGGGCCCCCATTGGTTAACTGGGGTCAATTTTAGCTACCCAGGTTGATACCTTAAGGGTTAGGGGTCATTTTCAGCCCATTAAGAGCCTTACAACTCATTTATGAGCCCCCTAAAGTCAAAGTTTTCATTTTGGTCGAAATTGAAGAGTTGTGTGGTTTTGGTTAACCTCTCTCTTCTTCCCAAACTTGCCTTCAACTTCATTTATGGTGAAGGCAAGTGGGAAGAAGGGAATGGAAGTTCTTCCCCTCCTTCCCCTCTTTTGATTGGCTCCTAGATTTTAGGAGGTTTGCCTATTTAGGAGGAACTTGGAGAAGGGTTTAGTTGATCACCCACTCTCTAGATTTGGAGACTCTTTCATCCTTGAAGGAGCTTAGGAAGATTTAGCTTGGAAAGAGTTGCAATTTCAATTTTCATTCTTTGATTGGATCAAGGTAGGATCTTGTGGTATTTTTGTTCTTCATGCTTGTGTTTGAAATTGGAGCTCCATTAATGGAGTCCATGGCTTTTTTTTTCAAGGTTTTTAGTTTGAAAATTTAAGTTCTTGTAAAAATTGTTTAAAATTAGTGATTGCATTTGGGTTGGGATTCTTTAAGGATTAATCACCTTAGGGAGGGTGGAGTAACCTTGAAGGGGGTAGAAGGAAGTAGACCCAGGTTGTGTAGAGTCTCCCATGTGTGGAGAGAAATTGATGGGGAGATTGGGATAAACTAGCTTAGTCTATGCTCCATGATCCTTATCATGGATCCCTAGTGTGTTCTCCCCAGACTCTATGGTCTCTAGGATGCCTCTTGTCAATAGGATCCCCTGACCCAACCCAATATATCCACAAATGTTGAACACTCCTTATCCTTAGCTTTCTTTCACACTCTCTAGCTTCACACCCTTACATAAGCTAATAAGGGTTTCTTGGCTTGAACACCTTCTCAGACTCTGACAAGGGTGGAGATGTCTCTCAAGGTGATTTTGCAACCATCTAAGTGACTCCAAGGTCTTGGGTAAGCTGGCTTGTCACCTGATTCCATCATTTCTTCCCAAAATAGGGCTACAAGGAAAGAGCCCCAATTAGGCCTCCTCTCCAGGTTTATAGGACTTTTGACCTACTATCTTCACCAAACCATGGCTAAATTTCCATAGAGACTCCCATTCATTTACCAATCCCTCAAGGATTTTCAAGGTTTTAGGTCTTCAAGTGGTCATACAGTGCCCTAACCAGGAATGAGGGTTTCTAGGCCTTTTTAAGCTTGACAGAGTCACAGAGCTAATTTGTTTGTGTAAACACCTTCATCAGATTGGTGGAAACCTCTCCTTCTCACCAATGAACCTTACCTTATCCTTCTTGAACTCCTCTAAAGGATTTCCTCTGAAGTCTTCACCCTTGCCTTCTAGAGCCTTCACAACGCTTACCTTACCTAGTCAACCACAATCTAGGCTCGCCTAGGGCTTGGTCAAATAAATGCTTGCATTCTCTTTCCAGGGCCCTGCTTGAACATATATATAGAAGAGGGTCTATACTACCATATCCCAAGGTTCCATGGTGTTTCCATAATGGGGATAGGAATTACAAGCCCATATTTACATGCCTCTCCAAACTGGACAAAGGACTGGTGGTTTCAAAATATAAACCAGAACACACACAAACTTGCAGAGAAATTAATCTAAACACACCAAAATGAAAACAAATACTCAAATGAAAATGTACAATTCCAAAGATCTTAAGTGCTATTCATTAGTGCTTCATATTCGTGCCATTAGTATTGACTGGCACACCAAAATACAGTCACAGTCTGGTTACACTTTCTCAGAGCCATACACACTGACTTCCAACCCTTGGATTAGGGTTTTTCCAATCATAAGTAGTTTATTCCTCAGGGTATGAGCTTATTTAGGGTTCTTGGCCACTTGGTAAAGGTTTGAACCCTTATTAGGAAAAGTTGCTAAGCAACTTTTGAGCAACTTTTGTTGCTTGGCTCTCTCTTCACATCCTAAGACCACTCTTAAGTCTAAAAAAAAGCACACGTGCTAAAGCATTGAATACCCCTATTTTAAGACTTTTATCTAAGCTAAGACCAGGTGACATCAGGGTGACATCATCCCCTGAGTCCCTGTACAACCATAAAGAAAGACATGACTATGACCCTAGGATCCTAACTAGACCCTACACACACATTGAGCTCAGGGCTCTTATTTTACTTACAAGGCTTCATGCAGAAGCTCTTCACAATAAAATTTATAATGGTGGGAGCCCTTAGAAGGGTGCTCCTGCACCATAATCCCCCTCGACAGAGAATTAAGGTACTTTGGGGTTGACGAGGGCTAGGTCTATGCCTAGTTTCTTGAACTAGCTCTCCTCTAGCCAAGTGGCTTCAAACTCAGGTTGACCTGCCCATTTTACCAGGTGCTCCATGTACACTTGATGCCTGGTAGATTTCTTCACTCTTGATTCCAAGACATGTTCTGCTATAGGTTGCTTCCTTTAGGCATGGCATTGCTATCTAGATCTTGCAACACCTTTTCTTGATCTTCACTTTGCTTTGCTATGTCTCCTTTGAACAAGACCAGGTCAGCAACATTAAATACTAGGGAGATAGCTAAATTTGATGGCAGATCCACCTTATAGGCATTTTCACCATATTTGGCCAGAATTTTACAAGGCCCTACTCTCTTCATTTGTAACTTAGTAGGCATACCTTTTTGCATTCTAGCCTTGCTCAAATGGACCATCACATAATCCCCTACCTTGAACTGAACTTATTTTCTTCTCTCATCCACTTTAGCCTTTAGCTTTTGAGTGGACTCTAGGATGGCCTTCTTAACCTGTTCTTTTACCTCCTTGATAGTTTGAGTGAAATCCTCTACTTGGCCACTCTTCATCTCCATTGAACCAAGGTCTCTTAGTTCACACACTCCTCTAGGGTGTCTTCCATACACAACCTCAAAAAGACTCCTACCTGTGGTCCTATTAACACTGTCATTGTAGGCATACTCTGCTTGTAGAATGACTAGATCCCAAGTCTGCCCATACTCCTTGGTCAAGCACCTCAGAAAATTGCCCAAAACCCTATTTATAACTTCAATTTGACCATCAGTTTGTAGATGGTAAGCTGAGCTGAATGAGAGATTAGTTCCTAACCTTTTCCATAAGGTTTGCCAAAAGTGACCCATGAACTTTCTATCCCTATCTGACACAATGCTCAATGGGAGTCCATGAATCCTTAAAATCTGTTTAAAGAAGAGATGTGCTATATAACTTGCATCATGAGTAGTTCTACATGGAATGAAATGACTCATCTTAGAGAACCTGTCTACTACAACATAGATGCTATCCATACCTATTTTTATTTTAGGGAGTCCAACCACAAAGTCCATGCTCACACACTCCCAAGGCCTATTTGGAACTGGTAATGGTTGATAAAGTCATGCATTACTTGAGCCTCATTTAGCCCTTTGGCACACACCACATTGTTCCACATGCCTCCTTACATTCCTTGGCAACCTAGGCCAATAATAGTACCTTTGTACTAACTCCATGGTTTTATTGATACCAAAATGCCCACTTAGACTCCCATTGTGCTTCTCTTGGATCAGATTTCCCTCATGGATCCTCTAGGTACACATAGCTAATTTCCTTTAAACAAAAGTCCATTTTGAAGTGTGTAATCTGCATACTCACTATGAAAGTGATTCTCAAACTCATGGCATACCTTATAGGTTGTGGAGAAGTCTTCATCCTCCTCATAAAGATCCTTGAAACCTGCTATACCTGTGCTCTGTAATTGCACCTCTTAAATAGTTAACAACTTCATGCTTAAGGCATCTGCTACCTTATTGAGTTGTCCCTTCTTGTGCTTAATGGTGAAGGTAAAGGATTGGAGATACTCCATCCACTTCAAGTGCCTATTGCTAAGTTTCTCTTGAGTGTTAATGTAACTCGAGGCTTGATTGTCTGTGAACACCACAAATTTCTTTGGGAGAAGGTAATGCCTCCACTTCTTGAGGGATTGCACTAATGCATATAACTCTAGATCATAGGTTGAATACCTCTTCTTTGCTTCATTGAGTTTCTCACTAAAAAATGCCACAGGACTTCCCTCTTGACTCAATACACCCCCTACTGCAATACCACTTGCATCACATTCAATTGTAAACAATTTGTCAAAAGTAGGTAAGAGTAAGATAGGTTTGGTAGCTACCTCTTTCTTCAATGTTTGGAATTCCTTGTCAGCTTCCTTAGTCCAATTGAACTTAGTTTTAAGCCCTCCTTTAATGGTGTCAAGCACTGGTGCACATATACCACTGAAGTTTCTCACAAATTTCCTATAAAATTATGCCAAACCATGAAAACTTCTAACTTCAATCCCTATTTTAGGGGCAGGCCAATTCAAGATTGCCTCCACCTTGCTTGGGTCCATCTTCAAAGTACCCTTGGACACCACAAATCCTAAGTAGACTATCTCCTGCTACAAAAACTCACATTTCTCTAGGTTGATAGCCAATTTCTCCTCATGTAGCCTTTTCAAGACTAACCTTAAGTGCTCAAGGTGTTCTGCTTTGGTTTTTCTATAGATGAGTATGTCATCTAAGTACACCACCACAAATCTGCTAGTGAAGTCCTTCAAGACCTCATTCATCAACCTCATGAAGGTGCTTGGGGCATTGGTAAGCCCAAATGGCATCACAAGCCATTCATACAATCCATATGTGGTCTTAAAAGTGGTCTTCCACTCATCACCCTCCTTAATCCTTATTTGATGATACCCACTTTTAAGATCCAACTTTGTAAAGTACATAGCACCTCCTAAATAGTCCATCAAGTCTTCTATTCTAGGAATTGGGAATCTATACCTAATTGTAATCCTATTGATGGCCCTTGAATCAGTGCAAAGTCTCCACTTGCCTCCCTTCTTGGATGCCAACACCACCAAAACTGCACATGGACTAATGCTTTTCTTGATCAGTCCTTGATCCAATAACTCTTGTACTTGCCTTGCTACTTGTTTTGATTGGGGGTAAGCTTGTATGCTGCTTTGTTAGGCAGAGATGCACCGGGTACAAAGTCTATTTGATGACTTATAGCCTTTCTTGGAGGAAGTGTTGCAAGTGTTCCATCACTTACAATGTCTTTAAATTCCTCTAACATTTGCTTCACCTCCTTAGGTGTCTTTGTCTGCAACTTATGTTCCTCTTCTTTTGGCTTGACAACAATGGCACATCCCATGGTTTCATCATCATGTAATGAGTGTAGGAATTCCTTCTCACTGCTAAGCAACACACTAGGTGTCCTTGAGGCTCCCTCATCACTCTCTGTCAGAGACTAAATCTTGAATGTCTTGCCATCCTTCTTGAAGGAAATGGAGTTCTCTCCATCATAGATCACCTTCCCATCAAACTGTCAGGGTCTTCCCAATAGGAGATGGAAGACATCCATGGGTAGGACATCACAAAGAACCTTGTCCTTATATCGTCCAATGGAAAACTCCACCCATGTCTGCTCATTCACTAACACACTCTACTCTTGATTCAACCAAGTCACCTTGTAGGGGTTTTCATGGGGAATCTTTGTGAGTTTCAACTTCTTTGTTGCTTCCTCTGATATGATATTGTCAGTTGATCCTGAATCAACTATCACCTTGCAAACTTTGCCTTGGATCTTTCATCTAACTCTAAAAAGAGCTCTCCTTTGTTTGGGTTCTCCTTGAGTAGGTTGCCTAATGAGCACTCTCCTAAACATCAAGTTCTCCCCCATATCTGATTCTAGTTTGCTTACCTCATTGGTACATGAACTGCTTCCATCTTCTTGGGCATAGGCTACCCTCTTTTCATTGCTAGAGCTTGTAGGTTTATCAGGACACCTATAAGCAAGGTGTCCAAGCTATCCACATTGATAACATTTCATTGTGGCAAAGTAGAAGCTACTTCTTCCTGTACTTCTTCCTCTACTACCATGAGACCTATTCCTCTGCTGAAGGTACCCCTTGTACTGATCTCTACAACTTGCTCCAGGAGTCTACACTCTCCTTGGCTTATTGAGTCACCTCCTCTGCCACTAGAACCTCCTCTTTGACCCCCTCTAGAGTCTCTACCTCTGCCTCTAATTTTAGAGTTGGGTTCTTGCTTCCTTCTCTTCTTTTCTTCTATCTTCTATGCCATATGTTGAAACCCAAGAACTATGGCAGGAATGAAGAAATTAATCTCCTCTACTATACTCCATTTTATCCCACTCAAGTATCTTGCCACCTTGATGCTCTCCTCTTCCTTCACTTTGGACTTTAGGCTCAATTTATGAAACTCTTTTGTATAGGCGGAAACATCCATCTCTTTTTCTCTTAGATTCAACCACCTTCTATGCTGCTGGATTTCAAAATTTGCAGGTAGGTAGGCTTCTTTCACCTTGTTTACCATAGCTTTCCAATTGGCAATTGGATTCTTTCCCTCTTTCTCCCTTTCTTCTTGGAGATAGTTCCACCAAAATAGAGCTTGGCCTCTTAACCTGAATTTGGCCACTTTGACCTTTTGTGCTTCAGAGATCTCTTCACATTCGAAGTGATTCTCCATACCCTCTATCCATTGCATGACAATTTCTATGTCCATTCTGCCAGTAAGTAGGGGGACACCTTCAAGTGCTTTACTAGTGATGGCCTTTATTGCTTTCAAAAACTACTCATCTTGAATTGGAGGATCAGGTGTAGGCACCTCATCATCTATAGTCTTCTCTTTCTCTTTAGCATCCAGTTCCTCCATTCTATCATTGACTTTGTCTTCCTTTGCTTGGACATCATCCAATAGTTGCTACATCTGAAACAACCTTTCCTACAGGAGTCTATTTGTTTCCTCTTGGTCTTCTACTTTCTTAGCTAGCTCTGTGTTAGTCACCATTGTCTTCTTCTAAGATGACCCTACTGATTCCTCTAGAGGTTGAAACATTCACACTTTCCACCTATCCACTTCCCATGTCTTTCTTGCTCTCATACCAATCTGATGGGGAGATTGGGATAGACTAGCTTAGTCTATGCTCCCTGATCCTTATATTGGATCCCTAGTGTGCTCTACCCCAACCCTATGGTCTCTAGGATGCCTCTTGTCAATAGAATCCCCTGACCCAACCCAATATGTCCACCAATGTTGAACACTCCTTCTCCTTAGCTTTCTTTCACACTCTCTAGCTTCACACCCTTACATAAGCTAATAAGGGTTTCTTGGCTTGAACACCTTCTCAAACTCTGACAAGGGTGGAGATGTCTCCCAAGGTGTTTTTGCAACCATCTAAGTGACTCCAAGGTCTTGGGTAAGCTGGCTTGTCACCCGATTCCATCATTTCTTCCCAAAATAGGGCTACAAGGAAAGAGCCCCAATTAGGCCTCCTCTCTAGGTTTATAGGACTTTTGACCTACTATCTTCACCAAACCATGGCTAAATTTCCACAGAGACTCCCATTCATTTACCAATCCCTCAAGGATTTTCAAGGTTTTAGGTCTTCAAGTGGTCATACAGTGCCCTAACTAGGAATGAGGGTTTCTAGGCCTTTTTAAGCTTGACAAAGTCACATAGCTAATTTGTTTGTGTAAACACCTCCATCGGATTGGTGGAAACCTCTCCTTCTCACCAATGAACCTTCCCTTATCCTTCTTGAACTCCTCCAAAGGATTTCCTCTGAAGTCTTCACCCTTTCCTTTTAGAGCCTTTACAACGTTGACCTTACCTAGCCAGGCACAATCCAGGCTCGCCTAGGGCTTGGTCAAATAAATGCTTGCACTCTCTTTCCAGGGCCCTTCTTAAACATATATACAGAAGAGGGTCTATACTACCATATCCCAAGGTTCCATGGTGTTTCCATGGTTGGGATAGGAGTTACAGGCCCATATTTACATACCTCTCCAAACTGGACAGAGGACTGGTGGTTTCAAAATATAAACCAAAACACACACAAACTTGCAGAGAAATTAATCTAAACACACCAAAATGAAAACAAATACTCAAATGAAAATGTACAATGCCAAAGATCTTAATTGCTATTCATTAGTGCTTCATATTCATGCCATTAGTATTGACTGGCACACCAAAATACAGTCACAGTCTAGTCACACTTTCTCAAAGTTGTACACACTAACTTCCAACCCTTGGATTAGGGTTTTTCCAATCATAAATAGTCTATTCCTCGGGGTATGAGCTTATTTAGGGCTCTTTGCCGCTTGGTAAGGGGTTTGAACCCTTATTAGGAAAAGTTGCTAAGCAACTTTTGTTGCTTGGCTCTCTCTTCACATCCTAAGACCACTCTTAAGTCTAAAACAAAGCACACATGTGCTAAAGCATTGAATACACCTATTTTAAGACTTTTATGTAAGCTAAGACCAAGTGACATCAAGGTGACATCATCCCCTAAGTCCTTGTACAACCATAAAGAAAGACATGACTATGACCCTAGGATCCTAACTAGACCCTACACACACACACACACACTGAGCTCATGGCTCTTATTTTACTTACAAGGCTTCATGCAGAAGCTCTTCACAACAAAATTTATAATGGTGGGAGCCCTTAGAAGGGTGCTCCTACACCAGAAATACATGGAGTTCCACAATACCCATGATGCCTAGTATGGCCTATGGGCATTTGGGGGGCATAAGGAGAGTTAGACCGAATCTTGTTGAACATGGTCTTCCCAAGTCCATGTGTGGCTTGGGAAATTTTGCATTTGTGCAATGGCTTCTCCACCTGGTAGTCCACCTCTACCCCATTTTCAGGAAGGTCTCTTGGAAGCCTTCCCCTTGTAAAACCCAGTTGGGAATATTATTTGATTGTCTTTGTGTCTTGTTTGTTTTCCTCTTGCTATGGTTGTCTATTTGCACCCCATTTCATATTGGATCCCCTAGCTCAGGGGTGGCCTTGAAAAGGCCTAGGTTGGGAGGTGAGCCTCCATGGTCAACCATGCTTAAACGGGTACCCAGATGACGCAAGGTTTGTAGAAATTGTGGACTTAGAGAACATCTCAGTTCGAAACTTGTTGTAATTTTCTTTCCAAATATGTTATAAAATTTAAATTGCAAGTTTATGTCAAAATTTGGAATCAGGGATTCCTTGTAAATCAAACATTTGAGTTTGTAGAATTTTTTTTAAAAAGGGATTGTATTGAAAATAAAAACAAAAATTTTGGGAAATTTGGGTCATTACGACTATGTAATAAAATTTGTAAATTTCATTTGAAATTCGTGAGTTCGAAATATTCAAAATTTCTTTAAGAAATAAATAAATGAGAAATTTCATGTTATTTCATGAAAAAGAATTAATGGATTATTTGGTAAAAGATTTTTCGATATATTGATGCTAAGGTTTAAATTATATTTAGTTAGTAATAGAGAAAAGTAAATCATTAATTGATGATTAGTTTATCAGTTTGTAATTGTAAATTCAAATTTGATTATTGAGTTTTTTTTTTAAAAAGGAAAAAAAAGAAGTATATTTAATAATAATTATTTTATACTTGAAATATTTTTGAAAATTTATCAAAAATAATAAATGCTCAAAATTAAAATCGGTTTTCTACAAAGTGTTTGGCAATAATTATTATATGCAACTGTATATTTATATATATATATAAATGTTTCTATATGTTTGTTGTTTGGGGATACAGGTTTTTGCAAGTTCGTCAGATTAATATAATGTTTTTTTATATTTAATCTAAGTTTCTTTTAATAATAATGGGATTTCTTCTAATGTGAAAAGCTTAATATGATCCTTGGGGAAAATGGCTCATGCTCGCTCTGCGCTCTGCTAAGGTTTTTTTACCTTGCATCCATTTTCTGCAGTCTTGTCCTTCGCACATATCACAGTTATTGCGGGAAACAACCTAGTATATATGACTCCGACCACTTCCCACCAAGCAGTTGATGTTGGTGCTAGTGTGGTTTCAGATAACAATGGCATCGCCAAGCAAACGTCCCTGCAAGTTTGTGCCCAAAGTATTCCACGAGGTATGGCCCAGCCTGATATTGTTTTACCCATTAATGAATTCAATGATGCATGCTCTTGGCTTGAATCGCATACCCTGATTGTCTATTTTTTGGGTCGCAACCCCCCTGAACATGTTCTCAAGGACTGGGTTGTGAAGAACTAGATCCCTCACGGAATCTGCTTGGAAGGCATTCAGAGCCTTACCAAAGGCTTTTTTCTTTTTCATTTTTCTAACCCCTCCCATGTGGATGCTATTTTTGCCAAAGGTCCCTGGAATCTCAGGGCCTCGCTATTAATCTTCCAATGTTGGTCTCATGACTTCTCTATCTCTGATGACAAGAAGCTCAAAGTCCCAGTGTGGATCAAGTTCCCTGGTCTTCCCTTACCTTGTTGGCCTTTCATGCAAGCCATAGCGCAGAAGCTCGGTAAGGTTATATGTGTCGAGCATGACCGTTTTCTTAATCCGCGGCCTCAAAAGAGGCTCTGTGTTGAGGTCAACCTTTCTATGGATCTCAAAGAATCCATCGAGATTCAGGTTGGTGATACCACCTTCACCCAGAAGGTGCTTTATCTCAACCTTTCCAATACTTGTTATCGATGTCAATCTGTGGAGCATAAGATTAAGGATTGCCCTTTGGCAGTGCCTCGTACCAAGACTCCTCCCAAGGATGCTAGTTCCCAGCTGAAGCTAACAAGAAAGACGAGGGAAAAAAAGATGAATGGGTCACTGTCGGTCGTTGTAACAAGCCTCACAAGCAGCTTGTTTCGGCTTCCGCCTCTCATCTGCCACTTTTGGATAACACGGTTTTCTTCAAAACCCCTGTTATCGAAGTTTCAAACCCTATTTCTCAAGGGAAAGAAGTTTCCAACTCCCAGGCTTCTACTCCTCCATCCCGCATGCCTCCGATGGCTACCGAGATTGTTTCTTCCAGCTCTTTCCTCCGCTCTTGCAACCCTTCTAGGCATGCTGAGACTAAGTCCAATGGCATGCAGGATAAACGGCGTAATATCTCTTTAGATTTTTCTGGCCCTGCTTTTGCCCCGGGATATTTGTCTAATAGTTTTGATTCCCTTGGGGATGAGGATGGAATGGACGACACTATTATTCCATGAAGTACATCTCATGGAATGTTCGTGGGTTGACAGACCTACACAGAAAATTTTCTGTCAGGGATTTGCGTCGGCGTTTTTGTCATCTGGATGTTTTATGCCTCCAGGAAGTTAAGATTTCAGGTTTCATGCTTGATGCTGCTTGTAAAGTTATATGCCCCAAAAGCCTTGCTCTTTATTCTCAGCACGAGGCTGGTCGAGGCAGAGTTGTTACTCTCCTTTCTCCTCATTAGCATTCCTTTCTAGTTATCCATGACTCTGATCCCATGCAAAGATTTGTTTGGGCCACTTTCATTATTGAGAATCATTCCTTTGGCATAGTTAATGTTTATGCTCCCAATGATGTTGTTGAGAGATCTCACCTGTGGCGTTGGCTTGTGGATTCTCTACCACCTGCTACTTGTCTTGTTCGTGGGGACTTCAATATGGTGGAGATGGTGTTTGACAAGGATGGCTTTTTGCCCTTTCAATGGATAGCTGGTGAAAGAGAAGCCTAGTATTACATGCATAATAAATTAGGGCTTTTTGATCCCAATGTGGGCCACCGCCGTTCAGATGGGGTCTAGCACACTTGGTCTAATTACAGGGCTTCCTCTAACATAATTCATAAAAGGCTTGATCGTGCTACGATCTTGGCTCAATCTTTTTTCTCCTTTTCCAAAAAGAAAGCCTTACTAGTCACTCCTCTTGTTGATGTGACCTTGTCAGACCACTTTCCCATCCAATTTAATATTGTTTGGCAGACAGCTAAGGCTAGGCCTCCCACCACACAATTTTACTTTAATACTTATGTCTTTCATCATCCTTCTACTGTGGCCCACATTCATCGAGTTTGGAACCTTGAGCCTAGACCCACCCACTTGACAAGATGGATTCAATGGTGGAATGACGCCATCAGGCGTATGGCTCATTTTTTGTGCATCTATGGCAAATAATTGACCAACTGTCGTCGCAAAGCCTATGATGTCAACACCAAAGCCTTGTGTGTTGCCACTGAAGCCTTAGCTCAGGAACCTTTCAATCACGATCTGCAATGCAATCTTGCTAAGTTACACCATCAGAAGAAGGTGGCTGACAACCATGTTGCCAGAGGAGCTCAGATCAAAGCTCGGTTGCACTGGTTAAAGGTTGGAGACCAAGTTTCGAAAGAATTTTTTACTGCCCTTTGTCCTCATCATACCAGTACGAGCATATCCAGAATCCGAGAAGGGCACACCCTTCTCACGGAGCTTACTAATGTTTTGCAAGCCTTTGTTTGTCACTATGAACAGGTCTTTGCTACTCAGAGCCGCTCCCCTACCAGCAAGAAAGCTCTGGCAGATTGCATTGCAGTGGTGCCACAATGTGTCTCCTCTGCACAGCGCGTCTTCTGTGATCAACTACTTTCCTTGCAAGATCTTCGTGAAGCTGTGTTCGCCATGGCTGATGATAAAGCCCCTAGTTGTGATGGTTTCCCTTGTGAGTTTTATAAAACCCTCTGGGATGCCATTGGTCTGGATCTCCACCAAGTCTTCCTAGAAGCTTTTCATACCCAATCTCTTGGGGATATCATTAACCAGGGGAATATCAAGTTCATTCCCAAGTCTGGGGATCTAGAGGATATCTGCAACTAGCGGCCCATCACTTTGCTCAATGTCTCCTACAAGATCATTGACAAAGCGCTAGCTCTCAAGATCTGACACATGCTTCCGTAGATTGTCTGGCTTGAGCAAACAAGGTTTATTAAGTCGAGATTTATCCTTGACAACATCATTGTTGTGTGGGAAGGTATGGAATGGGCTCGTAAGTCTCACCAGAAAGCCCTTTTTCTCAAAATTGATTTTTCTAAAGCTTATGATCATATTGAATGGCATTTTATCCTTGCGATGCTTCACGCTATGGGTTTTGGCCCAAGATTTCTTCAATCTGTGCAGATGCTCTTCAATGACACCTCCGCCTGCATTACCATCAATGATCACCAGTCTTCCACCTTTGGGCTCTTCTGTTCCATTCAGCAGGGTTGTCCTCTAGCTCCAGCTTTATATGTGTTGGCTGTTGAGGGTTTTGGCTACTTGCTAGCTCATTCCATTTCCATGGGAACTGTTCAGGGAATCTACTTGCCGGATTCCTCCCAACAGCTGGTCAATGGCAATTTCGCTGATGATTCCTTCCTCACTCTGATGGAGGATGAAGAGAATATCAAGGTAGCCTTGCAGTGTTTAGACACCTTTTGCCTAGCTTCTGGCTCAGCCATTTAGTGGCACAAAACCCTTTGTTACAGATAGTTGGCTCTTCCCGAGCCTCCCTGGCTTTCTCAGTTTGGCTGGACAAGGATTCAACATGGGGAAATATTCCACTTTTTGGGTATTGCCTTTGCTTTTCAAGGCAATCCTATTGATTTATGGAATGCGGTTGTTGCTAAGATTGAAAAAAAGCTTACCTACTGGATCACGAAGCCGCTCTCTCTCGTAAGAAAATTTTAGATCTACTCCAAAGCCCTAGCTACCACCCATGTTTATTACTCCTCTTGTTGGGACCCTTCCAAAGCTTCCTACAGAAGGCTCGAGAAACTTCTTCGGGATTTTCTCTGGGACTCCGGTATTTATCACCAGGGCTTCCACAGAGTTGCCTGGGATTTTTGTTGCCTTCCAAAAATCTCTGGCAGGCTTGGATTAATTGATACCCAGGAACAAGGGCATGCCCTTTGTGCCAAATGGGTTGTGCGATGTCTCATGGGCAATGAAGCTTGGAAAATTCTGCTTCAACATTGCATTTCCTCAGGCTTTCCTCTTCACAAGCCTGCTTGGAAGGGGATTGGCTTTCAAACCTTGCTGGTTATGAGGGAGCCTGTCCAGATCTGGGGTACTTTTGTCGCCAAAAGTATTTGGCAAGCCTGTGAGTCTGTTAAGCCTTGGCTTCGGTGGGCTGGGAATGGATTCTGGGATGGTCTTTCTTTCAACCAGCAGAACATTTGGTGGTTTCCTCTCTTTGCTCAGCAGGGGACTCCTCTTGCCAGAATTCAAGGGGTTCGTTCTCTTCGATTTCACAGGCATGGCATCCAAACCCCCAAAGATCTTTTTTCTAGAGCCATTATGAGTCTCCGATCCTGGAATAATCTCCGGGTTCAATTTCGGCTCATCTGCCTAGATCGTCAGACTTTTGACTTGCTGGTTTCTACTATCCCGCCTCACCTCCTGCATAAATTGGGTATTCAGTCAGTCAGACCGTGGTGGAAAGACTGGAAATGGTATCCTGCCACACCTTTCACCAGCTACAAGCCTAAGCTTGGGTATTCTTGGCTTATGCCTCATTTGCCCATGATTAACTCTCTCAACCAGCGTTGGCATCTCTCTTCTTCTCAAAAGACTTGGGGCTGGCGATTTCATACTATTTGGGATTTTGTCACTGAGCCTAAAATTGCTCATTTTGCCTAGTGTTTGTTATACCAGGACTTACCTTTGGGAGCTAGGCTCCGGCATATGGGGGTTCCTGAGCCTAAATGTCCTTTTTGTGGTCACTCAGAGATGCTCATGCATATTTTTTGGTTATGTCGTCGTGCCCAAAACTATTGGGGTTGGATTCACGGCTTTTTTCCTCCTTTTAGGCCTGAACCTTTTTCTTGGCACATGGCTCTTCTTGGTGACTCTCCTAGAATGCCTTCCTAGTACACCCAGATATGGCATACTTTCAAGCTGGAAATTTTGTTTACTCTGTGGAAAGATAGAAGCACTGTGTTTTTTTCTCATAGTTTTCTGGACATTCATGTTTCTCTTTATGCTAAGGCATGTATTTGTAATAATGTCATGATGCAGATCCAGGTGCAAGAAGATAAAGTGGCCCTGGAGGTTGCTCATTTGCAGGAGTTGCTCCAGCACTGGGGCAATGCCCCTTGCACTGTGGCTCGGGTGCCTCCAGATTCTCTCTCAGATGATCGTACGCCGCCTAGGGGCCAACGTCGTAGCCAGAGTTCCTCTGCCAGACACTCTAGGACTCTGCGTCAATGGCGTCGCCGCTCCGCTTCTCCTCCTCGGAGGGATGCGGGTTCTGGTTGGCCTCTTGTGCTTGCTTCCACTATTGTTGCTTTTGCTCGGCCTTCGGCCTCTGCTAATCAAGACAAGTTCCCTCGCCTGGCCCTGGCTATCTCACCCAAGCAGGAGGAAGGAGAATTGGAAAAAGATGATCCAGAAGACGGCTGGGCCATTCCTGATCATACTCTTGGGCCCAATGTCTGGGGCAATCCTGATGATAAAGATCCTCATCCCTCTTCTGTTACTGCTCTTGTAGCCTAAGGGTTTCTCGGTTTTATAGTTTTTTTTTTATGAATAGTTGTATGTTTCTGGCCTAAGTGTCGTGTGAACTTGCGAGGTGACTCTTTCCCCCGGCTCTTTTTTGTGAATATTGTACTTTTATATTTTTAATAGAAAAGGCCTCTGATCATAAAAAAAAAATGGGATTTATCTTATCTTGGTTTATTATATTAAATTATAATGTTTAAATTTAGAGTTGGGCGCTCAAAAAAAATAATGTATTTCATACAAAAAAAAATGTGTTAAAACCAAACTTTTTGTTTTTGTTTTTGGGCCTGGGATGAAATAAGGGCTTGCGAAGAGGTTTGGGGGCCACGTGAGGCTCGGCCCCCCCACTGTGTCGACACAATGGGAAACACGGCCTCGGCCATGTCCCCACTGTGGCGGCACTGTGGGAGTCAAGCTCCGGGGTGCCATCCCACAGCACCGTCACCACTGACCGGCCACCTCCCTCTCCTGCCTGGTTCCTCCACCGCCGCCTCCCTCTTTTGTCGGTTCCTCCACCACCGCTTGAGCCACCTCCTCCCTTGTGCTTCCTCTTCCCTGCCATGTCGGCCCTGCAACACCGAATGCAGGAAAGGGGAAGGGTTAATAAATTTCACCCACAAAAAAAGAAACATATTTCTTTTGCACCGGATGAATTTTGTTATTTCACCAGCATTGAATTATAGGTGTCAAAATAAATTAGTGAGAATTTTATTTAGTTTAAATTTTTTTGATATTAAGGTTTATTTTATTAGTTGTTTTGTTGATAGTTAGTTTAGTAATATTGTTAGATTATGCTTAGGTCGGTTAATTTTATTGTTATTTTAAGATGATCATAGATTTATTTATATAAGAGATTGTTTTTAAGTTTAGGAAGTTTTATTGGTTGTTAATGTAATTTAGGGGTTTTTATAGATGAGACTTTCTTATTTAGTAAATTCTTTATTGTAATTGGGGAGTTGCATTAGGAATTAAGATTTATTTTTTTAAGATATAATTTGTGTTAAATGGTGATTTGTGTTTTAAATGGTTAAATTATATAGTTTTTAAGCTCAGTAAACGACAATATGTTAATTGGTCAATTTAGTTCTTATGTTAATATCATAACATTCGTTTGAAACTTTACTACGGTGTTTGATTTATAGTGTTCCTCATGGGTAATTTTTAAAATTAAATTAAGAGATATTCTTTTTAGGTTAATTCGTTTAGAATTAGAATAGACTAATTTTATTAAACGATCATTTATTAGTTTATAAACTTATCAGATCAAATTTTTTAATTCTCCTCATCATCGCCTTGTGGTCTCATCTAAGGTTTTTATGACCCCTCTTAGACTTGAAGGCCGACTTTCGTGCACAATTGACTTTCGGTCAACTCTAGTCAAACCTGAGACAAGCATCTCGGTTTGCATCCACAATCTTCTCTGATTTGATTGTTAAAACTTTAGATGCTCGCTTTAAGCCAATTTAATGCACAGTTGACTTTTGGGTCAACTTAGTCAAACCTTGGACATCACCTCGATTTGCATGCATGTAAACTTACATGTCATATTCTTAACCCTTGTAGAACCTTGTTGGTCATGTTTGGGCACAGTTGACTTTTTGGTCAACTATTGGTCAAACCTTGGTCAAATACCTCAGTTTGCGTGCCCATGTTTTCCCTATGACATTAGTAACCTTTTTAGCTTATTTGCACGTACTTCAGAGCATGGTTGACTTTTGGTCAACAATGGTTGACTTTTAGTCAATTGCCTCGATTTGCATTCTGGTCATAGCTAATGGTCTAGGGAACCTTGTAGTTTGGTTTAGAGCTATTTGATGAGGTTAGACTTTTGGTCAAACTTGGTCAACCTTCTATGGTCTAACCCTTGGGTGTTGCTAGACACTTCAGTGTTGTCTGTCTTCAGTTTTCTCCTTGCACCTTTTTGTATGCACATAAGGACTTTGTCTATTAGTGTTTCACAACTTAGTTGTGTATGTCTGTATGTTTAGTTTAGTAAGTTAGTGGGTTTTAGAAAAAATTTGTAGTTGTGTTTTGCTCAACTTTTGGGCATGACAAGATAAGTCTGTGAGCATAGATATGGAGAACATGGATGAGGATGAACTGATGAGACTATCCTTCATGGCATTCACAAAAGCAAAAGAAAAATTTGAAAAGAAAGGAGACAAAAAGGGTAAGGTAATTGCTAGGGCAATTGATACATTGAATAAACTACTCCCAGTACCTATTGTTTTTCAAGGAAAAGATAATGCAGAGAACCTAAATATGGCACTAGATAACTTTGATAGTCACTATGAGTCTCTAGTGAAGATTGCAGAAGAGAAGACAGAGAAAAGGTATTTAGAAAAGAAGTTGAAAGAAGTATGCCAGTCTATTTCATGGGACTTGGGTATTCCGAGATCAACTACATCAAAGGCCAAAAGTTGTGTCACGCATGGAAGGAAGCTATACAGTTATTGTATTAACCCTATTAGACACATTCAAAACATTGAAGATATTATGGCTAAGGATAGGGCTACTCTGAATAGCATGATGGACAGTTGTGAGACCACCTCACAAACTATACTAGAGATGGACAAACAGGCATCAAAGATCTTGTATAAGATGAATGTATTGGATATAGAGAGAGGGAGAGTAATGACAAGATTTGGTTTGTTGAAGAGTCTAATCACTCCTAAGCTATCAATTCTTGAGGTACATCTTTTTGAGATGGAGAAGATTGGGGAATCATTGACCAATTCTATGCCCACAAAGTTGAAAGCAGCAGAGACTTCATCTTATGCTTTGAATGGACTGATTCATGTCAGTGAATTGCTGATAAAATCATGGAATGATGAAGTGAAGACCTTGGAAGATTCCTTCCAAGATGTTCTAAAACTGGTGAGCAAGCACTAAGTCCTACACTTTTTGAAAATTTTGCAAGTTTGGATACACATTTGTCATTGATGTCAAAGGGGGAGAAGAGAAGAAGAAAATTGTAAATAAAAAATGTATATATAGAAAAGAAAAAAAAAAAGATAATTGGGGAGAAGAGAAGAGAAAAGAAGAAGAGTACAGTTAGTGTTTGTTGGGACACTTAGTCATTTTTCGCTAAGTGTTGCCATCAATGTCAAAGGGAGAGATTGTTGGCAAGTGATGTTTTAGAGTAGTAAGGAGCACTTGAGGGTTGTCATTTATGGCAACACATTTGATATGGTAATCGCTTGAAGTACAATTTTAGATATATAGTCTTGAAAATGACTAAGTATGGAAACAGATTTACAAAGTACTGCAATACTGTTTTGGACATCGAATATAATATATGATAGATGATGACTTGCGAGCTTAGAGGAAGATATTTTGGGATATGTATGACCTTCAGTTAAGGTCGCTTGTGTTTTAGTATTGTTATCAATGAGTTACAGTGATTTGAAGACATGCGAAGACATAGGAACAATGAAAGAGAACATATGAACAGTCGTGATGATTAAGGGAGTATACGATGGAATCTTAATGTGCTAAGATAGATCAAGATTGTGGATTACCGACACTTTGGTAATACAAGATCGCCGACTTAGTATTTACTCTTAGTATTGTTATTTATTCTATTTTTTATTGTATTTGGGAGCCGACTGAATGATAGAATACATATTTATATGAAGAACATTTTGTAAAGCGAAAAAGTGATAGTAAGAGACAGTGTTAGCGAAACTGATTGATGGCAGATGCGAGATCAAAGGTTGACAGATATTGTTGAGAACTACAACTGGAACTATAAAAGCATAGCAAATGCTTGTTTATGTTCATCGTTGAGAACACTTTGTAGCTGAAGTATTGGATGTAAGAGTTGTAAGCTCAGTACACCCCTAACAAGGTTTTGTATACCTTTAACAGGGTTGATATTCCTTTAACAAGGAAATGTACTATGTAATACTCAGCTCCTAACAGGGCTAGATCTCCTAACAGGGACATTATACTTTAGTGCATACTTGTGGGTACCATCCCCACCGGGGTTTTCCCTTGGCCAGGGTTTCCTCTAAAACAAATAATGGTGTTAAGAGTTGTGTTATTTGCTTATGTACTTTTCATTTATGCAATATTATGGTTTGTTTACAATTGGTTGAGTTTAATTTAAAGTGTTGTAATATTGATTCACCCCCCCTCTCAGTATTACTCAATCCCAACATATCCTTCTTCTATAGAAAACTCACTCGCTCTTGCTTTCCATAAAAACAATGGCTGCAAAAAGGTAAATCAAGGGATTTGAGACCCGGTAGTTGTTCCTGCTTGTGCATAATGTCGAGACCCTTCTTGCTCATGTGATTGAGCCTTTGATGTCAAAGCTCCAAGTTGTTGTCCTCAACTGTCATGGCAGCTCCCACTTCATCAATAGTTTCTACTATGTAGAGACTACCAATTTTATCCCCTTTTGGAATAACCATGGAACCTTTGGAGACTTTCCATGTATCCGTTAGAAAGGTAAGAAAGCCTTGAGAGTAGAGCTGACTCGCTGAGATTAAATTTCTTTTCAATTGAGGAACATGACGAACATCTCAAAGCATCCATTTCACACCTCCTTTTAAACATAACAAAATATTCCCTTTCCCAATAATCTCACAAGCTTTATTATCTCCTAAATAAACTTTTCCAAAGTTACCTTCTTGGTAATTTGAGAAGAGATCCGTGCATGAGGAGGCATGAAATGATGCACTGGAATCCAATACCCATGAAGTTGAAGCAGTTTCACTTGGTGATAATATCAAAGCTCCATCTGCACTATCATAAACCGTGTTTGCTTCACTGTCCCATAAACCGTGTTTGCTTCACTGTCCCATACTCTCCTTTGAGCCTTTTTGTAATTTCTGCAATCTTTCTTTTGATGACCAGCTTTACCACAAAACCAACAGTCACCCTTACGCCCTCTTTGACTTCAATCTTTGTGCAGATTTTGATCCCCTATAGTGATTATTCCTACCCCTATTTTGACTTCTTCCTCTATTATTGGTGCTTACAACCGTGAAAGCTTCCTCGGATGAAGGTTCATCATTCTTCCTTCTCATGTCTTCGTTGAGAAGTGTAGCTGAAACTTCATCAAAAACCAGCTTTTTAGAGCTTGAAGTCGTAGTGCTTATGGCTGTAACAACACCATCCCAGCGATTTGGTAGAGAACATAAAAGTAGGACAGCTTTGCTCTCGTCATCTTGCGTCACGCCAACTAAATTCACTTGGCTGATTAAGGTGTTGAATTCATTGAGGTGATTCGCCATGGTTGTACCTTCCTTCATTTTGAGCTTGTAAAGTGTTTTCATGGTAAAAACTTTGTTTGCAGCTGAAGACATGGCATATGTGTTGGCTAGTTTATCCCATACATCCTTCGTTGTTATTGAAGTTGTGACATTAAACAAACATTATCTGATAGAAAAGGAAGATTGATGCCCTCGCCTTCTTGTCCAAGGTCTCCTAATCTTTGTCTTTCATTGAAGCTGGCTTCTTCGTTTTCCCCTCTAAAGCAAGCGCAAGATCTTGCTTAATCAGTAATTATTCCATCTGTACCTTCCACAGGCTGAAATGTTTGCCTGAAAATTTCTACACTTTTAATTCCTCCATGTCTTTGGAAATTTAACCCCAATTTCCAATCAGCTGGACAAACCCGCTCTGATACCAATTGTAAGTTTAAAGTTGCAAAATAAAATTGAAAAACAAAACAGAATTCAAGATAATAAACATACAATCAAAAACACCAGATTTATAGTGGTTCATCAATTTGACTACATCCACTCTTGCAGGGCAAATCCTTTATTATATCAGTAGTTTTTCACATTACATCCTATGTTGAACAGCATAGATTAAATAGAAGCATACAAAAGAAACCGAACAGCCAACAGGCATGTCCGTTGGTCTTCATTATTCCAACAGATATAACCCCTGAATTTTCAAAATTCAAATTCAAATTCAAATGTAGCCAATTCCTGTTGATTCCATTAACTATTAGTATTGTGAGCCAACTCAACACAATTTTGTTGCAAATTGTTACTTTGCCTTGGAATTTAAAAGAATTGATTAGCATTTATTTCATACCCTCTCACATTTGAACGTCCTCTTATTCTAAGAAACAATCAGTAGAATATTCTGAATTGGTGCACTTAAGAATTAGAAATACATATTCATTCTAGGAGCATTTGCACAGCTTGAGCTTGTTATCTTTAATCATTGGTATGACCACAAAGCCAATCTCCAAAGGTATTTATAATTATTGTCAATCCAGATAACAGAGCAAACAGAAGTGAACTCTAGGCTATGTAATGATAAACGGTTCATTTACCTTGTTCTTGCCATCTCTCGTAAGCATAATATCTCGGGAACCCAAAAATGCTACTTCTACTTTAGGTTAGAACCCTACTCTGCACTCAGAACCTAACAGAGGTGGGGGATTTGGGATAACCGTCAATGCTCTGCATGATAGGAAGGCTTTTGGTCATTTTGGCCCCCTTCTGTTTCAATGTCATGGTTTCTGAAATGAGTGCTTTAGTTGGTTTCTGTTTTCTGTCATGTTAGTAGACATCTAAACTAGAAGCTTGGACTGGGTAGTCCCATATTACTATAAGCCCTCTATAGACCCATATATAAACTGCCCAGTATCGTAGACTATAAAAGAATTTTTCTTTCTTCTTTCTTTCCAGAACCCTGAAGATAACAATACTTTCACAGACCAACGCATGGTTGAGATGATTCTAAATGAAATTATGGTACCAAATTGAGGACTTCCTCCAAAGCCAAGCTAGTGTGACAGGCACTATATTTATGGTACCAGGCTTACCATATCCAGTTTCAAATTATGGGTGACGACTTTCTATCATGTAATAGTATGAGATGACTCTTCCAAACTATGCTATACTCTTAAACTTGGACATGGGCTGGAGATGATTTCTGACTGCCCCTGTTACATTTTGGTCACGGTTAAGGTTGGCACCTGCAATTGAGTTGGGGAAATTGAATCATCAAACCAGCCAATGATTATAAAATTTTCAAATCCTAACAATGTCCTCTAAATAGTGAATACATTACAAGCACAAAAAAGTAGTGGGAAAGAGAGATAGTATGGATATTGACATTTGCATTCTCAGAAAATTCACTGTTTTTACATAATATTGTAGCAGA
Source organism: Chamaecyparis obtusa (assembly GCA_027943335.1). Lineage (NCBI taxonomy): Eukaryota > Viridiplantae > Streptophyta > Pinopsida > Cupressales > Cupressaceae > Chamaecyparis > Chamaecyparis obtusa. The sequence continues at coordinate 2,629,564 of BSBK01005860.1, forward strand.
CTTTGATACCCCTTTACAAACATAATTATTTCACAGCTTCAAACTATTTTGACATATACTTACTTAAGAGCAATGTAAAAAATAAGGAGGCCAACTACAATGCTAAATCCTACTACAGTGAACTTTGGATTTGTCCAAACACCCAGTACCGATCTTTCAGTTTTTCGGAAAGGATCTATCTCCTCTGAAAGTGGATAATCTGAAGGCCTTGGGTTACGGCTTACATACTTTTCCATATCAAAATTGGAAAAAAAATTCTTCTTCTTTTTCTTTTTGAAGTTGGACCAAGCCTTATCCCAGTCAATAAATAAATTCTCACCTGTAAGAGTAACGTAGTAGTGTAAGATACTAAGAAGCAACATCACAATGAGAAAGTATGGGAATAAAACAACTACTACACGCCTCTAACAAGCTAGGTTCTTGTATGATCAATTCACTTCTGCATAAAGAAATTTATCATTATAGCAGCTCAAAATAATCTTGAATTTTGATTTTCACAAGTTGGACATTTGTCCACAATAAAAACAGAAATTACTTTTCGGGCACATGTCAAGCTATTTCCAAGAAAGTACTAGATATCCTGGTTGAGACTAACATAAGGACAATTTTGACTCCTGCATTTTCATCTTCATCTCTTTGAACTCGAAAAGACACTTGACATTCAAATTTTATATGGTGCAAAGTAGCTCTCCAAAGCAGAACAAACCTCTTCATCACTTGGTTAATGCCTAGAGAATGAAATGATTGGTGGTTTTAAGTTAGTGAACCATCATCATAATTGTCCATACTTGTCTTGGTCAAAGGGAAACTTGCCATTTTCTCCTTCCACAGTGCACCTACAACTACCATGAAGTCAAATTTTATAACATTTCATTGACTAGATTGTGTAAGGACATTTTTGACAACATAATACCCCAATTGCATGTTAAAAATCACCCAAGTTGAGTTCTCTTCTTAACGGTTTGCCAAATTTTCATCATCTTGATGATGTATAATGGATTGTGATCCAAAATATTGATCCAAAAAATCATACAGGTTTTTGCCAGAAGCATTCAAACTTAAAATTCAATACCCAGCACAAAAGTCGGTGCATTAACAAATTCAAAAAAAAAGGGAAAAAAGATTGTGGGGTTTTGCAGATCTCTGATTTTCCATTTACATGCATAGGATCAGGTTTTTTTAGGTTCAACATCCTTTTGACATCCTGTTTCAAACTGATAACAGTCTTACTTGAGAATTCACCAACACTTACCATGTGCAGAGACATAGTTCAACTGTTTCTAGTTGACAAGAAGTTCACATAAAGCATGAATTTCAAAGTTCAAAGCCCATAAATATTCAAATCTCAAGATATTTGCATCTGGAAACTATCGCCAAGTCTTCGAAGAGGGCTATCAATTCTTCTGAAAATCTCTGATGCTTGCAGTGTCTTGTCTTCTTTTATTATGAACAAGTTGTTGCATTACTATTAATGGCAAATTATAGTTCATAACTGTGCTAACAATAACTGTTATGTTGCACTTGGGTTTTGAGTGCATGATTTTGATAATATATATTTTAAAATTAACAGAAAAAAAATGCTCATGATCCAATAACGTCTGTGAAAGTCTTATAATTTATTTGTTACCATACTATATATCTATCGTAAGGGTTCCCTGCACTAAATTGTTTTACTTCAGACATTTTGGGTTTTCCTACCAAACCATTTCATCAGAAAAGTTATAACCCAAACTTCCAATCACTTACAATTTGGACAGCTCTCAAAGTTTTTCTTCTAAATTTATATTAATGTAACATAGCAGTGCAGTTGATCTCATCCATGTTCACTAAGAATCTAAAAATGTGAAGATAGAAACATGGAAAAACGCTGATGCACGGTTGTATAGAATCTAGATACGTACTTTCAAGGATTTACAGAACTAGTATATTGTAAATTGGTTAGGTTGAAGCAATTACAGTTTCAAATAATCTGAAGCAATTCTCAAGCTATTTCTACTAGTATACACAAATATTACCTTTTCAAATTATAATACTGACTTATGAGCCCAGATACCCATATCTTGATACCCATGGACTGTTTCCCATTCATTAAATGGCAATGCTCACTTCATATTTAGCTACCATGAGTTGCCAATTCGAAGTAGGATGATGCCAGTGCCTTAGCTTGGATCATTGAAAGGAGAAGAAAGCTCAGAAAGAATTAGAGGAATGGTAGCAAGGAACCAAAATTTTACTTTTTGTCATTCTTTGGGAAATCTTGTGATTCTAAGAGTGGTTTCTACTAATGGGATAGGTTCGCATTGCATGCTAGGATATAAAAAGTAAAAAGTAAAGGAAACTTTTCAGGATCCTGCGTGATATGCAGGGTCTATTTCTCATCACTTGTGCAGAGAATATATTTGTGTACCCATTTATTGCTTCCTGATTTAGCACCAACAACTTCTCCAGTCTGGCCATGCTCATCAATTGAATAGTCATAAGAGGCATGCTTTGAACCTTCAAATCTTAACAAGCTTTATGTGGGTCCTCTGATGGAATACTTTCTCTTCACAATAGCTTATTCTCACTAAAGCCACAAAAATATTCTGAAAAATAATCTTTGCTCACAGTAGTAATGAACTTGATGTGGCTATATATCTTAATAAGGCTTTGGACTGGCCCAGTTTCAAATTTCCCTCAAAAATGACTGCCTGTGAACTCTTTTATATGCATTCTGTTTTACTAATTATGTTCCAAAATGACTACCAATCCTTGCTTTGTTTACAACATAATATGCATCACCATCTTCATTGATGTACTGCTTTCGAAGTAACCTGGTATAGATTTGATGCAGATGGAGATACCAAGATGTCCCTGTGAAGCTGCCACAAAGGTATTTTTCAACTTAAGACTTCGTCAGGCTGCTGCCACCAGTGCCTGGCCTAGCACAAACTCCTCAAAATCTTTTCGACTATGGAGATACTAAAACAAATTGCTATTGCTGACTTTCAATTTGCCCTGGCATGAAACATGTTACTTTGATGAAGAATGATCTGAGGAGGATTGATACGATTGGAATTTGACGGGATACAAAAAGCGACACAAATTATTGGTATGATCCACAATAAACTGCTAAAAATTTAAAGAATACTCATTAGTGCTCAAAAAGGTGAAAATGACTCTCTTTTGTTGGATTGTGACAACAATAAAACAATAAAAAAAATCATATCTTTTTAGAATAAACAGTTTTATCCTTTAAGGAGAAATTGCTAATTTCTTTAAAGGAATAAAACAGGTTTTTTCTAATTTTAGTGGTGGAGGTTATCTTGAAGATATTATGTATACTTTGTTGCCTTGAAGGCTAAGTAAGAGTTGAAAATTGTAGATTGCAAGAGCAGTTGATAAGAGTTGAGAATTGGAGATTGCAAGAGCAATTCTAAATTGTAGATTGCAAGAGAAATTGATAAGGTTGTACATTGTGAATAGTAAATTGCAAGAGTATGTGAATTGCAAATTGCAAGAGCAATTGTGATAACAGCAGCTGTCGAAGATTCTAATTCTTTTCTCTAAGCAATAAGAGTACCGATACCTTTTCCTGTGAATGTTTCTTTGATGTTTTGTCAAGGTTTTACTAAGTAAATCAGTGTCTTATGTGATATTCTATTATTCCATTTTATTCTCTATGTTGTTTCTTTGCAACTAATTTGTGCTGCAATATTTTCTTATCTAGGTTTATGCTTCTGCTTCTACAACAAGTGGTATCTAAGAAATTATTTTTGCAATGATTGTGTTAGGATTTGGTGTTGATTTTGCAGCATCAAATAGCAAAGGTTTCAAATGCAAGGTTCGAGCTGGAGAAATGTAATGGAAAGAATAACTTTGAGTTGTGGAAGCTCAAGATGCATGATTTGTTAGTGCAACAAAGATTGCACAAGGCATTGGTAAGAAAGTTAAAGAAACCTGCAGACATGTCTGATGAAGACCACGAAGATCTACATATGAGAGCTCTTAGCACAATTCGGTTGTATTTGGCAAACGAGGTTCTTTTCAATATTGTTAGAGAGGACACAACAGCAGGGAGAAGGTGTTCATGTTGGATGGGTATTGACATCCTAGTTACATGGAGAAACACCGGCTATTTGGACTATAGGATGGAGTGCTTATGTTGGATTTAAGTTTTTAGCCCATGGTTATATGAAAGCACTTGAAGATAAGCCTGGTTGCATGTGACTTGTGGAGTTAGTTTGAAATATCCTAGCCAGTTGTGTTTACAAAGATTCCCAAAAAATTATTCTTCAAACAGCTAAAACGCACATGAACATTTGCAGTAATATGACTTCTTTTGAAAAAAAACAAGCATAGTAGGATTTCATTGATGCTTCTTTAGAGTCATAATCACAAAAATAAATTCAACCAACTCACAACGCCTGAATGTCAAACATGGAAACCAGAATGCATGCATATACAATGTTTGGCAATGGACTGTTATCACTTGCTTCTGTGGCTCCTGTGTTAGAGGCGCCTAGCAAAATATGATATTCTTCTCTGCCTTATTGAGCTGGAATTTGGGCTCGGCCTGCATGTGGTTTGAACTCCACGAGCTGCGCTAAATGTTGATCCAGACCTGCGATTGCTAAAATAAGATCAAGTATCCTTCTGAGGTGTCGTCCAAAAATTCTCTCCTCAAGGTTTGCATCCTTGGAGATGGTGGTGAGACTTCAAGAGAATAAACAAAACATAATTTTCAGAATGCCTCATTAATCTGCAATCGAACTCTTTATGGCTGAAGCCTAGCGCACTCAAAAGGCAGATTTTCTGATGTTTCTTATCTTAGACAACACATCTTGGAAACTTCCCAAAAGACATTTCCTATTGATTAGAAAACAGAAACCTACGTCCCCATTTATTTAATTAATTGCCAAGTCTAGGGAAAATAAACTTAGCAACATTATTTACTAACTGAAGAGTAACTCAAGAGGGGACATTATAGTCCTCCCTTCCTCAGATTGCTGGTCCACTAGCAATAGTAAATTAGGATGCTGGAGTATCTCGTCATCTTCCCATGAAGCATCATCAATAGGCAATCCCTTCCACTTTATCAAATACTCTCGAACAGTCTTATTCCTTAGCTTCTTTTCCCTCCAATCTGCAATACTTTCAGGTTCTAGAATCAGCTTTCCCTCTTCATGCAATGGTGGAAATTCAGGAGAAGCAAGTGTATGTTGTCCCAAAGCCTTCTTTAGGCAAGAGACATGGAAAATATTATGAATCCTACTTCCGATTGGAAGTTCAAGTTCATACACAACTTCACCAATCTTCTTAAGCACCTTGTAAGGTCCATAAAACCTTGATTTCAACTTTTCTGCTCCACTACTTTTCAAAGACAATTGCCTATAAGGCTACAAGCATAGGAAAACCAAGTCTCCCACCTGGAAGGTCCTCTTGACTCTATGCTTGTCTGCATACATGTTTTGTTGGTTTTGTGCCTGTAAGATATTGTCTTTTAATGTTTTGAGAATATCTTGGTAACTTTGTATGGTTTCTTTTGCATGGTCAACCTTGCTATCGTCAAAGGCTAAGTCCATAAAGGACAAAGCTTCATATCCGTACAGTGCCTTAAACGAAGACATCCCAATAGTCATATGATAAGTAGTATCTAAGTATTGTAACAGTGCTCACCTAAATGCAGTCATTTGACCCAAGCACGTTGCTTCCCTAAAACATAATTTATGAGATAGCCTTCAACCCATTTGTTCACAATTTCGATTTCCCATCCGTCTAAGGATGGTGACTGGTACTAGGTGTCAGTTTTCTCCCTGCCAAACGAAACATCTCCTACCAAAACATGTTGATAAACATGTTGTCCCTGTCACTAACAATGGTTTTAGGAAGACCGTGCAATCTGAACACTTTCTAGAAAAATAAATCAGCAACCTGAGAAATTGAGTAATCTGTAGCAATGGCGAAGAAATGGGTATATTTAGTCAACCTGTCCACCAACACAAATATACAATCTTTTCCATAAACTTGTGGAAGTCCTATGATGAAATCCATTTATATACCTTCCCTCTTCTGCTCTGGAATGGGTAGTGGTTGCAAAAGACCTGTAGGAAAGGTGTGTTCTGATTTGTTTTGTCGGCATATCAAACATTCACGAACACGTTGCAGCACATTCTCATTAAGTCCCTTCCAAGTAAACCCTTCATGAATCTGCCAGTATGTTTTGAAGAAGCTTGGATGTCTTGCTAAAGGTACATCGTGTAATGACTTCAGAATCTTGGCCTTCAACTTGGAACTTGGTACAAGATAAATTATGTCCTTGTAGTAAATAATACCATCTCTCGTGACATACTTGTCATCTTGTACCTTGTCTTCAATCAAATCATAAGCAAATGTTTTATTCGCATAATCAGCCAAGAGTTGATCGAGATTCCAATCAGCTGAAATCTTAGAGAGAGAAGATTGCAGGTTTCCTAGATAAAGCATCAGCAACCACATTTTTCTTCCCTTTTACATAGTCAACATCAAAGTTGTAAACTTGAATCTTGCTTACCCACTTTTGTTGCCTCTCATTTACCTCCTTCTGCTCCAAAAAATACTTGAGACTGTTGTGGTATGTTCGTACTACAAATTTGGATCCCACTAGATATTATCTGAGCTTGGCTAGTGCATGCATAATCGCTAACATCTCTTTATCATATGTGGAATATAGTTTTTCTGGATCTTTGAGTTTCCTACTCTTAAAAGCAATGGGGTGCTCATTCTGCATCAGTACTGCACCAATTCCTTGTCCTGAGGCATCACACTCACCGCAAAAGGATGTATGAAGTCAAGGGGTGCTAAAATTGGGCATGTACTCATGACTTCCTTGAGTTTGTCAAATGTAGCTTGTGCCCAATACACCACTAGAATGCCCCTTCCTTAGTGAGATCAGTCAAGGTGGATGCCAACTATGAGAATCCACTCACAAATCTCCTGTAGTAGCAACGCAACCCCAAGAATCCTCTTAATTCATATATGTTTTTTGGTGGTGACCAATTTAGGATTGCATGAAATTTCTCTTGGTACTCCTTTACACCCTCAGCTCCAATCCCATGACCTAAGTAGAGAATCTATGTCATCCCAAGCTCACATGTGGAAGCCTTTGCAAATAATGTTGCACTTCCATCATACCCAATACTTCATCCAAATGCCACAAATGTTCACTCCATGTTTTTCTATATATTAAAAAGTCATAAAAAAACACCAAAACTAACTTGCACAACTACTCTCGGAAAGTGTGATTCATACAGGACTGGAATGTTGCAAGTGTGTTTGTGAGTCCAAAGGGCATGACCAGGAACTTGAAATGCCCATAGTGACAACAGAAAGCAATCCTTTAAATATCCTCTTCCTGAACATTAATCTAATGGTATCCTGAGCGTAGATCAATTTTAGAGAAGAATACTATCCCATGTAACTCATCCAGAAGCTCATCGATCCTGGGAGTCAGATACCTATTCTTAACGGTTCTCTTGTTCAGTGCTCTGTAATCTATACACATGTGCAGCGTTCCATCTTTCTTCTTGACCAGCACAACTGAAGAAGCGAATGGGCTCAAACTAGGATGTATGTGACCCATTTTCAGCAGCTCAACTATTTTTTTATTTTTTCTTTAAAATGGCGAGGATACCTGTAAGGTGTTGTGATAATAGGCTTTGAGCCTTCTTCCAACTCAATCATGCTCAAAACCCTGATTAGGTGGATGGCTAGGAAGAATATCTCCAAATACTATATTATGTTTATCTAACAAAGTCTGGATATCCACATGATAGGGTGGCTCATTGCTGGTGGGAGATTTGTTGGAAACAAAACAGTGAACTGCCCATTCCACATTATCATGTCTAAAGAGAGCCTCCATCCTCTTTGCGGAAACCACCTGATGTCCACTATCAGCCATGGCCTTAAGCACTGTTTTCTTTCCATTAACCATGAACTCCAACTGCATCTGTTTGAAGCCTTGAACATAACGTTCAAGGGACTCTAGCCAATGTACCCCAAAAATAGCGTCCACATTGCTCAATCTGAGCACATAAACATCACCTGTCAATGTGTAATCTCCCATCTGTATGCTGAACTATGGTACAACTCAGTTGCAACTCAATGGGAATCCATCTACAACAATAACGCCAAATCCAGGGAGCTTCTCAGCCTGTAGCCCTCGCTTGCTTACCGATCCCTCGTCTATAAAATTGTGTGTTGCTCCACTGTCCACCAAACATACCATCCTTTGCTCTTTAAGGACACCTTTCAACCGGAAAGGACAGGTGCGAGGTACTCCAGATAATGTGGCAATGTGTGGAGTCTCTCTGTCTACAGTATCTTCTAGCTCAATCTATTGAGGTTGAACCTCGTGTGACTTCTTCATCATGGTTGTCCTCTTTCTCACTTTGTTCCTCATCATCAAAATGAACTTCTATTAAATGTACCTTGCCCTTTCCAAGATAGCAGTGACCTGGTTCCCACGGCTCTTTACAATTAAAACACAAATTCCTCCTTAAGTCATTTCGTGTCTCTCGCTTAGTTTTGGAAGGTATGTTCCTTTGCTGATTGAAATTCATATTCTTCTGTTGATTTGAACTTTTCTTATCAGATTTCCATGGGAAATTCTTTCTTTGGTGGCTGGTAGGAAGGTGTAGCTTCTAGGTCCATGGCTAACCCAATAGCATCATCTAGTGAACTAGGCCTGTGAGCCTTAACGAGACCTTTTAATTTGTCACTTAGTCCTTCAATGAAGAGCATTGTTATCCTTTTCTGAGGCATATCAGGAACCATTACAGAAATGTTTTGGAATTCATTGATGTAAGACTCCAGGTGTCCTACTTGCTTGAGCTAGACCAATTCCCTGTAATAGACTTCTATGTCTTTCCAATCAAAACAAGTAATCAGTGTTTTGACAAACTCTTCATAAGAATGAATCACGGCGTCATCTTGAGAAACAAGTTCATGGTCCCACTAGTCGTATGCTACTCCTTCCAGGTGCATGGTAGAAAACTGAATCACTTTTTCCTCTTCCATGGGCTTGAGTGTCAAAAAGGCGTCCAGCTTATGAACCTGTTGATGCCAGTTTTGTACCACTACATAACATATAGCAATTGAATACTTGATATAGCACACCAAACACTCAACCCTCTCTTGAAAAGTAAATACTCATGAAGAACATGAGAAAACTCCAAGGTTCCTTACACTTGTGGATACTAACTCAGTTATATTAATGTGATTTTACTGGTTAATCACGTAGGCGGGCTTATGTTGTTCATTCAAAGATAACTTGGTGGTACTTCGCTTGCTTGACTTGTTCTTTTCTCCTTGATCACTTTCACTTTCAACTACTCCTACCAGTAACTGCTTACTACTCTACTACTACTCCTATGAATGAAGAAATTAGCAAATGGACGGAGATGCAACCAAATGAAATCTTGCCAACGGCGCTACCTCCATAGATGCAATGATTCAAGGGGAATTGGACTAGATTACCACACAAAGCTTCCTAACAAGCCGCTAGGATGCTAGTGGCCTAGTATATACATCCCTATCTAACATTCACTAACATCACCATACAACTAGCCATCTACTTCTACTCTAACAACATGAAATAAAATCCTAATTTAACTTGAGAGATGAGAAGAACCATGCAATACACCACAATGATCATGTATATCCACCATGCAAGCCACAACAATGAATAGAGAACAATTTTGATAGTATTTTGGCAACAATTCTCCAACATAACTCTCTTTACAAATGAGAACAAATGGCCTTATATAGAGGCTCAAAATTACAACGAGCGGCCAAAATTAAGGGACAAAATCAAGGGCCAAGATTAAACCTTACAAACCCTAATTAAGGTTACTATCTTTCAACTAATTACATGAGGGCACCAACTTTGTGGGCCAATGAGAAAATTACAATAATCTGTTAACCAATGAGAACATAGGACACTTGGCATGATTTGATTGCATGCACATGAAATTGCCACCTCATCAACCTTATCTTATAAATTTATTTAATCCTTGAGATGAGGTGAAGCCTTGGATGCTTGAGCTCGTCTAGAAACTTTCTCATAACCACTTGAACTTGCTTGTACCTGATGTCCTGACCTTGAAAGGGTGAGGTCCCTATGCACTTGGGGTAATCTTGCCTTGGCCTTGGTGGCTTGCCCGGATGTGAATCTTCTTGCAATTTGAGAGCCTTGCTCTTGGCCACCACCTTGAAATCGAACTTGACCTCTTTCAACCTTTCGTCTCGCTTTCCTCCTTCATTATCCTTGCCTTCCTTAACCTTCCTGGTCTTCCTACTCGAATTTGGCTTGCATGCACCCCCCTCTACTTCAATACTCTTGGGTTCTGGGGGCACCTGCCCTGGCCATACCTCCTGCAAGGCCCACAATCCACCCATTACTTGATTTGAAATAATCATTAAGTTCATCAATTGCCTCCTAGCTAGTTAGTGAGTTGGTTCCTTCACCACCTAATTAAGCTATGTGGAGTTCATCTTACATCCGAAATTATGTGAATTGTTCATTAAGTCCATTTCTAATAGATAATTACAACTTAGTTTGTGTGTTGATCAATCTTATCATCCAAGTTATGATTGCTTTGTTTGTATCAATTTGTAGTCCATTCTTATCTTTCCTCTTAATGTGATTGAATCTAATTACTAGTTGTCTTTGTTTGATTTGCAATGAAAGAAAACAACTAGCCAAGGAAAGAAAACACATAACTCCACTCCACGGAGCTCACCACAGAGGGTAGACTCCTAAACATGGAGGGCCAACCACATAAAAAAGTCCAAGTCCAAGTTCCTATTACATTGGTGTAATGTTCCAACACCTACCTCTTGACCTTTAGAACTTGCCTACTTAACCTATTACAACTTATCAACAAATGCATGACCCTCTTGGGTGCCTTAAATATCTTCAAATCTCTTCCAATCTGCAATGAAACCTGCTTCCTCGCTTGTACCTGCAATGAAAATATGGAATGGAGGGTGGGGGTGAAGCGGATGTAAGTGAAAGATGGAGATGGAGGGTGGAGCTATGAAAATGTGGTGGTAACCTGTCTCCTTATCCTTCTTAGCCAAAGGGGGAGGAGCTCTCCATCAATTTGTCTCTCAACTGTATCATGTTCACTGTGGCAATGCTGATGTCACCCACTTGCTTCAATTTTGAGAAGGAGGTCTTAGGCATCATGCCTTCCTTGTCTTTCTTGGTATACATTCCCTTTTGGTTCTTGCTTGCACTAGCATCCGCCATCCTAACCCTTATTTTTGCCTCTTCTTTCTACAAAATGAGATGGAACTACACTTTTCTCTGCCACTCCAATCCTGGGATCGAACTACCACTCATTTCTGCCTCTTCAATTCCTATCACACTACACTTATCTCTGCCTCTTCGCCTAGGGATGGAACTACCACTTATTTCTGCCTCTTTGAAAACTTATGAGATGGACTACACTTATATCTCCCAACTTCGTTCTTAGGGTTGGGATTACCACTTATTTCTCCTTTCCCCAAATCCTATGAATGAAAACTACACTTATATCTCCCAACTTTAAGCCCTAGATGAAATGATGAAGTGGTGGATGAAAAATGCAAGCAAGAAATGGAGAAAGAACCAAGCAAGAACAAAGGAAGAAATATGCCTTATTAACTAGCCTTCACCAACAAACTTGAAGCTCCTCTTCCACACCAACGAGCCCTCAACTCCATCAAAGAAGAAGAAGACACCAAAATCTGCAGTCCTCCACCAAATTTTGCAAGTCTGCCCCAAACAGCAGTCTCACAAATTCATGCCTCCACCAAGGCAAATTTTGCTGGCTCTACCTTCTGATTTTCGCTACCTTGCTGCCTTATATTGGCAGCCCTGCCCTTGAACCAATTTGTCAGTCCACCAAGGAAGATTTTGCTGCCTCTCCTTGCTCCAAATTCGCAGGCTGCCTCCTGCTCTGATTTTCTCTCCTCAAATTCGTTGCCAAGAGAAAGGAGGAATGATGAGATGATGAAATGAGGTGTGGGAGAGTTCCCCTTATATACAATTTTTTCCCTCCAAATATAGGGCCGACTTGGCCTTGGAGGAAATGAAAGATAAATAAAAATTGCCATTTCAAACAAGAATTAAATGAAAAAAATCGCAGATCCCTAGAGATATGAAATTTTATTTCAAAATTGCCAATTAATTAATGAAGAAAAAAAAATCACAAGAGGGCTGGGATATAGCTGGGGCTGTCTTGGAGGTGAAAAATTTAATTTATTTAGCCCATGATAAGCAAATTTCGAAAATAAGATGGGGCTGCAAGTTGTAAATTTGAGATTTTCCCAAGAAAATTAATTTTAATGCATTTAATCACAACCCCATCAAAAATCGAAAATTTGCAAACCAATCATAATTCAAACAATTTAAAATTTTCTTTTACTCCTTTTCATTTAGAATTTTTGAAAATCTCCCCCTTGGCAATTTAATTTTTTATTATGCAATCCAAAAATCAGTTAGCAATTTAATTTCCATATGGCAATTAAATTTTTATCTCCATTTGGCAATTAAACTCAAATTTGGCAATTAAGTTTAAATTTGACAATTAAGTTTTCATTTAATCTCCATTTTCACCACCAAAAATTTACAAGGTTTTCCCAAAAATATCCAAATTCACAATTAAATTTTGAAAATGTTCAAGTTATTCAATTACATCAATTTTCAAGATTCATTTAAGTCCAAAATTTGCAATTTTATCCTGTCAAATATCATTCTAACAATCGAAGAAAATGTTCTCATTGAATTTCATTTGGCCTAGAGACAAAATCGACCACTTAGGAAAACCAACGTTTCCGTACAAGGTGAAAACAAGCTGTACCCTCCCAAGCACTTCAAAAATATCCAAGGTGTAAAATTATCATTTCAAAACCTCTGGATCACTCCTAAACTCGCTAAGACATCCAAATACTCTCGGATCTAGGAAATTGCCAAGGCCTGCTTGAAAAAAAGAGGGTCCCCAAATTCTTTGGGGCGATGGTGTGAAAACCTCACAACATCTAGGATCAACCCAAAGAAATGTTCTTGAACATTTCAAGAATAAAGTAACTTAGAACAAAGAACCTCAGGATGACCCACCCGAAAATCCACTTAAGGACAAGCACTCAACAAGGGAAAGAACTCTCAAGTTGAACCTAAGCACCCTGACCATAAGTTACTCACGTGTGTGCAAATAATTTATTCCCCGCTCAACAAGAACTTGATAATCTCTCAGATCCACTAGACTTAGCTATTATAATATCCTTACTTCAAAAGCATCCTGGATAGAGCCCCACTGCCAGTCAAGCGTCCATAGCCCCGACGGAGTTATCGTTGTGGCACCACAATCACGGTTCTACCTTTAGTGACTACTTAGTAGCACCGGTAGAGGTGATTGCACGCCCTTTAAAGCCAATTTTCATCTTTATTTTCACTTTGATATTGCCTTTCATCTTGAGCTTATTTCATTTTTTTCTTTTTTCTCATGATATTTCTTTCTCTTTTCAATCTTTTGTTTGGCTTGCAGGCAATGAAGCCTGCGGAGGGTTTGGAAGACCACAGTGGCGCTGAAGCAGGTGTATGATTTTTACTAAGTCCATTTTCACTTCGAGATACCAAGAACTCGGAGCAATTAAGTGTGAGTAAAATGTTGTAACAATGTCAAAGGTAACTGACGAGCCACTATCGAGTTTGACCCAAATTTAGTACAAGTCCTACCATAGACCAACGACCAGGCACAACCTTCAATCCCCTAAACTTTGTCAAATGTATTCAAGAAATGAACAAGACGGACTCTAGGTTCTGACACCAAAAGTGTAACAATCTGCACACCTTGTCCACGAGTAATAACATGGACCCCCTTTGAACTTGCAAAGCTCCAAAGCCAAAACTACCCAACCGACTGAGAGAAGCTAAAAGATCTCAAGTCAAATGACTTGATGCAAATTAAACTCGAGCTCCCTCAAACACCTAAACTAACCAACTGAAAGGAAACTTACTCTAACCCACTGGAAAGAAACCTACTCTAAACAACTGAAAGGAAACCTAATCTAAGCCAAACACGAAAGCAAACTAAACTACTCTCCTGAACCAAATGGTCCAAGACAAACCTATCCTAACTATGTACAAGACTCTAAAGGGACAACACTAACCGATCTAATATATACACTGGATCTAACATGGTTTCTTAGGATGTTCAAAAGTAACAAGGTTTGGGTGATAGTTCTCAATCTCGCAAACTCATCCTTGTACTTTGAAAAAAAAATTGTTACCTCCAACTCAAACTCAAGAAAATTATCATGAAAAATCAACAATTGAGGCAACTCATAGGGTCCATGATCAATCCAAATACAAGTTGTTTTTCCAAAATTTCCATAATCAAAAAAACATTCATGCCTTTCATCCTTAAGAGCAGGGAAAGAAACAACCTGGTGTGCTTCAAATTCAAATCGAGCCTGCAAATTCTCCATGGCTTCAGGAGGTCGAGGTTGGTGACGGACCACCCCACTAACATCTACATTGAACTCATTGGTAGTCAAGGCAAGATCAATCTTGGAATCAAGCTCATGAAATATCGTCTTTGGGGGCTTGTCCTTGTGAAACATGAACCATGCATCCTTGTGAATCTCCTCAAGTGTATCCTCAAAAATAAAGGATTCCTTGATATTCTCCCCATCAAACACCTCTCCAAGTTGCTTGAACACAATATCCAACTGTAGCATCAACCCAAACTGTTCTTTGTTTTCCTTTTCCATGAGAGCAACTTGATCGCCACTTAACAATCCTTGCATATTCTCACCACTAGGAGCTTCATCATCTAGCATGTAATTTCCATTTGAACTCTCTTTAGGAACATCATGCAATTCTTTATATAGACTCTCACCAAACATAGCACCTTCAAGACTGATAGGAGAACCATCGTACATCTTTGTGAGTTGCCTATCAACTTCCATTTCAAGTGGTAAAATTTTTGGAGGTCGAAGTTGATGGTGAATCATGCCACTTGCAACAACTTGATCACCTTGAAAGGCTTTGGGCAATGAATCGATTCGTATTTCTTCCATAAGATCTTTAAGCATCCCCCCAAAGAATATGGTGGTAATGATATCCTGGAATGCTTTATCAAACTTTTCCTCATATCTTGATTCATTTATAGTAACTTGCAATTCCTTGTTCAACTTGTCCACTTGATTGCTTCTTTCATGAAGGGTGCTAGAGACTTCTTTCAACTCATCCTCAAGAATTTGACCTTGTAGCATGAGGGAAAGTTCACCAAGGATCACCTCCTCAAACTTGTTATGGTCTTCTAGATCCTCAAGGTGTGGATCTTTGTCTGATATGCTTCCTCTTCTTTGGATGAATTCAATTGGTTCCTTAATTTCTTTCTTAACACCTTCCTCTTGAGGAGTAAAGTGTGAAGGCTCATCTTCCACATGAATGTCTTGGTCATTAGGTTCAACCACGCCATCTTCTCGCAAGTTTCTTTCTTCTTTGTCCAATGATGATACAATATGCTCATCTTTTGGTTCCCAACCTAAGTGATGAATGCAATCCTTAATGCCTTCCTTTGATGCCAAACTCATTTGTTCAAGGTATGCACTCCAAATTTCGTTTGTATTCGGTTGCTCACAGTCAAACCATCCCATCTCTTGCTTGGCCTGCTTTATGATAACCTGACATGGTTGACAAGTATATTCTGAATGTCTCACATTGTGTAGTCTACACCAACCAAAGAGCAACATATCTTCCACATATAGTACCTCCTCACCTAGTCGCTTCTTTATCATTTCCTTGAAATTATTCACAAACATGTCAACTCTATCATTTGATTCAGAAAATGAAATTGGTTTGAGGATATCCCAAAAGAACATCTTCTTTTGCAATACGAACTCCACTCTTGACAGAAATGTCAAACAATTAAGCTCATCATGTGTGGTTGTCCCATGAATCCTGCACTCACAAGCTGATGTCAATTCAGACAAATTCTGTGGATACAATTGTGCATTCAAAACCTCCCGAAATTGAGCAATGTCAACTAGATGAATGCCTTGACCATGAAACCACTGCCCATCCATTGAGAAGTCTTTTCCCTTTTTTTGATTTTCTAATTTTTTATTTTTTTTGGATTTTTGAACTTTTATGAGATCTCTCACATCTCAAATTTAACATTAAAGCTCATTGTTGTTGATAGTCCCTGAATGAACATTGATCAGCCCTCCTTCTAGCGCCAAATAATGTTGATGTCAATTTTGTACCACTACATAACATATAGCAAATGAATAATTATATAGCATACCAAACACTCAACCCTCTCTTGAAAAGTAAATACTCATGAAGAACATGAGAAAACTCCAAGGTTCCTTACACTTGTGGATACTAACTCAGTTATATTAATGTGATTTTGCTGGTTAATCACGTAGGCGGGCTTACGTTGTTCATTCAAAGATAACTTGGTGGTACTTCGCTTGCTTGACTTGTTCTTTTCTCCTTGATCACTTTCACTTTCAACTACTCCTACCACTAACTACTTACTGCTCCACTACTGCTCCTATGAATGAAAAAATTAGCAAATGGACGGAGATCCAACCAAATGAAAGCTTGCCAGCGGCGCTACCTCCATAGATGCAATGATTCAAGGGGAATTGGACTAGATTACCACACAAGGCTTCCTAACAAGCCGCTAGGATGCTAGTGGCCTAGTATATACATCCCTATCTAACATTCACTAACATCAACATACAACTAGCCATCTACTTCTACTCTAACAACATGAAATGAAATCCTACTTTAACTTGAGAGATGAGAAGAACCATGCAATACACCAAAATGATCATGTATATCCACCATGCAAGCCACAACAATGAATAGAGAACAATTTTGATAGTATTTTGGCAACAATTCTCCAACATAACTCTCTTTACAAATGAGAACAAATGGCCTTATATAGAGGCTCAAAATTACGAGCAGCCAAGATTAAGAGGCAAAATCAAGGGCCAAGGTTAAACCTTACAAACCCTAATTAAGGTTACCATCTTTCAACCAATTACATGAAGGCACCAACTTTGTGGGCCAATGAGAAAATTACAATAATCTGTCAACCAATGAGAACATAGGACACTTGGCATTATTTGATTGCATGCACATGAAATTGCCACCTCATCAACCTTATCTTATAAATTTATTTAATCCTTGAGATGAGGTGAAGCCTTGGATGCTTGAGCTCGTCCTTAGAAACTTTCTCATCACCACTTGAACTTGCTTGTACCTGACGTCCTGACCTTGAAAGGGTGAGGTCCCTATGCACTTGGGGTAATCTTGCCTTGGCCTCGGTGGCTTGCCCGAATGTGAACCTTCTTGCAATTTGAGAGCCTTGCTCTTTCAACCTTTCGTCTCGCTTTCCTCCTTCATTATCCTTGCCTTCCTTAACCTTCCTAGTCTTCCTACTCGAATTTGGCTTGCATGCACCCCCCTCTGCTTCAATACTCTTGGGTTCTGGGGGCACCTGCCCTGGCCATACCTCCTGCAAGGCCCACAATCCACCCATTACTTGATTTGAAATAATCATTAAGTTCATCAATTGCCTCCTAGCTAGTTACTGATTTGGTTCCTTCACCGCCTAATTAAGCTATGTGGAGTTCATCTTACATTCGAAATTATTTGAATTGTTCGTTAAGTCCATTTCTAATAGATAATTACAACTTAGTTTGTGTGTTGACCAATCTTATCATCCAAGTTATGATTGCTTTGTTTGTATCAATTTGTAGTCCATTCTTATCTTTCCTCTTAATGTGATTGAATCTAATTACTAGTTGTCTTTGTTTGATTTGCAATAAAAGAAAACAACTAGCCAAGGAAAGAAAACACATAACTCCACTCCACGGAGCTCACCATCGAGGGCAGACTCCTAAACATGGAGGGCCAACCACATAAAAAAAGTCCAAGTCCAAGTTCCTATTACATTGGTGTAATGTTCCAACACCTACCTCTTGACCTTTAGAACTTGCCTACTTAGCTTGTTACAACTTATCAACAAATGCATGACCCTCTTGGGTGCTAGAACCTTCTCAAATCTAACCAAGCTAGCTTGCACGAATAGCCAAGCCTTGCCTAGTCTCAAATATCTTCAAATCTCTTCCAATCTGCAATGAAACCTGCTTCCTCGCTTGTACCTGCAATGAAAATATGGAATGGAGGGTGGGGGTGAAGCGGATGTAAGTGAAAGATGGAGATGGAGGGTGGAGCTATGAAAATGTGGTGGCAACCTATCTCCTTATCCTTCCTAGCCAAAGGGGGAGGAGATCTCCATCAATTTGTCTCTCAACTGTATCATGTTCACTGTGGCAATGCTGGTGTCACCCACTTGCTTCAATTTTGAGAAGGAGGTCTTAGGCATCATGTCTTTCTTGGTATACATTCCCCTTTGGTTCTTGCTTGCACTAACATCCGCCATCCTAACCCTTATTTCTGCCTCTTCTTTCTACAAAATGAGATGGAACTACACTTATCTCTGCCCCTCCAATCCTAGGGATGGAACTACCACTTCTTTTTGCCTCTTCAATTCCTATCACACTACACGTATCTCTGCCTTTTCGCCTAGGGATGGAACTACCACTTATTTCTGCCTCTTCGAAAACTTATGAGATGGACTACACTTATATCTTCCAATTTCATTCTTAGGGGTGGGACTACCAGTTATTTCTCCTTTTCCCAAATCCTATGAATGAAAACTACCCTTATATCTCCCAACTTCAAGCCCTAGATGAAATGATAAAGTGGTGGATGAAAAATGCAAGCAAGAAATGGAGAAAGAACCAAGAAAGAACAAGGGAAGAAATCTGCCTTACTAACCAGCCTTCACCAACAAACTTGAAGCTCCTCTTCCACACCAACGAGCCCTCAACTCCGTCAAAGAAGAAGAAGACACCAAAATCTGCAGTCCTCCACCAAATTTCGCAAGTCTGCCCTCTTCAAAAAAAAATTCGCAAGTCTGCCCCAAACAGCAGTCTCACAAATTCATGCCTCCACCAAGGCAAATTTCGTTAGCTCTACCTTCTGATTTTCGCTACCTTGCTGCCTTATATTGGCAGCCTGCCCTTGAACCAATTCGCAAGTCCACCAAGGAAGATTTCGCTGCCTCTCCTTGCTCCAAATTCGTAGGCTGCCTCCTGCTTTGATTTTCGATCCTCAAATTCGCTGCCAAGAGAAAAGAGGAATGATGAGATGATGAAATGAGGTGTGGGAGAGTTCCCCTTATATACAATTTTTTCCCTCCAAATATAGGGCCGACTTGGCCTTGGAGGAAAGAAAAGATAAATAAAAATTGTCATTTCAAACAAGAATTAAATGAAAAAAATCGCAGATCCCTAAGGATATGAAATTTTATTTCAAAATTGTCAATTAATTTAATTTATTTAGCCCATGATAAGCAAATTTCGAAAATAAGATGGGGCTGCAAGTTGTAAATTTGAGATTTCCCCAAGAAAATTAATTTTAATGCATTTAATCACAACCACCCCATCAAAAATCGAAAATTTGCAAGTGAATCATAATTCAAACAATTTCAAATTTTCATTTACTCCTTTTCATTTAGAATTTTCGAAAATCTCCCCCTTGGCAATTTAATTTTTTATTATGCAATCCAAAAATCATTTAGCAATTTAATTTCCATTTGGCAATTAAATTTTGATCTCCATTTGGTAATTAAACTCAAATTTGGCAATTAAGTTTAAATTTGACAATTAAGTTTTCATTTAATCTCCATTTTCACCACCAAAAATTTACAAGGTTTTCCCAAAAATATCCAAATTCACAATTAAATTTTGAAAATGTTCAAGTTATTCAATTACATCAATTTTCAAAATTCATTTAAAGTCCAAAATTTGCAATTTTATCCCGCCAGATATCATTCTAACAATTGAAGAAAACATTCTCATTGAATTTCATTTGGCCTAGAGACAAAATCGACCACTTAGGAAAACCAACGTTTCTGTGCAAGGTGAGAACAAGCTATACCCTCCCAGGCACTTCAAAAATATCCAAGGTGTAAAATTGTCATTTCAAAACCTTTGGATCACTCCAAAACTCGCTAAGGCATCCAAATACTCCCGGATCTAGGAAATTGCAAAGGCCTGCTTGAAAAAAAGGGGGTCCCCAAATTCTTTGGGGCGATGGTGTGAAAACCTCACAACAAAACCCACGATCTAGCTGATAATTCTCCAATTCCAGTGAAAGTCGGAATTGTAATTTTGTTCAAGGCATCCTTGTACTCCACTGGCTGGAAGCCCTGTCTAGCTTGCCCTCTAGGCCTCCCGTCTTGCCCTTCCAAATGATTCCTATCTTTGTCTTTACGCTGGTTCATGAACTGATTTAAGTTCATCAGCTGCCTTAAATCAGCTGGAAATTGCATGTATTCATTTCGAGCCTCTATGATATCTGTGATGTGTGTCTCTTCTACCTCAACCTCAGGAATTGGTTCTCTTTCAACTAGACGAGGTAAGGTGGGACGTAATGGTCGATCAAACCTTGTATCATCTGTTCTCGCAATGTTAGAAGCAACTCTGTCTTGGTTCTCATCCTGGCTTCATTTCTACTGTGTCGACTATTGGAACTCCCGGACCTTGATCGTCCAACTCTCAGTTGTCCCATCGCTGTGATCATACAATCCTGGAATTGTTGCAACATTTGCTGCTGCTGTTGCCTCTGTAGATCCATTTGCTGCTGCTGCTATTGGGCTAAAATCATCAGAAAATCATTAAGTTGATTGTTTAATTCTCTTTGTGGGCTGCCATCCCTTCTTTCTCCCATCCTAGTTTCAGCTGGGTTAATTTTGACGTCTTCTTGTTGCCCCGACCTACTTCTTGTGTTATATCTATGCGGTTCAAACCCTCTGGTATACATAGAAGTACTTTATATTGGCATGCATCGGGTTAGTCCCCAAAAAGCAACGTTAATTTTGACATGCAATGGAAAATATGAGACATGCAATCAAAAAATCTTGACATGCAACTAAAACCCTCATAGGCTGTCAGGGTCATTGTGCTCTAATACCACTAAAATATCCTAGCTGGTTGTGTTTACAAAGATTCCCAAAAAATTATTCTTCAAACAGCTAAAACACACACAAACATTTGTAGTAATATGATTTCCATTAAAAAAAAAAGCATAACACAATTTCATTGATGCTTCTTTAGAGTCTTTATCACAAAAATAAATTCAACCAACTCACAACGCCTGAATGTCAAACATGGAAACCAGAATGCATGCATATACAATGTTTGCCAATGGACTGTTATCACTTGCTTCGACGGCTCCTGTGTTAGAGGCGCCTAGCAAAATCTGATGTTCTCTGCTGTCTTGAACTGGAATTTAGGCTCGGCCGGCATGTGGTTTGAACTCCATGAGATGTGCTAAATGTTGATCCAGACCTGCGATTGCTGAAACAAAATCAAGTATCGTTCTTGGGAGCCATCCAGAAATTCTCTCCTCAGGGTTTGTGTCCTTGGAGATGGTGGTGAGACTTCAAGAGAATAAACAAAACATAATTTTCAGAATGCCTCATAAATCTGCAATCGAACTCTTTATGGCTGAAGCTTCGCGCACTCAAAAGGCAGATTTTCTGATGTTTCTTATCTTAGATGACACATCTTGGAAACTTCCCAAAAGATGTTTTCTATTCAATAGCTGTGACAGGCTGGAAAATCTAAGTCTGAAGAAGAAAGAGATCACGCCGCTGACCTCATCACCTGGCCCCAACAATGACTGAAAAATAGGGCCTCACTTAAGTGAAAATAAAAACCTACATCCCCATTTATTTAATTAATTGCCAAGTCTACGGAAAATCGACTTAGCAACATTATTTACTAACTGAAGAGTCACTCAAGAGGGGACATTGCATGGTTATTCTATGACTTGAATGCTCCTAGACAACTTGATAGGTTTTACAGTTTTCCTGTTTCTAAAAGTTGTATTCCTTGGTTTGGAAGATGGTTTGGTGTTGTACCATGGTATACTCTTGATCGCACATTAGAGTTTTGGCACAACAAATGCCATTGAGAGCATGATATGTTCATTTGGAGCATATGCTCTTTATTTGGGGAGATGTTTGAGTAAATTGGTCATTTTCTTGGGAGCTTTATAAGAGTGCAATATTGTATCTGAAGCTTAGCACGGATTGATTGGTTAGAAGTGCTCACGGATACTTGGAGACTTAGGTGAGGCTTGGAGCTCTCGTGATTAGAGATGTAGGTTGAGATTTCAACAAGAAGCCTGAAGAGCCTACACCAAGGTTGGGCATGAGGAGGTATCAAGTAAATTGTTGTCAAGGTGGAGATTGTTGGATTGCGACAACAATAAAACAACAAAAGAAATCATACTTTTTAGAATAAACAGTTTTACCCTTTAAGGAGAAATTGCTAATTTCTTTTAAGGAATAAAACAAGTTTTTCCTATGTTTAGTGGCAGTTTGTTATCTTGAAAATATTATATATACTTTGTTGCCTTAAGGAAAAGTAAGAGTTGAAAATTGTAGATTGCAAGAGCGATTGTAAATTGTAGATCACAAGAGCAGTTGAAAAGAATTGAGAATCGTAGTTTGCAAGAGAAATCATGAATTGTAGATTGCAAGAGCAATTGATAAGGTTGTGAATTGTGAATTGCAAGAGCAATTGTGGTAGCAGCAGCTGTTGAAGATTATAATTGTTTTCTGTAAGCAATAAGAGTACTGACTACTTGCCCTGTGGATGTTTCCTTGAGGTTTTACCACATAAATTAGTGTCTTAGATGATATTTTCCAAGTTACCGGTTCGGGTTTGGGTACGGGTGTGGATACAAGAACCCGGTATGTGGGTACGTGAAAAAAAAATTTAGGGGTTTGGGTACGCGCGCGTGTATATATATATATATACATATACATACAAAAAATAAGAGAAATATACAGAATTGTAAAACTAAATCATTTCATACTATGATACTTGATCATTGAGCAATGCCAAATGCCAAAGATAAATATTAAATGCCAATTGATAGTTGAAAAATATTCGAATAAATCATATCAAGTACCCACAGATGTACCGGTACCGGGTGCATACTCGAACCCGGTCTGGGGCCTATGGGTACGAACCCGGTAACTAAGGATATCTTGTTATTCCATTTTATTCCGTGTTGTTTCTTTGCAACTAATTTGTGCTAATATTTTATTATCTGGGTTTATGCTTCCGCTTCTACAACATCTTTACCTTCACTTAAACACAGTTATTGTCATATGCTTCCTTGAGTTTTGAACTTGTACTACATAGGCTACAAGCTAGCTGAACAGGTTGATCAACAAATTCTACAGTTTGACAACAAAGCCAGAATTTGATAACAAAATTAGGTTTTTGGTAAAAGAAATTATTCCCAAAGTCAGAAGTTGGCTTTGGCGTTAATGCTTATATTTTACCATTCTCCCTCTTTGGCAAAGTAGCATTCCAGCAGTTTCTCTGATACCTTGTAGGCCTCCTCTAACTTGTGTTTGTTATTTTTGAAACATTCGTAATTGAAAGTTATTCATCATAGATTTAAAAGCTAGTTATCATAGAGGCATATCCCTCATTAATATTCTTCTTCAGAACATATGAGGATGATTTTAAAACGAGTAATTTCAGCAATTTGTACAAGGAAACAAAGCTGGACAAAATAGCAAATCTATTGATAAAGATTCACTGTCAAAGGGCAGATCTAAAGAGGAATTTTCAAATTGTTAAAAAAAATTGGGTGCCCTGTTTTTAGGGTGTGTGCTATTCCTGGGTCCTATAGACTACTTCGGCCTTATGAACATAGTTAAAATTTATCTTTCAGTCATCCATTTCATACAGATGAAAATTACAAGAAAATGGTAGTCTGAGTTATTATTAGCACTAAAAGCACTTCAAGTGAATTGATAATGTGTTAACATACTCCATCTCAGAGAATTTTTTCATTTCATTCAAAATCCAATCATAATCCAAAATGACTAAATATTTCTATCCGGCTGGGACTTCAGAATTCAAGTTCCTTTACAAATTTTACAGATGCCCAAATGATGTGTCCTCTAGAAATCACATCCAGAGTTTCACCAGTCCTATGTGACAAAGGCCCTAATTTGGGTTTAACAAGAAGGAAAAGAAACATTTTCATATAAATCAACAAGGGTGCACTGAACTCACTCTGTAGAATTAGAAAATCTATTAACTAACAGAATTCAACTAAACTTTGAAACATACCTTTGTTTGTGTTGCTCTCATCACCGTTGGAAGCCGAGTCCTTTCTGTTAGCAGAGCGAACTATGAAATTGTATCTTCGAGGCTTCGCGGTGAAATCAACGGAGAACAGGGGGCATATGGAGAACCGCCTGATTACCGGTATGGGCTGAAGTAGATACATTCTAACATACATCGCCTGAAAATACCTGCACACAACATACCTAATAATATGTTGTCATTCTCACTAAACTCCTCGCGAAATTCCAGCCACAAATTTCTCACAGACCGTGCCACGTTGGCAAGCTCGTGCTTCCACGTGGACAGTGTACAGACGACGTGGACTGTTGCGTGTACGAGGAACTTTGGCATCGTTTTAGTGGATAAAAATAATAACCGATACTAAACAGAAATATCTGAGCTATGGGACGGAGCAGATTTATTCCAGAGGGTTTGGTATTGATCGACACCATTTATACACCGTTAGGCAATTTACAAAATAATTGCCAATTAATAAATCGTTGACAAGGTAACTCCGTCAACACTGGTCCAAGGTTCGAATCTCCCGCGTTAAAAATGTTACCCGCAAGCGAGGAGTTCATGAATTACCTGTGTAGGAGCCCATATTACAAAGGGAAGGCAGGTGTTCTTGGCACAACCTTTTAACTTTCTCTAATACTTAGCAATAGGACCTCTATTCAATGTGCATATTATTATAAAAATTAAAAATTGATGTAAAGAATTTTTTTCCCTAATCAACTTTCTAATTATATGGAAAACATGATATGTGTGATTTAATAAATAATATTATTTATAGAATAAAATTAAAAATTATGTATGGTGTTTAAAATTTATTAGAATTAAATTAATCATGTTTGGAATTTTTTATGAATAGACATTTTTATTGATATAAATTAATAGTATACTATTTACAAAAAAAAGTAGGAGGATACGGAATGATCTCTCAAGAGTTAAATGGGTAGTGTCCAGAAGAACAAGAAACACATGGGCAATGTCTAAAAATAGAAACATGGGTTAAGCTCAGAGAGCAAAAAACTAATAAGTAATCAATAAGCAACTAAAGTAGTGTTTGTGGGTGGCAGAGGAGGATCTCGATCATTTTTGGGACCCCATACATCAACTAGATCAAGGTTGTCATCCAGGATGGACCACCCTTCTTTAGTAGCAGCCTCCTCATTTTCTTTTCCCTAATCCTTCTTGGAAGGAGAGATTGCAAGTGCCAAATGCGGAAGCCATTTGGAAGAGTCGCACTAGTCATTGTCATCTTCAGAATCTGGCCAGCGAATGCCACCACCAATTGAAGGGCATGCACCCCCCGCACCCCAACTAGACGTTAAGCCCCCACGTGATAGAGAGTTGGCGTGTCCCCTGTGAAAATCGTTGCCGTCACAAGATTAGCGACAAGGAGCCTATGATTGTGAGGTTTGAGAGAGGCATGCAAAAGAGCTGCAGTCATGTTGTTGGCTACAAGGCAAAGATCAGTCATGAGAAGCAAAAGGATCTGGACGCACCCTTGCAACCGTACAAGGGGCATTTCTCCAATGCTCTAAGAGCTCTTGCAAGTGGAATTTTAATTGAATTTGGTATAGTAGGCAATCTCAATATGAATGTACTTTAGAGGGTGTGTTGGAACTGGCGTACACTTCTTGATAGAATGTGAAAGTTTCCATCATGAAAGGACATGTCCAGTTCACTAGTAGGAAATCTCGCTAACTACAAGTAGGTTCAAGTTTAATGTAGCTATGGAATGAAGTAAAAATAAAGCATAAAACATAAAGTGTAAGCTTTTTATACTATTTTTTCAACACCTCAATATAAGCTAGATGAAGAAAAGTTTCACCCAATGGTATCTCTTATTTTCTCTCAAAGATGGAATGAATTGACTGGAGTATGGTTAGTTTTGTGCACTTAGGTTTTGAGTCACATGGTTTTACCTTACCACTTGGCTACATTTGTGTGAGCTTGAGTCTATAGAAGAAAGCAAATGTTTAGTGGTTGAGGTTGGCTAGTTGGGTTTTTTATTATTTGTCATTGTACTAATTTTTTTAAGTACATGTGTGAAGCATGACATGGGCTATGTGCATACATGCTTGACAAATGGAGGATGCATTGGACGGTCTTGATGTTTTAGAAGTTGAAAATTTTTTCTTTCTGAATAATACATTGGAGGTGGATTTTTTGGAGGATAGATTTTTTCTCTATGAGGGTTTTCTTAAGGTATATCCTATGTTATACTGCGGTATGTCTTTGATCTTTACACATGGTTATTCTATAAACTTGCATGCATATTTTTCTCCCATGGAGTTATGTAGGAAATTGACTAATCATATTGTGTTAACTTTTCAACATTTGGTATTAGAGTCATGGTTGCAGTTGTGGGGTTTTGCATATCCCTATTTGGTATAACCCTTACATGAGTAGATCTAATGGAAAATTGTAGCCATGACAATGTAGAAGAGATTTTAGATGTTTTAAGGAATGCTTTCAGATGTTTTAAGGAATGAGACACATTTTGTAGGTTGTTTTATAGATCTAACATTTTAGGGTTTTAAATTTATGTTTGTTATTTGTAGATCTAGGGTTTGAATTTGAGTTTGGAAAAAAGTTTTTGTATGGGTGTTCACCATGAGGTTTTTACAAGGGAAAGTTTCATAAATAACCCTTGGGACAAAAAAGACCTCAACATTATATGCAAGAGGCCTAAAAAATGAAAATATACATAAAATTTGACCTATTTTGTTCACTTTTTAAAAATGTATTTTTCTCTAACGTTGGTTGTATGGTCATATGACCATATAGGTTGACTACACAAGCCAAATTTGAAAAAAAAATTATAGAAATGAAAAATTTAATAAAAAATATAAAGATTTTATAAAGGGCAATATGGGGTCCACAAACCTCATATACCCTACATCAAAAATGATAGTGTTAGTGTTGACGTATAAACGAGTACTATTAGTGGTTTGAGGGCAATCAGTAAATGGTTTGTTCAGTCGATGGGCTTAATCTTCAGTCTTAGTCTTTCAATCTGATGAGGCTAGCTAAAGCCAATAATGTAGTGCCCACGTGAACTTCAAAATAATTAAATTAATTCCCAAATGTCATTGCATCTATTGGTGAAAATCCCAAATTAAAACATTTTTATAAACCTTTAAAATTTTCCCATTGTAGAGCATGCACCACTTCCATCTAAGCATCGTCCTTGCACCATCACTAGCATCATATTAATATATCATCATGGCATCAGTAGTATGACCTATCTTTAGAACACCATATAGCCTAATATAGCATTTTTTTCAAAAAGGAATAACTTTCATCCACAATGCCAATTTTATGAGTTTTGACAGTCATCAGAAAGCTCTCTCTAAGAACTACATATTGGTATAGGTTTATTTTACTGAATATCCTTTATTTGAAGCTAGTTGGATTAAATAATTAATAAGCATTGGTTGAAGTAAAAGACTCATTTTTTACTGAATATTGATTTATACCCCGCCCTAGCATTCAAAGGTGTGTTCAATAAATGGTATCAGAGCAAGGCTCCTGGAGATTTAGCCTAACAATCTAGTTACATCCAAGATTTGAACACTTTGTCTGAATATGAGAATGATTTGGATACTATTGAGACAAATGAATAGGATATTAATGATGTCGTGGATCTTGAAGGAGAACTGAGATGTGCACTTGATTTTTAGTATTATGTGTTTAGTGTTGTCATTGATGTCAACATGTTTTGTGCATTGATGTCAACCTAATGAAGAGGTGTATGAATTTGGCATTCTACATGATGCAAAGAAGTATGAGTGACGTGTTCAATATTGTCATTGATGTCAATCTACTAGTATCTGTAGAGTCTTCATTCACATTTAAATCTAGGTTACTTCTTAATTTTGTTTGACTCTAATTTTAGGAAAGGAAAATGGGAGTAGGTTGAGTAACATAGCATGGGAGAAGTGGGGTGTTTTTTTGGCTTTCATAGCTATATTTTGGTATATTTTTGGGGGGAGGGGAGAGTGTGGGGAGTGACAAAAGAGAAACAAATTTTGGGGAGAAGTTTTTAAGTTTTGGGGAGAATTTGAAAGGGGTTTTTAGGGTGAAATCAAGGACTACTACTAAAATCATTATGGTTGCACATTTGTGATCATATGCTACATTTGATATAATCTCAATATTGAGATTTTATGTAATTTTTTTTCAGAAATTTGAATGAATAATTATTAGTTAACAGATTTGTCTTTTCAAATTAATAATTAAATTGACTATCTTGCTCGAACAAAAAGACAAATTGCTAACAAAGAGTTGGAGAGATCTTCATTTATTAGATGATCTTCCTCTAAATTTTATAAGTACAAATCTCTTTTATGATATAATTTTAGATTTTGAAGGTATATTTTTTACCAAAAAACAAAAAGACACTAAACTAATTCTAAAAAGAAAATTAAATAAAGAATATCCAAATCGATTCTCACTCACATATTAAAGTGGGACGGGGATTAGAAGAGAGGAATTAAAACTTAAATACACCATTTCCATTCAACGTTTATACACTAATAAACATCTGTTCACAATAGAGAGAAAAAGATGAACCAGTCACTTCAATATTTCATTACAGAAAAATCAGAAAGATAAACATACTCAACATACAAAGAATAAGCATGCATCCATTATAGCACACCATCTATCAATTTCAAAATATTGTTCCATAGATTTCCATATTTCATATCCAAGCTAACTAATTCCCCCTTTTCTTACAATGCAAAAAAATGCCTCTTTCTGAGCATACGCTTCAGAATTAGGATCTTTTACAATTGTCCCTTAACTACGTATTTAAAGGACTCTTGACGAGTATTTAAACCACATTTCCTTAAGGCATTTAATCAAACAAGTCGCATGCACTGCCAATGCTTCTTCGTTTTGTAAACATATCTACCATCGCAGACAGAGATGATATTTCTCTGAGGCATTCTGTCAAACATGTTGAATCAGTTGGTGGGGAAGGAAGTTGGCACTGCAAACCAAAAGTCTACCCAATTCCTCTGAAATCACTCTTTTGTGGCACACAATGCTTCCTTCCATCTTTGCAGCTTCAATCATCTTTTTATGCATAATCATCCTGGCAATGTCGACTGTATCTTTTTCAACGAGTATCCATTTTTGTTTGAACATATTGTGCTTTAGCTTCATCGGGAATTCGGATGGTTTTGGGAATTATGTCACGAAGTCACACAAAATAGGAACCTTTGAACTTAAACACAAATCTCAATAGTTTTTGAATCATGTAAAAGCCCGACTCAAAAACTTTCCAATGTTTTTTTCAATCTAAGATTTTAGTCGAGTTTTGAAGCTTGTTTTGGAACCGAACCGACAAATGTGTTGATATAAAAGATAAGCTTGTTTTATTGCACGTTTGTATTTTCAGGTCTTTGAGTGGTTACAAGACCTCTATCAGGTGCCGACGTTAGTTCTAGAACTAATGTTGAATATCGATGGTGTTGGTGTAAGAAAAGTTGGGTTCGAGGAAACATTTTGAAGCTCCGTCTCAAGTTTGTTCAATGGATGTATCACTTTATTCCAATGATTTCTTGACAATTATTTTAAAATTCCATGTTGCCAAATGATTCATCAAGCAAACTATATAATGAATCTGTGAATTTTGTGAGGTGATATGTCATTCAAATTCTTAAACCCTAACCCTTCACTAAACTAAATTGAACCTTAACTCATATTAAATTAGGTTTAATATTTACATTTCAATTTTAATTTTATTTATATTTCTATATCTAATATTATTAATGAACCATATCGCTAGACCAAATTTCACCATAACCTTAAAAAATTAAACCAAATTGTCTCACAATCTTCAACATAATCAAACAATCAACCAAATTAAACCTAATCGTAAGATTAAAGTAAATTGATCCTAATGAAGGGTGCTCCCCTTAATACCACAAACACATAACAGAAACATAGAAACAACAACAATTTGCAAGAACAGAAAATGAGCTTCTTATTATCTCCACAAGTATGGAATTACAAATTTCAGAATTACAATATGCAAAGCCACATGGGCATTTTCCTTACAATATTTTGTAGGACAAAGCTTCGAATTATTACCCAAAACTACCCTAGACAACACTACAGGTCTTCCTTAAATAGGCAATATTGCACTGAATTAGGCGCACTTTACGCTACCTTTGGTACCCAAAAAAACACATTTAAGGCTAAAAACTAGTGCTAAATTAGGTGTGCTTAACACATAATTTATCATCCCAAATATATTACATTTATGATCAGAGTTAGTCCTAATTTTGATGTTGACCATTGCGGCATTAAACACGACAAACCATTGGGGCGTTAAACGTGACAAACCACTCCGATGTTAAACATGAGGACATCAAACATTTCATATTCTTCAAATCCTATATAATCGCATTAGATTTGCTGGAAACATTCACTATAGCACCGACTAATGAATAAAAAATATTAAAAATCCTCGCCTGCTTTGAAATTACTGCCATATGTCGCTCTAATTTTCTATTTCAGTTGTTTTTCATTTGTTAGGTTGGTCTTATTGATCTTTTAGCTTTCATTTTGGTCACCCACTTTTATTTTGTTGCCAAATACAGAGCATAGGATAGACAGTGTTTTCACTGTTTGGTCACCCGGTTTAAATTTTTTGTGAGATAGATAGTAGAGGATAGATGGATAGAAATAAAACCCCCGATTTCTCTTTAAATGTGAAAACCAAGTATGTTTTTCCTTTTGGTTCAATTTGAATCCATATAAAGTTATTTAGATATAATTTTTACAAATATATTTGTACAAAAGGGATGCCACCTAGTAGATAATGGTCGGGCTTCGGTTAATTTGGGTTATTTAGTGGTCTTTATTATTCATTCCATCATAGGGTTTGAACTCTCAGGAGATATCTCATAGGCATTTAAATCTAGAAAGAGAGTCAATCAAGGTAAATATTGCTCATTAATCACCCATTTCTTTTAAATCGCCCTTTTCTATTATTATTTTTTATAAGTGACTTTCTTTCATACCACAAAACAAAACTTTCATACCACAAACTAGATAAAAAATTTCATACCTTCCAGTGTGCACTTCATTTTCCTCCATAGAATGGATGAAAATAATTTCCCCTAGGCCAGCTCAAAATCTCGAGCAATAGAGAGAAGACAACACACTCTGGCCATAATGAGGTAATTCATTGTCAATTTATAGATATGTAAATGTTTCCATTGTTTCTTTAATTTTTAGGTTTTACTTTTTTCTTTCTACATTTAAAAGAAGAAATTTATTTATTGTATATATATAGGGACATGAGATTGACAAAGAAAAAGAGGTATTGGCTTTTATATTGGTGGAAGAGGCAGTGAACAAATTAGATGGTGTGGACTTGACAATGTTTGCCAGATACATATAAAAAAAATCTAGTAAAGACCCTAAAACTATTAGGATTAAGTAATAATGAGAGGGGGGCTGAATCAGTATTACAATACTTTAAATTAAACTTAAACCAATTACAAAAACCATATCATGCTGAAATGAAAAGAACATAAACACATAACACATAACTCATAACACCATTATTTGTTTTCAAGGAAACCCTGGCCAAGGGAAAACCCTGTGGGGATAGTACACACACTTATGCACTAAAATATTGAATCCCTGTTAGGAGATTTAGCCCTATTAGGATATGAGTATTACATAGTACATTTCCTTGTTAGAGAAATACAAAACCCTATTAGGGGTATACAAAAACTCTGTTAAATGTGTGGTGAGCTTACAACTCTTACAACCAAAATTATGATACAAAAGTGTTCTTCAATAAGTGAATTGCACAAGCATTTGCTATGCTTTGATAGTTCCAGTTATATCTCTATCAATCTCTGATCTCACATCTGCTATCTGCCTTTACCAATATCCCAAATTTGCATCCATCACATATCCATCTCTATCACATAGTTTCACACTTATTGCTTCCACAAAACACTCTATACTTATATCAATTCTGTCATCCAGTCAGCTCTCAAATACAATACAAAACATAACAATTACTTATACAAAAGATAAATGTGGAGTCGGCGATCTTGTATTACCAAAGTGTCAGCAATATACAACTTTAATCTAACTTAGCACGTTACCAAATTCCATCTAACCTTCCCTCAATCATCGCGACTATTCATATACCATGTTTCATTGTTTCTCTGTCTTTGCATTGTTATCTCTATTTGAGCATTAGATGTTGTCATTAGTATCAAATTGGATCACTCAGTTATCTAAGTTGATCAATGGGTAAAATGTGATACATCAAGCCACATTATGCTAGTCGGTTAAAAAAACAAGCCTTCATACCGAGTATTCACAAGGCAATACCGAGAGCTAAAAGGAAACAATTTTAACTAAGCACCAAAGCATATTTACCAAGCATTAGAGTAAACCAAGCATTAGTATATTCACCAAACAGAAAAGGTTGTGTTTACCAAGTTGTTCAGGAAATGACATAGTAATCAGGAAAGGCACATTTATCTATGCAAATGGTTACATAGATTCATAAAATATTTTACCAAGATCGAAACTCATTTATTATGGATGTAATCATTGAATGTAGTGATGATTCCTATGTAATAGTTAGATCTAGGTTAATTTTGTACACCGTAGATCTTAGTTTTTTCTAAGATGTTGTAAACCTAATTAGGTCATGGCAATCATAGCAATTTTCTATATATTTGTAATTGATGTCATTTTGACATAAGGAAAGAAAGTAAATCGAGCATATACGAAGAAGGAGATCTTGAAGCAATAGCCACCTTCATGACATCAGAATTTAGACAAGGTTTGCATGAAAGAGCAGTTATCAAAAATAAAGATTCAATTCAACTTATTCAGAAGCAATCAAGGCTACCGAGCAGAACAGAGGACAGATTACTACACATAAAGGTGATATTTATTCAGTATATCATAGATCTGATTCTGAAAAAGTATAATTGTCATTTATAGATACTTTCTATTATTCTCTAATCATTGTAATAGAGTTTGTAAAATCTCCTAACAGAGTAGACTTAATAGTCTGTTTATAAATATCTTAACCGAGTACACACTCAAGTAGTGTTGTTTAAATCCTTTCACAAGGTAGATCTAGTCGATCTCATTGTTACTCCTAACAGAGTAATATCACCAAAAGTGATCACAACTTGTATCCTTAACCGACATACTTTATTATCTGCAGTAGTGAAGAATTTGTGGGTGTCATCCCCACTATAGTTTTTACCTTCTAACAAGGGTTTCTGCGTAACTAAAATATTGGTGTTATGTGTTACATTTCATGATCGATCTATTGTTTGATTTCATGCACTTTACATTACAAAGTCATTTAAATGAATGTTGCATACAATGGATTCATTTGGTTAGTTAGTTACTACTATTTGTAGATTGAGTATTTAGTTAAAATCTTTTGAGGGTACTGATTCACCCCTCCCTTCTCAGTCCCTTATCTTTCCATTCCAACAATTGGTATCAGAGCTAGACCTCTTATTTGGAAGTTTAACCACTGAAGAGGAAAGACCTCAAGATGGAGAGATACAATTTGGACAAGACTATTAAGAATAAAAAAATTAAGATGCAAATCTTTGTTGAGCAATACAAGCAAGCTAAGGATGACTTGAAAAAGTTACTAGTTCAAAGAAAGGACATGGCTATTCGACAATGTGAGACTGATTATCACAAAGAAGAAATTGATGATCTATTTGAGAATATCAAATCCAGTTTAGGCAGTATATCTGACATATTTGAAAGTGCAATTTCTGATTTATCTGAGAAAAATCTTCATTTGACTGAACAAGTGAAAGCCCTACAGATTGGTCAAGAAACACAAATGGTAAGAATGATTGATGTGATGAATAATGCTAGACAAGCTGAACAAGAGAGAA
Organism: Chamaecyparis obtusa; assembly: GCA_027943335.1. Lineage (NCBI taxonomy): Eukaryota > Viridiplantae > Streptophyta > Pinopsida > Cupressales > Cupressaceae > Chamaecyparis > Chamaecyparis obtusa. Next base: position 2,663,760 of record BSBK01005860.1, read on the forward strand.
ATTTGGTTGTTGAAGATAGAAGACAAATGACTGAATAGTTACAAGTGAAGGAATCTGAGATACTGAGACTTACCGAGCATCACTTCGAGATATCCAATCAGATGGTTGTTGTAAGCCAAGAGATCAACCAAGTAAATAATGAGTTATCAAGGAAACTTGAAGACACTGGAGTACTCAAGGAAGCAAATGAAAAACTGAGAAATGAAGTGAAAATGCAGTAGCAACATAATGAGATGATGAAAAAGGCTGAAGATAGCTCCAAGAAAATTGATGATTTTTTGATTAGTCGAAGAGGACTTGGAAGCATTCCTGGATTAGGGTACACTAAACAAGGAGAATCATCTAAGAAAGCTGAACAGATGAATAACTACAAGATTCAAAGACCCAAGACACTGTCATGCTATCACTATGGTAAACTGGGCCACACTTCAAATGTTTGTAGGAGTAAAGCACAAGGTAAACCTAAAACCACTCCTAAGTTCAATGGTCATTGTTATAGTTGTAACAAGTATGGACATCAAGCATATGAATGTAGATCTAAGTTGAATAGGACTCCTAACAAACCCTACATGGAGAAACACTATCACACTTGCAACATGCATGGACACACCTCACAAGAATGCAGAACAAAGTTGAAGCAAGTCTGGACACTGAAAGGACAAAACAAGACCTATCAACCAAGAAGATAAGGTAATGTCTATACTTGGGATTATAACACATGGGTTAACTTCACAACATGTGGAAGATATGAACATATTGTAGCTAATTGTATGAGGAAGAGATGGACAGGTAGATCTTGTAGCTGGACAAGCACTGGTATGGCATGCTTACATTGTCACAGAGTTAGTCACCTAAGTAAAGATTGCAGAGACTGAGCACCAGAAATACAAGTTTTTGAAAATGGAAACATAATTGAAGATATCATGAGGATAAGAAACACTATGTGGAGAAGGGCATCAAATGATAATGCTAAGTCAAGTAATGCAGTCGATGAAACCTCGTCCATTGGATTGGGTGACATTGGTACCTCCACCTAAGCTAAAAAAGGTATGTATGGAACTGACAACTCAAAATGATCATATTTATCATACATTTCCTTATATTAGATGTGCACATACCAAATCTGCATGAACTAAGATGCATTATGGTTTTACAAGTTTTGAGCCTTAAAGTGTTTACAGTCAGAATATGTTAGAGCGAGTGAGAAGTTACCAGTCGGTAACTATTATGCAAGGTTAACTGAGTATCAATATTAACCGAGTGAAAATTTACATGTTAACCAAGCTTATGGTATTTTGCGGTATACATCGAGTTTGACAGTTGTTTTCGAGCTATAATTAGGTCGAGCATTTATTGCAAAAAGGTTTGAGTGGGAATTTGAAAAAGCTATAAATACATGGTGAACTTAGTTCATTTTCCACACAATGATTACGAAGAGCAAAGAGTTTTCAAAGTGATTTTGAGAAAAGAATTTTCAAGAGCATTTGAGCACAAATTTGAAGTATTTTCAGTGATCTCATTGTCATTTCGAGTAAGTACTATCATTGTCAAGATGTTCATTTGTTATTTACTAAAACCCTAAATGAGAAACTATGATGTCCACATCAAATGTGAACAAGTCCAAGTATGTAGAGGAGGAGGAAGTCAATCTAATTGTTTCTGCTTCTTGCAACGAACCCAAATACAAACTTCATCCCGAAGTGGCGTCTCAAATTGATAAAATGGGAGCTTTCTCAAGCATATCACCTAAGGTTTTGCTGGTAGAAGATGTTTGTTTGTACATGCATTGAAAAATTTGGGAAATTGGAGATTTTGATATGTTTGAAACTTATTAGAAGTGTGGTGAAGATGGAAAGCTGAAACCTAATCATGAGCACCTAAGAGAGAAAGGTCTTGTTAATGCCCTAAATTTCCTGAAAAATTTCAAGAATGAATGGATAAGGATCGTGTTGAGTCAATATCATGATGGAAATTTATGGTTGGATGAGACCATTAAGATCACAAAGAACATCATAAAAGTGATAATCGGATACCATACTACTGATAAAGTCAAAGCAATAAGGAATGCACCCCGAACTAAGATAGAGAAAAATATTGGAGCCAAATGGGATGATAGAGCATTGAAATTAAGAACAATCAAAGATCCCAAGACAAGATTCAGAGCTTATGTCATTGGATATAAGATATTTCAATCAAGTAGAATGAACAATGTGTCGTGTGGCGTTGTTGATATAGCTTACAAGATAGTTAAGAAGGGATTTCAGTTTGACCTCACCGGGCTACTACTGAGGCAAGTAGATGAAAACATGAAGACTATTCGGTCAGCCAAGTCCAACACCTATAAGTTTGGAACCCTCTTAATTTGCATATTCTTTTATGTGCAAAATTTTTTCCCTTCGGTTGGTAATGTAGTTTGGTCTATCGACAAGCCAGTTACAGTCCATATTACATATTTGATTAACAATTTGGGAGATAATTTTAACAGTTTAGTAGACAATTATTTTGAACAATTCAAGGAGAGAATGAATTTATAGAGCACAATTCCAAGGCAACTAGTTGAAGAGTATGAACATGAAACTTTTTTTCTAGTTGACATTGATTTTACTTTGATTAAGGTTGTAGATCCAAGGAAAAAATGGCTAGCCCCAATGGGTTATGAATTTGATATTGATTCTGCTTCTAAATCAATAAAGGATTTATTGGCTAAGCCCAAGGACCCTAAAGCTGAATGGTTTGGTACTTCTGAAGAGGCCAAGACAAGGATAAAAATAGGCCTAGTCATTAGTAAAATAACTAAGAAATCCAGTAAAATGATGAAAAACTTGGTTAAGCAATTTGGTGATGATGTTGGATCATTCGAGAGAATACCGGTTGAGGTAGCAACCGAAGGTTAGTTACTTCTATTTGAAAAACCTCATGATAGTGAAGAAACCAAGTCTGATAAAGATGCAGATTCTACACCAATTTCACCTTCCCCCACTCCACAAAAGATGTAGTTAGAAGTGCAAACAAGGGCACACAAAAGGTCATCTACTGCAGCTTCACCTTCACCAAAGAAAGGAGTTGTGAAAATATCAAGGCCTACTACAACATCATTGACAAAGACTTGCAAGAAGAGATGTACAAAAATTACTACCGAGGCTCCTAAGAAAATAAGAAAATTAATCAAAGGGAAAGATGATATAGATGATGATGAAGATGACACTGAGAAATTTAAATTTGTTATTAATAAAAACCATTCTATTGATAAAGTAGCTAAAGACATAATAGAAAATGGAGAATTAAGTGATCTTGAAATCGGTCTGTTTGAACATTTATCAACTGAAGACAAGAATAAGATTGAAGAAGCTATAATTTAGATCATGATAAAATTTAGGAAGGTACCAATTGAATTCTCTAAGTGTGTACCTAGGACACTATATGACATAATTTCACAAAGATGGACATATGCATTGAGCACCGAAAAGAGAATGAGGGAACAATCCCTCGCTTTGGCAATTCCTACACTGACAATTCTAGAAGTTGAGGAATTGATGAAAACAAATTCAAAGAGATTCTTAGTAAAGAGTTGGGCACTGTAGATACTTGATGAAAATTTGGCAGACATTGATGAGAATAGTCAACTTATCTGGACCTTTATACTTCAAGCCCGAGGTGAATCAAAAAAGATGGCTTTAGCCATAATCCCCGAAAGGAAGGTCAAGAGGAAAGGAAAAGGAATACTTTCTGATGATGCAGACTTGGCATGATAGAAAACCATTGAGTTATCAGATACTGAGGCACCTGATACTACTAATGCCACTGAGGAAGTAAGTGTAATCCAGGATGCACCAGAGTAGGAAGAACTACAAAGAATCAATAATGATTCATATGATGTACTCATTGAGGACATCACAAATGGTGATCCTAATTACATTAACAATGATGAGGATGTCACAAATGTTAGAGCTCAACCAGAAGATAAAGCCTCTATCGAGCCATTTGTAAGTTCTATACTGGGTGATCTTCCAATTTTAGTTCAAGTTGTTGATATACTTACACAAAATGCACCCGAAGCCTCGATCCTCAAGCAACCTAAGGATACATCAGGAGAATGGGGAACAAGCACAACACATACTACATAGACAGAAACACCTAAAGAAAAAGAGGTAGATAAACAGGAACAAGAAGACCCCAAGCCTACCGAGACCACCCAAACAAACACTACATCTCATTCGACCGAGACACAGGTCACCGAGGAGCCAAAGAAGGAAGATACTGTGTCTACTAAGCAGGAAAAGCTGAGTGTTGAGGTAAAGGATATAGTTCCTTTTGCTAAATCATCACCCCAAGAGTCCAAGAAGAAGAATAAAATGCATGGAAAAGGGCCAGTGACACTTGATGAAGTGATTGAGATTCCTGACTGTGACCCGAGGACTTTGGACCCCAAGGAATTGAGAAAATATGGGGAGGTATGCACAAGGAAGGAAACATAGGAGAAGCTGAGGAAAGAGAGCAAGAGCAAGAATATACTTGAAGATGTGAGTGACATCTTGCAACATGTTGTACCTGATGTCCAAATTAATGAAGATACCCCCATTTTGGACCAACTTGCAACTCTTGCAAATGAAATAAATGCCCCAGACATAGATGCTAAGAAAAAAAATGAAGAAAGGGAAGAAGCAAAGATACAAAACAAGTTAGTAGAGAAGATTAGCCAAGAAGTGGCAATAAATAAAGTCAAGCTTTCTGAGGTAATTACCGACCTTCAAACCATTACTCAAAAAATAATTCAAATTTTATTCCAATTATGCATTGTGGAGACTTTCCCTACCGAGGTCAGTGAGAAGATAAAGAAGCTAGATGTTGATATCCTAGCCAATCAAAACTTGTCTCTAATTGAGCCAGATGCTTTTTCATAAGCATATATTGAAAGTTCAAGAACTCAGGTGGTTGAGAGAAGATATGAGGAAGCAGGAAGATAAGATAAGTGACCAAGTCACTGAGCTGCAAGCAGAGCTTCTTCCCCACCTCAAAATAATTGAGCAACACATTGTGAAGGCACAAGGCCTTAGTTGCAACACCTAAGATTTCAGTGTTGGAGAACATCTTTGACATGCATGCACAAGTTGGTCTTGAGCACATCGCTCTCACCAACTTGAAAGAGGAATGGGAAAACCTCTTAGATTCTCTGATGAAAACCCACAAACATAGTTTTTACAAGATGTAAGTATAATTTTTTGCTTTTGGAATTAATATCAAAAAGAGGGAAACTAATGTATATTCCAAATGTATAAATATATGCTAAATGTACTATATACATACTGGGAGCATGCATTGAGGGGGATTTTTTGACATTGTTTTTTGAGCAATTTTGTATAAAGAGTCAGTTTTGTCATGTATATATGTAGTGTAAGAATAGTTTGAGATATATCGGCGTATATACATTACAAGTTTTGATACTAATACCAAAGGGGGAGATTGGTATCTCTATTTGAGCATTAGATGTTTTCATTAGTATCAAATTAGATTAGTCGGTTATCTAAGTTGATCAGTCGGTAAAAGGTGATACATCAAGCCACATTATGCTAGTCAGTTAAACAAACAATCCTTCAACCGAGTATTCAGGAGGCAGTACCGAGAGCTAAAAGGAAATAGTTTTAACCGAGCACCAGAGCATATTTACCAAGCATCAGAGTAAACTGAGCACCAGTATATTCAATGAACATAAAAGGTTGTGTTTACCGAGTTGTTTAGGAAATGACATAATAATCAAGAAAGGTACATTTATCTATGCAAACAGTTACACGGATTCATAAAACATTTTACCAAGATGGAAGCTCATTTATTATGGATGTAATCATTAAATGTAGTGATGATTCCTATGTAATAGTTAGATCTAGTTTAATTTTGTACACCGTAGATCTTAGGTTTTTCTAAGATGTTGTAAACCTAATTAGGTCATGGAAATCATAGCAGTTTGCTATACATTTGTAATTGATGTCATTTTGACATAAGGCAAGAAAGTGCATCAAGCATATACGAAGAAGGAAATCTTGAAGTAGTAGCCACCTTCAACACATCAAAATTTAGACAAGGTTTGTATGAAAGAGAAGTTATCAAAAACAAAGATTCAATTCAGTTTATTGAGAAGCAATCAAGGCTACTGAGCAGAGCAAAGGACATATTACTACACATATAGGTGATATTTATTTAGTATATCATAGATCTAATTCTGACAAAGTATAGTTGTCATTTACAGATACTTTCTATTATTCTCTAATCATTGTAACAGAGTTTGTAAAATCTCTTAATAGAGTAGACTTAACAGTCTATTTATAAATCTCTTAACCAAGTGCACACTCAAGTAGTGTTGTTTAAATCCTTTCACAAGGTAGATCTAGTTGATATGATTATTACTCCTAACAAAGTAAGATCACCATAAGTGATCACAACTTGTACCCTTAACCAGAATACTTTATTATCTGCAATAGTGAAGAATTTGTGGGTGTCATCCCCACCGCAATTTTTAACTTCTAACAAGGGTTTCTACGTAACCAAAATATTGGTGTTATGTGTTACATTTCATAATTGATCTATTATTTGATTTCATGCACTTTACATTACAAAGTAATTTGAATGAATGTTTCATACAATGGATTTAGTTGGTTAGTTAGTTACTACTATTTGTATATTGAGTATTCAGTTAAAAGTTTTTGAGGGCACTGATTCACCCCTCCCCTCTCAGTCCCTTATCTTTCCATTCCAACACACATACCTTCATATCACTGTATCTTACTGATATCAACACCAAAACACATGTGACCTTAACTGAAGGTCATACATACCCCAACATGTCTTCCTCTAAGTTCACAAGCCATAATACATCATATATCATCTTTGTTGACCAAAATTGTACTGCAGTATACTATTATTCTAATTCTGTACTTAGTCATTTTTATGATTGTGTCTCCAATACTTATAATCACTTCATGTGATCACTCTGGCATAAGTTTTTCCATAAATGAAAACCCTTAAGTGATCCTTGGTTCTCTCAAAACATCACTTGCCAACAATCTCTCCCTTTGGCATTGATGGCAACACTTAGCAAAAAATGACTAAGTGTCAAAATACTATCTTCCTTCTACTTCTCTATATACATATTCTTTCTCCTTTTTCTTTTTTTTTTAATTTAATTCTTTTCCTCTTCTCATTTTTCTCTTCTCTTCTTTTATTTAATTCTTTTTCCTCTTCTTATTTTTCTCTTCTCTTCCTCTCCCATTGACATCAATGGCAAAGGTGCTTGCAAAATTTCAAAATCTTAAGCATAAAAGACTTAGTGCTAACTCACCAAATTCAGAATGTCTTGGCAGCAGTCTTCCAAGGTCTTCATTTCATCATCCCATGACTTGATCAGAAGTTCACTGACATGGATCAATCCATTTAGTGCATAAGATGCAGTCTCTACTGCCTTCAACTCAGTGGGTACAAAGTTTTTCATTGATCCTTCTATCTTCTCCATCTCTGTGAGATGAGCTTCAAGAATTGATAGCTACTGAGTGATTAGACTCTTTAGAAAACCAAATATTTCCACTACTCTCCCTTTCTCTATATTCAAAGAACTTATCTTATCCAAAATCTTGGATGTCTGCTTGTCCATTTCCAACATAGTTTGTGAAGAGGTTTCACAACTGTCCATTATGCTATCTAATGTAGCCCTATCCTTGGTTATGATATCTTCAATATTCTTAACATGTCTGATAGGATTTATGCAATAGCTATATACCTTTCTTCTATGTTCCACACATCTTTTAGCTTTGATTATAGTTGTTTTCAGAATGCCCAAGTCCCATGAGATGGACTGGAAAACTTCCTTCAACTTCTTTTCTAAGTATCTCTTCTCAGCCTTATCCTTTATGATCTTCAAGAGTGACTCAAAATGACTGTCAAAGTTGTCTAGTGTCATGTTCAAGTTCTCTACATCATCCTTTCCTTGAAATGCAAGAGGTGTAGGGAGTATTTTATTCACAGTCTCTACTGCCCTAGCAATCACCTTTACCTTATTATCCCCCTTTTGTTTTGATCTTTCCATTGCCTTAGAAAATGCTATGAAGGATAACCTCATGAGTTCATCCTCATCCATGATTTCTACATCAGTACTCACCAATTGTGTCATACTTGCCAACAATAGGGTGGAGGAGTTATCTGGTTCTGGTTTAAGCTCAATTCTTACTTCTTCTTGTTTTTATGCTCCTATCTCTTTTTCCTACTTTTCCTCTTGTTGTTTCTCCTTCTCTTGTTCTTTCTCTTTCTATTTTTCTTCTTTATGTTTTTCCTCTTTCTGTCCTTGCCCTTCTACTATCATCACACTATCCAGATTGTCTTGAAATAGATCATTTATATCAAGTAAAGTGTCTAATGATATAGGCATACCAGAAATGAATAAGTCTGGTTGTTTGTCAACTTCGCTTGCTTGCTCACTCTTTTTAGTTGTCCTAGAGCTTTCTCCCATTCCTAAAGGTGTAGGATTGGTAACCTTCGGAGGTGAGGTCTTCTCAAGCATGTTGCACATAATAATTTGGTCCAATGCCTTTTGTGTGTCTTCTATAACCTCATCATACTTCCTTGCCATTATCTTTACAAGTTTGGCCTTTGTTCTCAATAGAGGTTTCAACTCTTTAATGATTCTCTTGTATGGAGACTACAGGAAACATGTCTTCAATAGCCTTATTTCTTATAGTCTCATCCTCAGAATGTGATAATTTTTTTCTTATTTCCAACTTGCTATACAAGTCCTTAGGAATACTTCCTTCTATCTCTAGAAAATTCTTCTTGTACACTAACAAGTTCTCAATTACTATATCCTCAATTACTGTTGTGCTAGGATTTCTCATAAATTATATATGGTGTTTTCCTTCACCATTCTATAGGCCATCAGAATTACCCCTACTGACATAGAATTAGGTTTTCTGTTGTAGAATAACTTGTATCCTAGTAGCATTGCTACCAATCTCACATCTTGTTGAAAGGTGGCATTCACAGTCATTGCTCTCTTATCCCACTTAGAATGAGTTAGGATTTCTACCTGCTTCTTGATATTATTCTTAGCTACAGGGAGGGCTCTAGTATTATCCAATCTAGTTATCTCATGAATCAACTGACTACATATCTTAATAGGTTTCTCTCCTATCCAAATGAACTAATCATGAATTTTGCTTAGAATGATCTTGAACCATTCAGTTTTGTAGAAATCATTAAGGATGGTTAACTTAATGATAGATTGCTCTTCTAGATGTTTGAACTTTTCTTTCATTTTACCATCAGATTCTATCATCTCTTATGATTTCTTATAGATTTATGCATCTCCTATTGTCTCATACTTGCAGTGAATGTAAGCTCTAATATCTTCAACATGTAACATGCCGTAAGGGGTTTGCAAAAATGCTCCTTCTGGATCATCCTCACAAGACTTAAACGGGTGCCTCTTAAACTTATACCTTGGTCTATCAATAACATCAAATATCATAGGTGCATCCATATCTTCTTGAAAGAGTATATGATCTAAATACCTTCAATACGCCGAAATCCAGAACTTTGCTTCAAATGGTCACACAATGTAGTTTCTAGATGGTTGTAGTGCTTCTTAACTCTATTCTCCTTGGTCATTGCTAATCAAACGATGAAAAAAATGATATGCTTCAAGGTGTTTTATCCATCGCAAGGTGAGTGAATGCATTAATCAAAGGTAGCTCAACTTCGCATACTGTCTAGTCAAACATAGATTTTGCGATCATAGGATATGAATCTCCAAGTGTTGCAATCAAAAACATAAACTCCATAGTGTCTATACACACCATATCTAATCTCGCATGTTCTTATTCCACATAATCAGGGGCAGGATTTTTTTTTTGTTTGCATCCAATGCTCCCCCTAAGGCCATGCGACCTTCTAGGTCGATGTAGTAATGTCAACATCATGCGAAGACACAGTAGCATCTATTATCTCTCCTTGAACTAGTGCCTTATTGAAATATTTTACCTTCCATATCTTCTCATCATCTTCATTTTCTATTTTCTTGAAATGATTCTTGAACTCATTTATGTACTCATTAAGACTTTTACCACCGTCACCAATATTATTCTTTATAACTACAGGTGGTGGTCCTATTTTATTGTTCATTCCATTATACCTACAAAACTTCTCTATGTGCCCTAAGTTGTTGCATTTGAAATATGTAGGTGCTCTTCTGTTCTAATTAACCTGTAGTTTACAATACCTTGCAATATGCACAAGGTTATTGCATATGTAGCATGTGATCTTGGTTGCTGACTCTTCTCTGATGTAATCTTGTATGTTCCTTGACTGATCTAGTTTTCTACATTCTACTTTCTTATGTCCATATGCATAACAGTTATAACAATAACCAGTAAAGGGTTTGAAAGGACCTTTACTTCTACAATCTCTTTTCATGTGTCCAACTTTGTTGCATCCAAAGCATCTACCTCTAAAAGGTTTGATCTGATCTTTAGGTTCTTCAAAAGTGGATCTATCTTCAGTCTTCACTTCATGTGATTCATCATTAGTCTTATAACATTCTCCTTCATTGTATCCAATTCCAGTCATGTCTCCTTTAGGTTTCTGTCTCTCTCTTTTTCATTGTTCATCAATTTTATCATTTCTCATGTGTAGCTTCTCAATGTGTAATTTGGATCGAGTGAGTTCACCTTTTATGTTCTATTTGTACTTCTCCAATTCTTTACATTTATCCTTGTAGTGATCAAGTTCAGTCTTTATTTGTCCTATCTACACATTTGCTTCTTTTAGTGTCTCTTCAACTTTGTATCTTTCATCCTTTTCATGTTGAATTTCTTTAATCATTAGAAGATTGATTTGTTCTTTTTCTTTCTCCAGATTCTTTACTTGGTCTGATGTATCATTGTCTAAATCCTCTTTGATCTTATCCATAAGGTCTTTTCTTTGACTTCTTGAAAATTCAAGATATTCCTTTAGTTTCTTGATGAAACCTTCTACTCTTCTTAATTTGAATTTCAATTCACCCTTCTCAGCATTTTCTTTGTCTAGGTCATCAATTGTTTCTTCAAAGTTCTCTTGCAAACTTTCTAAATCCATTATGATCTCCCTTAAGTTGTTACGCTTTCTCTCCAAGGGCCAATAGCTCTGATACCAATTTTTAGGATTAAGTAATATTGAGAGGGGGGGTGAATCAATATTACAACACTTTAAATTAAACTTCAACCAATTGCAAATAAACCATATCAATGCTGAAATAAAAAGAACATAAGCACATAACACATAACTCATAACACCATTATTTGTTTTCGAGGAAACTCTGGCCAAGGGAAAACCCCAGTGGGGATGGTACCCAAAACTATGCACTAAAATATTGAATCCCTATTAGGAGATCTAGCCCTGTTAGGAGTAGAGTATTACATAGTACATTTCCTTGTTAGAGGAATACAAAACCCTCTTAGGGGTATACAAAAACCCTGTTAAAGGTGTGGTGACCTTACAACTCTTACAACCAAAATTCTGATACAAAAGTGTTCTTCAATAAGTGAACTGCACAAGCATCTGCTATGCTTTGATAGTTCTAGTTATAGCTCTATCAATATCTGATATCACATCTCCTATCTGCCTTTACCAATATCCCAAATTTGCATCCATCACATATCCATCTCTATCACATAGTTTCACACTTATCACTTCCACAAAACACTCTATACTTATATAAATTTTTCCATCCAGTCGGCTCTCAAATACAATAAAAAAACATAACAATTACTTATACAAAAGATAAATGTAGATTTGGCAATCTTGTATTACCAAAGTGTCAGCAATATACAACTTTCATCTGAGTTAGCACATTACCATTCCATCTAACCTTTCTTCAATCATCGTGACTATTCATATACCATGTTTCACTATTTCTCTATCTTTGCATACCTTCATATCAATGTATCTTACTGATATCAACACCAAAACATGTGCAACCTTAACTAAACATCATACATATCCCAACATGTCTTCCTCTAAGTTTGCAAGTCATAATACATCATATATTATCTTTGCTGACTAGAAATGTACTGCAATATACTATTATTCTGATTCTCTACTTAGTCATTTTCATGACTGTGTCTCCAATACTTATAATCACTTCATGCGATCACTCCAGCATAATTTTTTCCATAAATGACAACCCTTAAGTGATCCTTGGTGCTCTCAAAACATCACTTTCCAACAAAAACATTACAACCAAATCATTTATGGCAAAGGGAATCAATTGATTCCTCAACCACTTCTGGATCAAGCATAAGATTGAGGAAGAATTCAATAACTGTGAACTCTAAGAATGTGCAACAAGGAACAAAGATTTCCAATGTCTTAGCCACTCTTGGGACACAAACTTATTATTACACCATACATTTCATCTTGCATTAGTAGCTACAATACCAAGATAGAATATGATGTTGTTTCATGGGAAGTTCAAATGACAGATGCTAGAAAAATATTTCTGAATAGGTTGAAAGAAGCATGCCTTAAATAGTTAAAAGATCATCTACATTTGTCATTCTCAAAGATACCCATGCACCTACAAAATGTAGATATCTAGGACATGGAGACTAAATTTGGAACAAGTTGGTTTGTAAAGAAGATAAAGCTACAAATGTAAAACTGCAAGCGATTTTGATGCAACCAAACAAAGAAGATAAAAAAACAACCTCTTGAGCTAAGGGTCAAAAAAAGGCCACTTGGTGTAAGTGTGAAAGTATGGAAACAACTTCTAAAAGAATATGAGAAGTCCAAGGCATAAAGGAAGTTAGGTGAGGAGAGTACACAAGTATTTGAATTTTATCATAAGATTATACCAAATTTATTAAAAGATTCTTCAATTTTATTTGTGCATAGCTAAATTGAATTAGTATATGTTTCAGGACAAGGCCTCCAAGGCTAGGCTTGTCAAACTTTGTGCCACACATCACAATGGCCAGAAAGGAATACATGCCTTGATCTATACATTTGTAAGTATATTTAATATATCACATGATTTTTTTTTAAATTTCCTAGGAAAAAGTAAATGATTGCATATTAATTAGTGTGTATGTGAACTGCAAACCTCAATGAGACATTAGTATGAGCATTTAAATCAAAACATGATAGAAAAATTGATAAGGACCTATTAGATTTAGCTCTCAGCTACAATTAAGCTCGTAGGTGACAACTTAGAAAATTAGAAATGAAGCTATGATGAAGATATATGCTAAAATGGATGCAAAACTATGCTAAATGATGCAAGAACCATGCGAACCAAGTTATGAATTGAACTAATCTAAGCATGACATAATCTAAAATTGACATGATAAAAATTAGTTTGACTCATTTATTTGCCATGTTTTGACAAAATGAGAAATATGACCAACATCCAAGGCAATTTGAAAATGAAATGTTACAAAGAAAAAAAGTGGACCAATTTTGTACAATTTGGATGAAGAACAAGGTATCAATAGTTGACTTTCAATAATTTAGTTTGATATTGTTGTATTAATATGTTAACTTTCATTTCTTTTATTTATTTATTTATTGATGTGTAGGATGAGTTCTAAAGTGCTTCTTTGTTGGCCCTAGATGCTACTCAATTGTCCCATTATTTCATGTTGAGGAAAAAATATCATTTGCCTTAAAGGGTAGTGGGTGACATTCATGTCTTATTTTTATAGTATCTTTTAATTAATGACCATGGTCTTTCAATATCTCTTAAGTGTCCTCATTTAAGTTATGATTTGTGTCCTTTGAGTAATTAGTCCCATGTTGATTTGATTTATCTTCTTTTCTCTCAAACATGGTATCTCAAGGAGTGTTTCCTTGGTATCTCAAGGAATGCTCCCTTGAATTCATGTTTCCATTATACTAAGTGATCCAGATGAATATCCATCCTTCCTGATGATGCTGCCATTATTTTAACATGTGAGAATATTTTGATATATCTTTTAATAGTTATAAGGCATGAAAATGAAGCAAAATTTGTATTCAAGTTCTTCAAATCATAAAAATAACTCGTGCCTTGACCAAAAGAGACCTTATAAACATCAATTATCCCATTCCCAATGGTCCCCAAATTATTTTTGTATGGGTGATCTTTGGGATTTGGAAATTGCACTTTTGCACTAGAAAGTTTCTAAAGTTGTCAATGCGACTTTTGCAACTTTTTACAACTTTTTGCCCTACTTAAAAAATAACTCAAAACTTGATGCCTATCCTCGATACATGAAAATATGGACAATATGAGTCCAATTACATAATTTCCACTCATTTTGAACACACTTTGAGTATTTTGATCATGTTTGACCCAATCAGTTGTTTATAGGTCTACATGAGTTAAATGACATCAATTGCCTTACAAAAATATTTGAATTGATTCTAAATGGTCTTTAGGACCTTATGAGACCTTGAAAAAATACTAAAATAATGTCAATTATAAAAACACTTCATGAGTCATCTAAATGAGTACGTGCTCCTGTACCAATTTCTCATGTTATTTCTAGGATGCTTGAGTCATTTGCTTGTGTTGTGGTGACCCTAGTCATAGCCCTAGCCAATAGATCCATATCATCTACATTCATTACCATTTCTTCCATGGATTCATTAAATCTGAAGAGTGGTGTGAGATGCAACTTCTTGATCAACATGTTAGCTACATACTTGGGAAAAGTACGGGGTGCCTTTGTGGTGCCATATATCTTCCTATATGTTAACAACTCATATAGGGAGAAATCTATCTATCTATCTATTAACCATGATAATCTAGGTACGTGCATGTCACTTTTTATGTATTCAATACTTTAGACACATTTATTAAATAATTGTAATATTGATATATCACATAGCATATCTTCTTCTAATGCCTTGACATGACGTTGTCTATGGTGCAAATAGAATGCACCATGGTATTGTGTAAATAAAACAGACTTAAAAAAATAACACTATATGTGAGTGCATTCTAGTTGCCACATAGCCAAGGGTGTGTGGACACATGCTTCTATATAGGTTGGGGGAGTG
This sequence comes from Chamaecyparis obtusa, assembly GCA_027943335.1. Taxonomy (NCBI): domain Eukaryota; kingdom Viridiplantae; phylum Streptophyta; class Pinopsida; order Cupressales; family Cupressaceae; genus Chamaecyparis; species Chamaecyparis obtusa. The sequence goes on from BSBK01005860.1 coordinate 2,678,814, forward strand.
TGTTTCCACATCTCATAAACACTTCATTATACATACTTGTGTTCTACGTGCCAACGTGTCAAATTTTTAAAATATGAAATCCCTCTTTAACGCATTCCTTATTGTTTAATAAGTTGTCACAAATTCCACTAAAAGGGGGGTAAATAGAAGGTTATAAGACATTGGTGTTAGGACTTTAAGAAGGATATACAACATCGAGAGAGGAATTAGGTGAGTTTGTAGCTAAAGAATTATAGAGAAGAGGTATTTTGAAGGGTGTGACTAGAAACATGGGAGGTCCATCGGTGATAAGTGAACCAACAAATCATCAAGTCATCCTGTAGCACACACTCTGCAAACCAGAATTCTGGAATTGTGGCTGATTAGACAATTGTTTTAAGTTGAATGGGTTCAGTAATAAAAATGATATGGAATTTTCTTAGACATTTATCAATGGTGAGGCAATGGTGAAGGGTTTGAAGGTTATTTCCATGGAGGAGAGGATTGTTGAAGTTTTAGGGTTTCCTATTGTAAGAGAACCCTACCCTGAAAGTAAAGATGCCAGAACAGCTAGAGAAAATTTTACCATACTTTGGGATCCTCCACTTGAAGTAGATAAATAGGGAACAAGGATGCTTTCTTTACTAGGAAGATGGAAACATGTTTTTATTTATATCTGTAAAGGATAAAATATGGATGGGGTCCTAGAACAATAGTTTGCACATAAAAGAGACCCCAAACCAATATTTTATACTTACATTTGAATTGTATTGATATGGAGAGTAAATGTAAATGACTAATGTTGAAATGAAGAGATAAAGCTACTTACCTCTGAAAAAGAACCTGTTGAAAACCCTATCAAACAGTCTCAGAAACTGTTGATTTTTCGTGAAAATGAACCAAAACTGCGAGATCTACAAAACCCAAAAATCTTTACCAATTTTGAGGGAGGTCGAGTTTGACCCTCATAAAAGGTCAAATACTAAATTTTTTGTTTGAAGTTTGATTCGAATTCTGTTCGTAGATCTTGGAAGTTTTCCAAAAAGGGTATCCAAATTCACTCTCAGATCTAAAATTCTGCACGTGTACCTGCAAGAAAATGGGGGGTTTTTGTTGTATGGGGGGTTTGCATTGGTCAAACCCCAGTTTGGAATCAACCTTAATATTGAAATTGAAATGGAGAATGCTAGCAAGTAGTAGAAAAGGATCTAATAATGAAGCTATGCAATTCAATAGATATGCAATTGTATTTGAAATGTAAACAAGTATATTGATATGAAAGCTTGAACACAACAATAAATGTAAATCAAACCTCCATGATTGTATGCTTGGAATTCACCTTGGTAAGAAAATGAAATGGATCTTGAAGATGAACAAAAGGATCTTGAAGGAAGATCACACCATCATGATGGCTAGATCTAGGGTTTGAATGATAAATCTTGAATGCTTGAACCAAATCCCTTCAATGGCTTGAATGCTTGAATCCTTGATCTTCAATGGAGAACTTGGATGGAGAAGACTTGAAATTCTTGATCACCTTGAGATCTTGAGAGCTTGCACATGAAAACTTGAGATGAGATATGAAAAACTTGATGTCTTGATCATGAGATTGCTTGGAAACTTGATCTTCAATGGAGAAAATGAGAGAGGAAGGCCTCCTTTTATAGTGAACTAGGGCACAATCCTCTAGAGGGGCCACCTTGGAGAATTAAATCCCAATTAGGTCCTAACCTTTAGAAAATATACCTAGATTAAATGCAATTAGAATTTTACCATCCTGAAACTTGAAATGGCCAACCCAGAGGCAGGAAAATAAATATCCCAAAAGCCCAATGCCCAGAAATCAAGGATTCTGGAAATCTAAATGAGAGGGGCAAAATCAAGGTTGGACCTGACCTAGTCAGGTTCAACCTTGATCCTGACCTATTCAGGTTTGACCTTGATCCTGACCTAGTTAGGATCAAACTCGAATTTGACCCTGGGCCCAGATTCAGTCAGAACCAGGTCAGGAGGTCTCAGGGATGCCCAGAAACCTAGAAACGATATCAGAATAGGTCCGAATGTCAAGGATAGACATAAAATCCTATGATTATTATGATGAAGGCCAGGAGGACCTATTTCTAAATCCTACCTAGAAAATAGAGCCATAGAAAAGGGAAATTAAGGAGAATCCTTAGGATCCTAACCCTAATTTCACCTAGAATGAAGGAATCAAGTGCAGAAAAGAAGTGGAAAGTAGGGAGAAAGCCAAATCAAAGAAAAGATCAATTCAAGGCATCTGATATGACCCCAAACCACTTAATCGAAGGGATAAACACTCTAAACATGGAAGTGCTTCCATTTTAAGATGATACAATATCATTAGATAAATTACCTATGAGGGTTGTAAATCATGTCTCCACTCTATACACTTCAAGCTTCTGAGCCACATGCGACATGGAAGGAGAATGAATGTCCCCAATGTGCTATATAAATTTCTTACAATCATGGCTATTGAGACACAAAAAGGAAGGGAAAAATATATTTCCCATCATTGTTTAATTAAGTTGTTTGTTGAAAGGTCTTTACAAGATGTGTCTCGGATGTCATGGGATGACTTTCTAAAAATTAAATATTTCAAAGTAGTGAATGTGGGTCTTAGAGGTCAACCCTTGACCCATAGGGTTAGTGGGGAGGAAATAGTTACAAAATTCACCCTTAGGGATTCAAATTCTAGGGCAGTTCCTAGAACAAACCATCATGCAGTCAGAACAAGTTCACCTAAATATTTGCACAAAGATATAAATAGTTCCTTTTTAAACCCTAATGAGGATGTTTCCCCTAAATCAATAGTTCACACTAGGGCAACCGTAACAAGGGAAAAAGGAAAAATGAAAAATACTAAGGATGAAAAGGGAAAGGCTAAAATGTAGAAATTCATAAAGGAAAGCCCTAGACCTAAAAAATGGAAAACTAGGGATGAAGAACCTTCTATAGCCACTGAGAATAGTGAAAAGCCTAATAAAAAGTCTAAGACAAAAAAACTATGGATAAAACACCCAAGAGGAATAGTCATAGGCTCAAGGGTGAACCTAGTAAATGGAAAAAATCTACTGAACCTAGGGTGAACATCCACATTGAATCCTCAAACATTGTTCATACCAGTCCTAGTGAAGAAGATAGGATAATCTATAACAGATCTCCTAGGGGAATCCCCAAATTTACCTCCTCATATGAGCAACAGGATATGAAAATGACACCTACATAATAATATGAGGAGGGGGATGAACAAATATCTTGAGAAAGGGAATCTCCTTAGGAAGAACATGGCTTTTTGATCGAAGGAAAATTGGAAGAAGAGAATTTAGGATTAGCAAGGCTTGTTGCTACAGTTGAGCAAGTGATAGGTGGAGAACCAAAACAAAAGTGATTCCTAGTAGGTTTTCACTGACCTACTAATTTCCCATGGGCATCAATAGCCCTATATTTATGGAAAGATATGAAAGATAAGGAAGAAGAATAAAATAAAGAGAAGCACAAGTTGTAGGAAGTGATTAAAAAGATGAAAAAGGAGACTGGGGGGAAGAATGTAGAAATTTTTGCATAAACAAATAAGGTAAACAATGTGATGAGCTTAGTGCCACAAATTTTAGAATGTAGAATTCCCCCAAGGATATATGCACTACATATCAAGGAGCTTAGTCTTTCTTTTCAATTGTCAAGAGAGGTCTCTGGTTTAAATCCTTCTATAGAGATTCCACAAGACTTCTTCCAAGCTTACCATTCTTCCCCAACATAAACTAAAAACTTACTCTGTGAATTATACTTGCATAACTATGTTCTTCCTAATAATCATGAGTGGAATCCATTATTATATATTAGAGATATTCTTTTAAGGACACTAATGTCTTGGATTCAAAATGAAAATAGTTGGGGGTAGAAATTCATAGCACATAGAGATAGAGAGATCCATACCCCTTTGCCTTTAAGGAAAAAATCAAGTGAACCTACATACATTTTCTATACTTGACACAAATTTATCTAAAAAGTTGAATACAAACAGAGGATCCTAGTTGTGAGAGAAGAAGCCTTTTAATAATTTGAATAGGTGGCTAAAACATTAGGAAGGACATTATTGGGATATCTAACACAAAAATGGAATGGGTGAACTAATGAGTGTTATGTATGTGGAGCCTAATCAGACTTATCCATGGGGTCAAGGGGCAGAGCCCCTTGCAGGGTCCTGGGGCAGCGCCCCAGGTGGGGTCAAGGGGCGGAGCCATCTATTTTCTATTAGTCAGAGTATTTCTACCCTAATTTCATTATGTCAAAAATACTTGTAAAAAGGGCTTAGGGTTTGAGATTGAAAGCGTGAGGGATTATTGTAGCTTCCTGCAGCGGTATTGAGTTGCAAGTTTCAGATTGTAATCGCTGGATAATAATATAGATATTGGACTTGCTGTTGGTGGATGTAGCCCAGGGATTGGGTGAACCACGTTAAATTTTGTGTTTTTTGTGTTCTCTCTTGTTTGTTAATATTTGCATTTTTTGCTTATTATCCTAACAAGTGGTATCCGAGCGAGGTGATTTTGTTCATTCTTTCATCTATTCTTTGAAGTAGGTCTCACGAGTTAGTGGGAGAGTCTCTCGGTTAAGTGGGAGAAATGGAAGATGAGGGTAGGTTGAAGGTTGATAATTTTAATGGGCAAAACTTTCAGTTATGGAAGATGCAAATGGAAGACTATCTCTATCAAAAGGATCTATGGCAGCCATTAGAGGGAATAGCCAAGAAAGAGGCAACAATGTCTCAGGAAGATTGGGATATTTTGGATAGGAAGGCACTAGGGAGTATTCATTTATGCCTAGCACAATCGGTGGCATTCAATATTACTAGAGAAATGAAAGCTAAAGATCTGATGGACACCCTAGCGAAGTTGTATGAAAAGCCTTCAGCTTCAAACAAGGTATTTCTTATGAAGTGTTTATTTAATATGAAAATGGTAGAAGGTGGATCAGTCACTAATCATTTGAATGAGTTTAATATAGTTACAAGTCAGTTAACCTCAGTTAAAATTACATTCATTGATGAGGTTAGGCTCTCTTGATTTTGTGTTCTTTACCAAAAAGCTGGAATGGCTTGGTAATGGTTGTTAGTAATTCTATTTTTGGTTCAAATACCCTAAATTTTGATGATGTTGTTGGTGTTATATTGAGTGAGGAAATTCATAGGAAAAGCTCAGGGGCATCCACATTGGGTAGTGTATTGAACGCAGAAAGCAGAGGCAGAACAAGAGATAGAGGAAACAACACTGGAAATCGTGGGAAATCAAGAGGAAAATCAAAGGGAAAAAGGTCCGAATCCAAATGGCCAAAAGATTGTTGGTCTTCAAAGAAAGATCAAGGAGACAAACATGATGGAAACAAGGAGGCAAATGTGGTAAGTAACAAATCCGAAGAGGATGCTTTGCTTTTGTCTTTAGAAAATGTTGATGATTCATGGGTGTTAGATTCGGGGGCTTCATTTCATGCTACACCCCATAGAGGTTATTTTGTTGATTATGTCCAAAGGGATTTTGGCTAGTTTATTTGGGAGATAATGAACCCTATCAAATTGTTGGAAAAGGGAAAATCAAGATTAAGTTGCACAATGGGAATCATTGGCTACTACAAGAGGTAAGACATGTTCCAAGGCTGAGCAAAAATTTAATTTTAGTAGGGCAATTCACTGATGAGGGTTGCACAGTTACTTTTAATGATAAAAATTGGAAGGTATCAAAAGGTTCCTTAGTAGTAGCAAAAGGTGTGAAAGTAGGCACCTTATATCTTTGTACAGGTTATACTGTTCCCTCTACTTTAATTGTTTCAGAGAAAAATGAATGTTCAGGAACAGTTGCTGTAGTTGAGCAAGTAGAACAAGAGACAGTAGCTGGAGATTCTAAAATAGTGCTATGGCACAACAGACTTGGGCACATGAGTGAAAAAGGTATGAAATTACTTCATTCAAAGAAAGCTCTACCAGGTCTGAAATGTGTTAATATGGTTTTTTGTGAAAGTTGTGTGTATGGAAAGCAAAAGAGAGTCAGTTTTGTAAAGAGTGGGAAGGAAAAGAAAGATGAAAAATTAGAGCTTGTGCATATAGATGTATGGGGTCTAGCTAAGGTATCTTCCCTTGGTGGCTCTCAGTATTATGTTACATTCATTGATGATGCAACTGGGAAATTATGGATATATTTCATTAGACAGAAATTTGATGTATTTGAAACTTTTAAGAAATGGAAAAGCTTGGTTGAAAATGAGAATGGAAAAAGATTAAAATGTCTCAGATCTGATAATGGCAGTGAGTATTGCAGAAAAGAATTTGAAGATTATTGTGCCTCTACTGGTATTCATGGATAGAAAACTATACCAAGGACTCCACAAGAAAATGGAGTGGCTGAACGCATGAACAGGACAATAATGGAGTATGCAAGGAGTATGAGGTTGCATGCTAGGCTACCCAAAAATATGTGGGCAGAGGTTGTGAACACTATTATTTATTTAATCAATAGAGGCCCCTCTACTCCTTTGGACTGTGGTATTCTAGAGGAAGCATGGAGTGGTAAGAAGGTGAGTTATTCTTTTCTCAAAACCTTTGGTTGTGAAGCTTTTTCACTTATAGATTCTGAAAATAGAACCAAGCTGGAAGCTAAGTCAAAGAAATGTGTATTTGTTGGATATGGCATTGATGAATTTGGTTATAGGCTTTGGGATTTTGAAAATCATAAAATTGTAAGAAGCCGGGATGTCATATTCAATGAGAAAGTGTTGTACAAAGATCTGTTGCAGCAACATGAGAAGAAAGAAAATGATTATGTAGTGCTGGATGACATTCCAAATGCTAATGTTCCAAAAATTCCTTATGCTCCGCAACAATAGCAACAACAAATACCACACACCCTAGTGAATGTTAGATGGTCAACAAGGCTAAGTAGACCTCCAGATAGATTTTCACCTTCTTTGTATTCTATCTTATTAACTGATTTGGTGAACCTGAATGTTATAATGAAGCTATGCAGGTGGATACAAAACTTCAGTGGGAGTCTGCAATGATAGATGAAATGGAATCTTTGCTAAAAAATCAAACATGGGATTTATGTTAGTTACCTACAGGAAAATGGGCTTTGCAGAATAAATGGGTTTACAAGTTGAAAGAAGAAGATGGAGGTAAGAAAAGATTTAAAGCCAGATTAGTCATCAAAGGATTTGCACAAAAACATAGTATTGATTTTGATGATATTTTTTCTCCAGTTGTTAAAATGACTTCTATTCGTACTATTTTAAGTATTGTGGCTACTGAAGATTTGCATTTAGAGAAACTTGATGTTAAAACAACCTTTCTTCATGGTGATTTGAATGAAGAAATATATATGGTACAACCACAGGGATATGAGGTCAAGGGTAAGGAGAGTTTAGTGTGCAAATTGCAGAAAAGTTTATATGGCCTGAAGCAAGCACCTCAACAATGGTATATTAAATTTGATACTTTTATGCATGAGAATGGATACACTCGATGTAATTCTAACCATTGTGTTTATTTCAAGAGGTTAAATAATGACAGCTACATTATTCTATGTTTATATGTTGATGATATGCTTGTAGCTAGCTCTAACATGGATCATATTAAGGGGTTGAAACAACAGTTAGCAAAATCTTTTGCTATGAAGGATTTGGGGGCAGCAAAACAAATCCTTGGCATGAAAATTTGCAGAGATAGGAAGAACAAAAAATTAACTCTATCTCAGGTTGATTAAGTTGAGAAGGTGTTGCAGAGATTCTACATGAAGGATGCCAAAGCTGTCACTACGCCTTTGCCTAGTCATTTGAAATTGACTAAAGAAATGTGTCCAAAGAAACCAGAAGAAGAGGCAAGAATGTCCAAGATACCTTATGCTTCAGCTGTAGGGAGCTTAATGTATGCTATGGTATGTACTAGGTCAGATATTGCACATGCAGTGGGAGTCGTTAGTCGGTATATGAGTCACCCTGGGATTGAGCATTGGAATGCAGTCAAATGGATTCTCAGATATTTGAGAGGTACATCCAATAGGTGTTTACACTTTGGGGGCTCTTCTACTACTGTTCATGGCTATGTTGACTTAGATTTGGTAGGAGATATTGATACCAGACAGAGTACTATAGGTTATGTATTTACTATTGGTGGGACAATAGTGAGTTGGATTTCTCGGTTACAAAAGGTGAATGCTTTATCCACTACAGAGGTAGAGTATGTTGCTACTACAGAGGCAGCCAAGGAGATGATATCACTTCAATTCTTCATGGAAGAATTGGGACATCCACAAATAGATAATTATTTGTATTCAGATAGTCAGAGTGCCATTCATCTTGCAAAGAATTCTGCTTTGCACTCAAAAACAAAGCACATATAGTTGTGATATCATTTCATTCGGTCAGTATTGGATGATGGATAGTTAAGGTCGGAGAAGATACATACAAATGATAATCTAGTAGATATGTTTACAAAGGCAGTCACAAGGGAGAAGCTAAATTCCTGTTCAGCTTTGGTTGGTCTTCTAGACTGAACAGAATAAAAGAACAGCTGAGTCTAGGGTGGTTTCATTCTTCGAGTGGGAGCTACAAGTTTTTTGGTCGATCAGTCTCCAAGTGGGAGGATATTGTTGTGGAGTCTGATCAATCTCCAAGTGGGAGATTGTTATGTATGTGGAACCTAATCCAACTTATCCACGGGGTCAAGGGGCAGAGCCCCTTGCGGGGTCCTGGGGCAGCACCCCAGGTGGGGTCAAGGGGTAGTGCCCCTTGTGGGGCCCCCTGAGGGGTAGCACCCCAGGGTGGGGTTGAGGGGCAGCACCCCTTGACGCTAAGAATGACTTAATAATATTGTAAAGTGTCGGCTATCTATTTTCTATTAGTCAGAGTATTTTTGCCCTAATTTCATTATGTCAAAAATACTTGTAAAAAGGGCTTAGGGTTTGAGATTGAAAGCATGAGGGATTATTGTAGCTTCTTGCGGTGGTATTGAGTTGCAGGTTTCAGATTGTAATCACTAGATAATAATAAAGATATTGGACTCACTATTGGTGGACGTAGCCCAGGGATTGGGTGAACCACGTTAAATTCTATGTTTTTTTGTGTTCTCTCTTGTTTGTTAATATTTGCATTTTCTGCTTATTATCCTAACAATGAGCTCAAGCAAGACAAACCCCATTCCTTGCATAATATTTATGTATCCATTATTAGGAGGGCACCAAAGTATGTTCAATTGGGGAGGAAAAAGAAATAATATTGGCTCCCTTTAACCTTTTAGAGACCAATTCTTATGTGGTCTATTCCAAACTATAGAGAACATCATTCCTACAGTTAACATGTGATAAATCCAAGTAGGACATATTGGATAAAAAAATGAATTTAATTGGAACCCAATAGCAGAAACTAAGGGATATACAACAGTAAATGATTTTAGGATGCAAGCAAGATAGAGGAATTATAGTGCACCTACTGGAGAACTAGAAATCTATTAAGTTGGGGTGAGTGATGAGCTCAAACAATATCTCATTTTTTATAGGATTTCTTATATATATGTTATCATTATAATGGGGTCAAGCACATATTTGGTAATACTTTTCATGGTGCTTTCTTAAACTTATTTACCTATGGGCATGGACCTATCTATATATCTTTTTGTTGATATCGAGATGCTATGTGACCTATCTATATTAATCTTACATGGGATTAAATCAACATTATTCTAAATTAGTTATGGATATATAATTGTCTTGTGCATGCTAAATTTATCATATTACTATTATGTTGTAACAACACTTTGATGAATAGAATGATACTTTAATTTTCTGCATCTGAGTTAAGATTTGGGAAGACTCATCCAAGGGGGCCTACTTGGTGATAATTCTACTCATTTGGTTAAGTATTTACTTTTCTATTTAGTAATTAGTTTTAGCAGCTGACTATTCCTACATCCATTGGAACTATGTTCACTAAATGTTATTGTAGCCATTGGAACTCTATTCTATGAATGGAATGATACTTTAATTTTTTGCATCTCAGTTAAGATTTTGGAAGACTCATACAAGGGGGCCTACTTGGTGAGAATTCCACTCATTTGGTTTAGTTACTTTTTTGTTCAGTAATTAGTTTTAGTTTTAATGGTTTACTGTTCCTATAGCCATTGGAATTATGTTTAGTGAATGTACCTGCAACCATTGGAACTTTGTTCTATGACTATTCCTACATCCATTGGAACTTTTTTCTATGACTTTTCTTGCAACCATTGAAACTCTATTCTATGACTATTCCTACAGCGATTGGAACTTTGTTCTGTGACTTTTTAGGACTACAACCATTACAACTATTAGAGATTTTTCTTATAGGACAAGAAAAACCAACTTGACAAGCCCTATTTTGTGCTCTTTTTACAAACCCAGACCTAGACGTAGACATCCCCTCTTGACTCATTTTTTCAAGCTAGTAGCCTTGACCCCTTGTTTAACTTATGGCATCACGAGTGGTATCTTTTGTAACTTCTAAAGGTAGACTCACAATTTTGTGACCACTACTAGTGCATGATCTAAACCACTACGAGAGTAAAATGAGCATTTCATCAAATTGTATTTGCTAACCTGCAACCTTGCAACACTTACTACTATTATGACTTGACTCCTATAGGGCTACAATAGACACTATTAGCAATTTTTCTTGCAAACTTCAATCCTAAGAAAATTAGACCATAGTTTTAGTACTATCCATAGATTGAATACAAGAAAATATAACTCAAGAAGGCATAAAGAGCCTTCTTCACTTTTAGCTCCACAGGACTCAACAGGGTATTCCTACTTTAAAGTCTACACACATGATAAATATATATTAGTAGCTAAATACAAACTTGTAAATGTGGATAATTCTCATACTCGTATGAATTGGACTTTTATTTCATCACTTGAATAATTAATCCATTCATCATCAAACACCATTGAGAATACAATTATATTATTCCTACTATTACTCAACATAAAATTAAAGGGATTTCACTTTTCACTTTATGGGACCAAGCTAAAATAACATCTATAAGATCGACCAATACCAAAGGAGGACAACAGAGTCAAATAGAGAGAATTCCTCACTATAACATATCAAACATGTCTTGAATATTCTAAAAGAATGTTATCACCTAGTGAAAACAAGATCACCAATATATGCACATCACATAACCATTCTTAATAATCCATTTGAAGACATAAAATTATCATTTCATTTATTGAAACAATTACATTGCTCTTGGAACATAAAGCAATAATAAATGGAATACATGATAGAAGATGTGTGATCTAAACACCAAATTAGAATTGGAAAGGTTATGAGTCAGGTTCACCAAAAATATACACAGATGAAAATGGAGAAGCAATGTATAGATGGATAAATCAATTCCCACTTTCATGAATTGCACATTTTAGAAGGAATATACCCTGCTAGGTTCAAGAGGAGACTCAAACACTAAGTGGAAAATGATCCTTCGATAAAATATGTGATAGATGAAATTGAAGATGATTAATTATGTGGTTAAGGTGATTAATAAGACAAGCTGCTAAAAATTATAAATAACAAACCGATACAGACTGATAATGAGCAAAAAATTATAGAAATAGAAACTAGAGCATAATTCTGACATGTGGGTAAAATCTGAGTTGAAAATGTAGGATATAGGGTGAAACTCATTCTATACTTGGGGAAAGAATGCTAGAATGCCAATGACATTTTGTACCTGATAATTTTGGCTGAATTTTTTGGGTCTCTCTGACTATATATGATCTTTTAGATTCCCAGCTAGTAGCTTTGTAACATGTTCTTGCACACAAAAAAATTGGTAAAATTTTGTTTAAAGAGGTTTTCCTTGGTCAAACCCCTATTTAGGAATCAACCTTGAAAATGGAAAGAAATTCTATAAATGAAAGTATGTAAAAAGGTAAATGTTATATTCACCTTGCATAATTCATCATAGACGGATGTAGAAATCATTCATACCCATGAAAATTCTTAAATTTTCTTGATATCCAAATATTTGACCTTGGAATGTGATGTAGAATCAAGGATGCCTTCACAAATGCATAGATCTATGAATGCCACTCCTAGGTCTTGAATGTTGAAATGCTTGAAAATCACTTGCAATAAAGAAGGGAGGAGAATGTTATGCAGGGCAAGGTGGTGAGGCACAGAAGTTAACTAAAATGAAATTCAATGAATCATGATTCAAAGAGGCCACACACAATAACTGATTTTATACAATCTTTCTGTCGCACCAATGACAAGATCTCACATGAGAAATGACAAGATAGTTTTTGGAATTTGAATTATTTTTACCCCTTAACCTCGCAACCAAAATTTATTGAAGGAAGAAATTTTTTTGGTAACATCATTATCTACCTACTCACCAACTAACAAGGTAATGCTATCCTATACATGGTTGTACTACTATGTTCTTTGACTACAAGTTTTGGAAAGCATTTTCTTGAATGTCTACCTTCAATAAAATAGTTATAAATTATTCAATTCTTAATTAAAAAATTCTCAAACCAAAAACAAGAGAAGATTAATTCATTCCTCTACAAATTCCAACTCATAAAATTATACAATAATTTCATACCAGGCCATGTAAGAGTTTGTAGTGTACACAATAATTAGTGCACTTCTCTAAATCATTACTTCCAAGAGAATCCATGGATTGGAAACCTTGAGAAATTGATTTAGAGCTCCCTAGGCATGGAGAACAAGGGTTTTAAGAATGCTCTCAGCTAGAGCTATTAAGCCAATAACCTTGCTAGTAAACCATGCAATGGGAGATTCAAATGAAGACAGGGGCAAGAATGCCAATATCCCCAAGAATCAAATGGAAATGAAAATGTAATGCAACTATGATAGAAATGGAAATGCAAGCTATGCAAGCTAAGCTATGAAAGGAAATATGCAAGTATTACAAAGCCTCCTAATTAAGCTAGATGAAGTAATCTAAAGCATAAAGGAAACTAAGCTAAATATGAAGCTATGAATGCCATGATAAATGAAACTAGAATAACATGTAGATGCAAAAGCCAAGAATGCTCCAAATCTTCAAAAGCTCCAAAGTGACTTAGAAAACCTGCAGCATAACATTAGAATAAAAAGTTGGGGATCTAGAATGAAGAAGAGAGCTCCCCTTTTATAAGAAATGAGAAAGAATGGACCATGGAGATTAAGAGGCAAAAGATTTAATCAATGGTGGAGCATCAAAAAGGAGCAATCCATGTGCACAAGATCCCTCCAATGAGAAAATAAGAGTTGACTTTTGTGCCCATATGAGACAAAAAGTGCTTTTCTTCTTTTTATAAAATAAGAATAATGCTTTATTTGTGCAACTTAGGATAAGAGGAAAAGTGAGGGCTTTTTATTTAATAAATGAGGAGGAAATTCCTTTTAATAAATAAAAACTTTAGGATAAAATGGTTGGCCCATAGAAAATAATCGAATAAATGATAGAATTAGGATTTGATCAAGGATAAGCAATTGATGATTTTAGCAAAAGGGGCTAATAGTCTAGATGACCATTTTTAGATGATTACATTTGCCCCTCTTTGACTAATGTGTGATTGATCTGGGAACACATTACGTCAAAGAATAGATCAGCCAAGAAGGCAATAGATAGAGATCTAACTCCAAAGAATGAAGTGCAGAGAGATAGAAAATCCTGCATGGTCAGCCTGGTAGCGATAGTACTGAACACTTAGGAAAGAGGTGGACAGTATCAGAACTTGAGATGAGAACTAACATGTCAAGCGCAAAGATAGATCGATCAGAGAAAATGGAATAGTCAAGCATATGCTCTGAAGAATAGCCAATAAGATATGATGTGTCTGCCCCCTCAGGATTGAAATCAAAATTACTTAGAGGGAAGGCAAAAGCAAGAGCAACATGATCAAATCACTAGAAATCATAATCGAAGAGAGAAAGAATGATAGAATAACCATCAAGAAATGAAGATATGCCCCAATTTGACTATAGGATAAAGATGAAGTGAAAAATAAAATGGAAGACTAGAAGTTTGAAAGAGATGGGGATGAAGAAATAAAAGATGCCCCAGTGAAGATTGAAGGATCAGGCCTCAAAAGGTTAGCCAACTGCACAGAAGAAGGAGAGATGCAATTTGGATGATCAAGGTGAACGCAGATTTTGGATTCGATCCCGAAATGAATAGAAAATGATGTGATATGAAAGACAAGAAACAAAAGACATGATCGAGAAGAAGCGAAAGGTAAGCGTAGTTTGAATAATAAGTTCGTGAAAGTTGAAAGGAGAGCTCTCTCCATATGCAAGATGCAAAACTAACTATCATGAACTTAAGAATGCAAGCTACTATGAAAAGTGGTTTACTTGCAAGGTCACAAAGCTATTAGACTCTAATATTCATCATTGAGCGTTATTGGTAGCATCGCAAGATTATACAATACACACTAGCATAACTATGTGGATCTGAATATGATCTATATCAGATAGGAATGTGGGAATCCCAGCTAGGCACCAAAGACATATAGGTCAAGATGACTAGTGCAGTGAGATTACCTAAGTTTAGTATAGCATGATTATACTCACATCGAGACACAAGGAAAGTCAAGATGGCTAGAAGTATGCACTCGCATAAAACAGTCAAGGATGATACCTTGTAGATCCTAGAGTCAAGTGGAACAAGCATAAATGCTCATGACAACCAAGATCAACAAAATATGCCCACAGGCAGAAAGCAAATAAAACATGTCCTCGTGCCCTAGTCTTCTAGCTCGGCATCATCGAAAACTATTAGGGAGAGAACACTTAGCAAAGAAATCATGATAGATAGCACATAGAAATAAAGAAAATTTCAACAAGTCAAGTGTTTAAGTGCATGTGTGTAGGTCATAGAGTCAAACTTTGAGTATCGCATCTGCTAGTGAGAAATATTGCATCATTTGAGACTGCGGATAGGATATCTGATAAGTGTTGAGAAACACTTGACGCTAGGGTAGTGTTGAAAAACACAGTTGGGGTAAGTGTGACTATTTTTTGAGATTTTGAATTTTTTGATTTTTTTGGTGAGACATCAAAGCGCCTATTGCTAGGTTTTCACTAGGATGCTCATTTTTTCAAGACACTTTCAAATTTTTAGAATTTTTGACAATATATCATTTTTTTGGATTTTTTTAGGATCAATAAGGTATATACAAAGAATGCCCCCAAATAGAATGGGCATCAAAATCCCAAGCAAGATCACATCGTGTAGTCCCAATGTCTAGGAAGGTGGAGGACAGGAGGGATTAGCAAGCTGGTGGAAGAGATGGAAGATAAGAGAATGAAGGAGAATGAATGGAAGAAATCCTCAAGAGAAGACTCCTCAAGGGTACCCAAGCTAGGGAAAAATTGTCATGCAAAGCACATTTGGACAAGCAATAAAAGGCCAACATAGGATAAGTCACAAAAGCGTAATGTAAAAGAAGGAAAGGATGCAGTCCAAAGGAGTAGACATGTCAAGAGACTTCATAGCATCGTGTTTTACTCTTTTTTATTAGATCAAGACCAAAGGGGAAAAGGATAGCAAAAGGCTAGAATGAATGGAGGGAAATGAAGGATAAACATGAATGGAATGAAAGCAAGATAATTGTAAGATAGCTCACAAGATAGCCAAATGTTTGTGTATAGATTAACATTGTCAAGATCAAAGAGAGAAGATGAAATGGATGAAAATATGTAAAAGAACTATGCATGACACCTGATTGCCAGGTTTTCATCATGGTACTTATCCAAGGCACCACAAAGGAGTGGTTTTCACCATAGGATGAATTTATTTCTCTTTACTTTTGCTACCAAGGTGCCTATTTCTAGGTTTCCACCAAGGCACATTTTCAATTTTTTCATTTTTTTCTGTTTTCTTTTTTCTATTTTTTGAAAAAAAAAATTATTTTTGGAAGAAGGCAAGCTTTTTAGATAATGCTCCTTGAAAGGATAAATCATTATATGCCAAGAATTCAAAATGATATCCTCAAAGATGCTGATAGGGAAAGGAAGATGAAAGAGAAAAATGGACAATAAGGTTTTATGTAAAGTGAGTGAGGTTGGAAGATAGGAGGAATAGGCAAATGAGGAAAAAGGATAGAAGGTAGAAAGATAATGAAAGGAAGGATTGTGAAAGGGTAGATGGAAAGGAAGGAAAGATCAACATCAACACACACCTTGAAGGGTGGCAAGAGGGTGGAGAAAATGTGAATGAAGGAATACGAGAAGGAATATGGTGAATGTTTAGCAGAGGTTGCGGTTTAGGCACATGGAATGAAAAAATGTTTTTGGAAGAAGATGAGGCAGAAGCCTTTGGAAGCTTGAATGTCAACTTCACTTTTTTTTCAATATTAGACTCTTTCAAGAGAGACTTTGGAATCCATATAGCCTTAGGCTTTTCATTTCTTTTTGATGATTTAGAGAGAATATCTTCAATGATGAATTTTGGAACATGTCTTGTAGTTTTCTTCTTAGATATCTCTTTTGACTTTATGCCTCCATGTCAATTAGAGTAGACATGGTGATCTTCTTTTTTTGATGGATTCTTGTATTGCTTTTTTTCTTATATTGAACATTCAAGTTACTTCCAAAACACTTGGGACTTGTGGAAGAAGAAGGAGAATATGATTGATTTAGATGAGTGGGTGGATGAAAAGGATTCAAGGGTATGCATCTATGTTGATCTTGAGGAAAGATAGGAGATGGAGGGACGTAAGGACCCAAGATGGATGAAGAATTAGGAGAGTTAGGAGGGGAAAGTGAAGGGACATAAGGGCCCAAGATGGAAGGAAGATATGAAGCCTTTGGTATTGGTGGAGGAAGTCCAAGGATGGATGTGGAAGACGCAAAAGGATAATCAACCAATTCATTAGCATTTATATGATAGCCAAGGACATCAGCATCTTTAGAGTGAGCATTAGGATTTTCAATAGGATCGTGAACATGTTGAATAGGAGGAACTTCTTTGATAGGAATTTTCAAAGCTTGCAAAGACTTAGGAAGAGTAGAAAGTGGAGGTGAACATGTAGTGGTAGAACAAGAAGATGGAAGACTTTGATCTTAACAAGTTGCTTTGGATAGCATAAGTGCATCATTTTTTTCTTGATTTTCAATAGGCTTAACATTGTAAGTAACAACACTATTTTCAATAACCTCAATGGAAGTAAGGTCATCTTGATTTTCAATAAGCTCAATGGTGTGAGTAGTAGCTTGATCTTGCTTAGGAGATGGTGGAATGAATGTGGAAGAGTGTAGAGGATCAAAAGAACCATGAAGCAGATCAGAGACGTCATAAAAAGGATTGGATGACATGGAGGGTTCTTGATCTTGATATTTTTTTATATTCTTTTCTTTATCATTTTTAAAGTCCTCTTGACATGGAGCCACTTCTAAGGACAAGGAAGCATGTTGGAATTGCATGGAAGATTTTGGAATAGATGGTGAAGGACTAGCCGAAGTAGGCATTATAGTGCATAAAGGCTTAGGCTCTTTAGTTTAGCATTATTGAAAGTATTTGCAGCCAAGTGAAGGCTAGCTTGAGTTTCTTTAAGAGGTAGACCTTGAGGATAACTATAGGGAATTGCATGAAAAGTATTAGGAATTTTTTAGGATGAAGGATTTGCGAAAGATTTGAAAGACTCAGAAGCTTTAGGAAGTGTATGGTTATTGGAGGAAATAGGGGATGGAAGGGGACTATCACAAGACAAAGGTTTAGCATTAACATGATCTTGCTTGAGAGTGTAATCTTTATCTTTAGCATGAGAGTTCTTAGAGGAAGGATTCTCATAGTAGTGATGTTTCATATCAGCATGGTACATTTTATATTCCTCAATAGAAGTGGATGCATCATCTAGGTATTGTTTGCAGAAATCATCAAACTCCTTTTCAAAATCTAAATCATATGGATCACCATCATAATCTATCCAATGTGGCGACCCATTTCCAGTAAGCATGAGCCTACGACTAGGAGGACTCTTAGGAATAGAGGTGTCATAGGTATCACAAGGGCTATCATATTGGTCATCATGGTACATCTTGAGATGAGGACTAAGACTCTTGGGAGAAGTAGAAGAGGAATGAGATCTTGAAGAAGAGGAAAATGAAGACCAAGTGGAGGAAGAAGACTTGGATAATGAGGAATGCAAATAATGTCTAGAAGATTCATGATAAGATTTGGAGGATGAGGAAGGATGAGAAGAATTAGAAGATGAAGAATGTTTGGAAGCAGGATGGTGTGCCAAGATCATGCGTAGGATTCTTGCAATGGCGTCTAATTCAATCAATTTTTCTTCTACTTTTTCCATAAGTTTATCATCCATGCAATTTTTGGAGGAATAAAGATACTCTTTGAATTGAGCAATGAGTTCAAGATCATCCATTCTTAAGAGAGGTTCCATAACAAGATAATTGAAATTCATGGTTCCAAAAGAGGAGGAATCAAGCATGGAAGAAATGAATAGAAGAGATGAAATAGAAGAAGGTAGACTAGATAATAAAATGAAAAGAATAAAAAAGACATGAAGAATTTAGGAAGAATCATGAAGAAAGAAGAGAAAGGATGAAAATGGAAGACTAGGAAGACATGGAAGATATGGAAGAAAGAAGACCAAGAGTCATTTTGTGCAATTTGATACCATTTGAGTTCATTTGGATGTTGAGAAACATGTCATGGCACCTAAGATCCAACCTGGACTGACCAAGGAAGACTGGGAATGGAAAGAATCAGCTTCAGATTGTAGACAACTGTGAGACAAAAAAATAAGTTTGTGTGATAGTTTCCAGGCAAGCAGTGCGACTCTTGACCAGTGAACATGCAAACTCAGTTTTGAAAGCAATTGGTCAATGTTTCAGTTTGGCAAGTTTGATTTCATAGTTTAGAATATAGTAATAATAGATAATAGATAGGTTTGCAAAAAGTAGGTGATCAAACATGTCATAAAACACTTGCACAAGGGTGAAAGCAACCTTACCAAGACAAGCAATTGTGATATCAAAGCAATAAAATCCTATGAATGCTACCGTGATGTTTGATGTTTGGGAATGTTCACATGGGTAGATCACAGTGAGAACACTTCAAGCACTTACTAGCCTAAAGGACAAAGGCTCAATACTTATCAACTTGGCCCACACTTGATGTTCCATTGCCTCACACAAAGTGGTTGCCCACAATAGATGTTTGCTTTGTCGTGGAGGTGTCAATGACACAACCAAAGGAACACAGATGGTGAGTAATCTTGGGGTGATCCGGGTTATTCTACTTGGATCAATCCTTGCACCAAGAAGCTAAGCAGCAAAATAGGGTAGCTTCTATCTATGGTTCTTACTAAGGGCTTCTGTTCGTAATACTCCCCTTGCTCCCCGAAGGGACTCCTTACCTTGTGGCCAGTAATGGACCTTGCGGTCACAAGAGTACCTTAAGAATTCTTGCTTAACATTTTCTTCATGGTCACAATCACACAAGTACTCACATTAAGCATAGACAAGTACTATGTCTACCAAGGTTTTGTGTCCTTGATAGCCTTGAGTTTATAGTGGGTTGGAATAGCTCGGTATTAGCTTGTCCCCACTTGGGTCATTCCTCTTGATTGCTCAAGAGTAGGCCTGCTAAAAGATTCTAAAACTAAACAAAGAGTAGATCAAATTTTGAGGTTCAAGGTTTTTGGTTCACCACAAGGGTGAAGAGCATACTCCCCTATCTCAAAAATTTCTTCCAAACACACCAAGCAAAGATTCAATTACCCCCTTGCTTTCAAAATCCCAAGATGGGTTAAGATTTATGTTTCACCACAAGGGTGAAGAGCATACTCTCCTACCACCTCAAAATTCTTACAACAAGGTATTAAGTGCCTATGAAATGAAACAACTAGTATATGCCGCACTCAATAAAGAAAGTAATTAAACAAGCACTTGATTTGGTTTTTATGCTTAAGGCAGGCCTGCAAAAACCATTAGTAGCCCTCTTTGACATGCATTCTTTTGGAAAATTCCAAGCAATGAGAGAACCTACAAGCACAACTTGTTAGCTCCACAATGGTTAACACATCAAAAATCAGATAATCTACAAGTAAAATAACTCATCAAATAGAAAAATTTGAAAATGAACCCAACATGGTTAGATCAAGCTCGAAAAGAGCTTTCCAATGATATATCACACTTAAAATTTTGATACCGTTTGTGAAAATTTCTAAAAAATGGGTGCCAGTTTTCCAGAGTGGCATGGATTCTGAAAACGCTAAAATTTTCAAAAAGATAGCAAAAAACCTGAAACAGCTCACTGTCAGGCAAAATGATTGTACAGTCACCAGAAAGGTTGTGTGACACTATACAGTATACTGGGGTGACATTATCTTTCTGTGCAACACTTCTCTGTACCTGCAGGTGACATAATGTTCTTAACAGTGTGACATTATCCACCAAATAGTGCGTCACTTTTAACTGGTAAAGTGTTGTGCCGCTGTACAAGAAAATGTCACATGACACTGGTGAAAAATGTTGTACGACACTCTGAGACAAAAAAACCAAAGACTAAAAATAAGCTAAAAAATGACAAAAAATTTGACGGAAATGTAGAAAATAAAGGACAAAACACTAATGTTTTGCCCCATGGTGGGCACCAAAAATGTACACACTAAATAGTGCACTTCTCTAAATCAATACTTCCAAGAGAATCCATGGATTGGAAACCTTGAGAAATTGATTTAGAGCTCCCTAGGCATAGAGTGCAAGGGTTTTAAGAATGCTCTCAGCTAGAGCTATTAAGCTAATAACCTTGCTAGTAAACCATGCAATGGGAGATTCAAATGAAGACAGGGGCAAGAATGTCAATATCCCCAAGAATTAAATAAAAATACAAATGCAATGCAACTATGCTAGAAATGGAAATGCAAGCTAAGCTATGAAAGGAAATATGCAAGTATTACAAAGCCTCCTAATTAAGCTAGATGAAGTAATCTAAAGCATAAAGGAAACTAAGCTAAATATGAAGCTATGAATGCCATGATAAATGAAACTAGAATAACATGTAGATGCAAAAGCCAAGAATGCTCCAAATCTTCAAAAGCTCCAAAGTGACTTAGAAAACCTGCAGCATAACATTAGCATAAAAAGTTGGGGATCTAGAATGAAGAAGAGAGCTCTCCTTTTATAAGAAATGAGAAAGAATGGACCATGGAGATTAAGAGGCAAAAGATTTAATCAACGGTGGAGCATCAAAAAGGAGCAATCCATGTGCACAAGATTCCTCCAATGAGAAAATAAGAGTTGACTTTTGTGCCCATATGAGACAAAAAGTGTTTTTCTTCTTTTTATAAAATAAGAATAATGCTTTATTTGTGCAACTTAGGATAAGAGGAAAAGTGGGGGCTTTTTATTTAATAAAAAAGGAGGAAATTCCTTTTAATAAATAAAGACTTTAGGATAAAATAGTTGGCCCATAGAAAATAATTGAATAAACGATAGAACTAGGATTTGATAAAGGATAAGCAATTGATGATTTTAGTAAAAGGGGCTAATAGTCTAGATGACCATTTTTAGATGATTACATGTAGCAACATATTTCTATGAAAAACTCAGTAATTATGTATAAATTCAACATGTTTTATTGTCTCAAACTCCTCCAAACTATTCACCCCCTCTTACAAAGAGATACAAGGCCTTTTAAAAATGTTCTCCAACTTGCCCAACCCAAGAAACTAACTCAACTCCCCCCTATGACTATTAAACTTCCATATGTTCCAAAATTGCACCATGACAATATTTTTACATTTTTTGACAACTTCAACATTTTATAATAAATTACCCTCAAAACCTACTAAGGACCTATAAAATGACTCCATACCATGTAAAATGACCACTTAAGAACCTATTACATCTTTTTCAACATCAATCTTGCATAATCACTACAAAACCATAATTTTCCACTAAGGGCTACAATAGCATTATTTGACAACATTTTTCAAGGTGGTTACAATATAGAATTTTTCAAACCAAAAGGACCCAAATAAATTGTAAATGACCTCCTAAGGCTTCACTACATCCAATAAACCCACAATATTCAAAAACAACCTTTCTTGAGGTCTTAGCCCACCTAGGTGTACTTGTACCATACTCTTGGGGTACAAAGAAATTCATGCCCCATGAATCTTCCCAATGGTCTGCCCCAACCTTTGTATTAACACCTTCATGTCTACTTTATGTACTTTGTATTGGGATATTCACCCAAGGAACTAGATCCCATGTTCCTCTATCATGTTTTGCACCTTGCACTTGCTTGTCCTCTTCAAATGGACCTGATTTCTACTCCATGTCCTCCTTTACAACTATCAATGGTGTCTCGCAAGCTTTATGACCTGCATACAAAAGGTTAGAACAAAAAATTGCATTCA
This sequence comes from Chamaecyparis obtusa, assembly GCA_027943335.1. Taxonomy (NCBI): domain Eukaryota; kingdom Viridiplantae; phylum Streptophyta; class Pinopsida; order Cupressales; family Cupressaceae; genus Chamaecyparis; species Chamaecyparis obtusa. The sequence goes on from BSBK01005860.1 coordinate 2,701,238, forward strand.
CTATTATGCCTACTCCATACTCTTTCATGAGTGATTTCCATCTACACCTATTCTTTTTTCACTCCACCTTGATATTAGACATCCAAACTATGCTTCCTTCAACTTGCACATATGGTTCTTTCATCTTTATTTTAGAACATACCCAAAATCATTCATTGGTTCTTGTCTTGCAACTTTATGTTGCTTCTCTGACATACATTGACATGGCCTATACTCACTAAATAATTTCTCATCAACACTTACAAGTAGCCTTCTACATGTTTCTGCATACTTCACCTTTATCTTGTGCTCATGTTTGGAACTCTTCTCCATACTATTAGGCATCATTACCCTCATCATTCCTTCTTTAAAACAAAACCAATCATCTTCCTTGTCTTTTATGGAACATAACAGTGTCCCACTCATGGTTTCATTTTTCTACCCCAAATCAATTAGAGTTCTCTCCTTATGATCAAGTATCAAAAAATAGGCTATGGAAGTGCTTGACTACCTCTTGTCTTCTCTGATTTCTTTAGGATGTAGCAGTGTCCTATCCACACTTTTCTTCTTATCAAAAAAATTGGCCTTGGCCTCTCCTTGGCCTTCCACATTCTTGGATTTTACCAACATTGAGATCCTACTTGATCTCTCTATCACAACCATCCTTTCACCACTTGGGGTGACTACAACCTCATCTATTAGCCATCATCTTGGTTCTCTCTCCATTTCTTCTCAAGTTCATGACCTGCTATCATGGTAGATTGAAACTATTGGAGTTGATGAGTAAACAACCCATAGCTCCCAAGAACACCTGCATGCAAACACCTGTCACAGAAAGAGAGAGAAGCAAGATGCTAGAGAGGCCTAAACACATGGATCCATTAAAGAGGAGACATTCTTGATGTCCAAAAACAAAAGTTACAATTCAATAAAATGAATGTTTCTCAATTACAAAGTTATGAAAATAGAGGAGATCAATCCTTATAAAAGGAGATCAAAACCCTAAAAGGGTGAACAAACCTAGGTTGAATGATAATAATTAATAAAGCAATTAATTATTATATGCCTAAAGTTTAGCTTAAGCATAAAGAGATAATAAGTGACTTAGTAATTAAAATAAAACATGATTTAATTAATAATCAAACACTTTATTACTCTAACAACCCCCCTTAAGATAAACTATGGGAGAAGCTAAAAACCTAGAAATAACTACTGAAATAAAATGGGTCCTGACAAAAAATGGCTTGATCAGGTACCCAAATTAAAAAAAAAGAGTCTCTATAAAGCAGAGAAATAGAGAAAACCACGTGGGAAAAAATCTACTCCAAAAAGAGACGAAGACTAGTCTAAAGGACTAAAGAAGCCTCCAAAACTAGGAATGTTCCAGAAAATAGGAACAAGGATGAACATGTACAAAATCATTGAAGCAAGAAGCTGCAAATCTATCAAGAAGTAACTGATGATCTAAAGATCCTCCATTGAAATATGACAAGGTAGAGAAGACTGTAATCTGAATGAGTGCCTTCAAATGAAACTGCTTGAATCAGGAGGCAAATAACTAAAGTCAAAGCTACATAATAATGTAATTTGCAAGAGTGTCCTCAAATGCACTACTTGAATCAAGAGGCAAACAAAGCAAAAAACACATGAACATGAAAATACATATGGTATAAAAACACCAAAAGTTTGAAGAGCTAATCAATCAAAGCTGGAAGAGTGCATCCAAAAATAGGAAAGAAAAGAGTGTCCATATGATAAATGTGATGAACTACAACTAATTGAATACTTGAATGACTTGAAGATCAGTGATTAGAGATCACCGAGTTACTGAAATGATATGTAAGATAATTAAATCAATCATTATGTTGTCATTGATGTCAACTAGTTTTGACAGTACTTATCATGTAAGTTACAAACATCTAAACACTTGTAAAAAGAGAGAAAAGATGAAGAACTGAGATATCTACATGGAGAAAGATGGATATGACATATGAGGATAAGAAACACTTTGGATAACTTATTGATGAGTCTATGGTCTCATATTGTTGACTTGATTATGTTGCATTAATCTTTTATGAAGGAGGAGAAATTGTACAAGACAATATGGTCAGTAAATGAAGACTTCTATATACACCGAGCCAGTGTAGTGTATACCGAGTGACAATATTAACCGAGTTTGTATTCACCGATGTATTTCTTTGTTAACCGAGTATGGATGAAAGTATTAAATGCTTAGTTTAGTCGACAGATAATGATGAGCTGAAAATTGTTATGATTTCGAGATTGAGGATAAAGTTTGTTATGAGATCCACGACTAACAAAATTTGGAGAAGATCTAAAGGATGGAATTGAAATGTGTTATTGACATAACTGCCGAGGAAGGTTTAAGAGGCAAAATCTATGAAGAAGAATAAGTAGCAAAATCTGATGGTTGATATGAAAATGATTTATCTGTCTATATAAGAGATATGAGTTTCTTTATTGAAACATGACGGAAGAAAGAAGACTACTAAGATTTCATGTGAATACAGTTTCATGCATGCCTGATTAGACTGGTTGAAGGAGAACTGAACTATAGAATATTATCGAGCATCAAAGAGCTATTACCGAGTGAAAGTAAGTTGAGGAAGTGAATTGAAATATTGATCAGAGGATTTGTATGGGCTTAGAATAGATTTGAACATCTGCAAATTAAGTTGTATTGTAATCAGATCAACTACTATTTTAGTTTAACCATTGATATAGAAAATCTCCTAACCGAGTGGACTTAACCATCTTATGTTATACCCCTATGTCATTCAAAGGAATGTACATTGTTATCTTATTGACCCCATAGTGAATTTTGGTCGAAAGTTAACTATTAGTCTTAAATCCTCTAACAAGGTCACACCTAACAGTGTGTTTGTAACCTTTAACAGGGTTGGCTCTTCACCGAGCTCACTTCATAAGAGTGAAAATTATTTTGGGTTACCAGTCTCAGGTGGGTTTTCCCTTAGCAACGTTTCCATGTTAAATCATTGTGTTATGTGTTTCTATGATGATTGTTTTATTGTCATACTTTACATACTGCATATTTGATTTGGTCGGTAATCACAGTGAGTTAATTAACTGGTAATCGGTAAAAGGCACAAACAGTTTAATAGTTTATGTTACCGAGCTGCACAATTTATTGAAATTGTTTTGAGTATTACATATTTGTATTTGGGACTATAGGATAACTAATCTAACTAATTCACCCCCCTCTTAGTTATTCTAACAATTGGTATCAGAGCATATTGGTTGCTTTGACAAAAGTTTTAAGGACTTAAGAAAAAAGATTACAAGATGTATAAGAGGGAAGTGCGGAAGCTGAATATGGACAACTTTTCTACATGGAAAAGTTGGATGAGACTTCACATATCTAGAATTGGAGATTCTACATTACACTTACTAGACAATGGCTACATTCAACCACCGACTAGACCTTTGAGTCTTGATCAATTGAAAGATTGACATGAACACAACATGACTATGATAGAGATTGTTGTTGCTCTATCTGATGTTGAATTTGAGGATGTCAAAGATTGCACTATAGAAAAGGAGATGTGGGATAAACTTTCCCTAGTACATGATGGTGATGCAAATGTGATGAGAGCCAGAGCTAAAAGCTTGAGATGCAGATTTGATGATATGAAAATGAAGGAAGGAGAAAACATAGTATAGTACTCAAACTAAATTAAAGAGGTTGTCAATGCTATTCGTGGAGCTGGTGGTATCATTTAGGAGGATATTCTGGTAAGTAAAATTTTGAGAACACTTTTGCCTATCTATGCAATCAAAATATCTGAAATTCATGAAATGAGTTCTGCACCTAATAACACACTTACTCTTGATAGTCTGATTGGAAAGTTAACCACTTTTGAGCTGAACAATTATGATAACAGTGTTGTACCAATTGTTGAGTCTTCTTTTATGTCTTCTCTTAATATTGGTAAATCTAGTAGTAAGTACATAGAAGGAATGAAAGTGATAGCAATATCGATGATGAGATTGATGAACTAGAAGCACTAATGGTCTGAAGACTACATAAAGGTAAAGGAAGGTATAAGGGTAAATTACCTTTAGCTTGTTTTAATTGCAAAGAAGTTGGTCATGTTGCTGCTAGATGCCCGAACATGAAAGAAGATGAGAATGATAGAGACAGATCCAGAGGTGGAAGCTATAGCAGAAGGAACAACAGAAATAACTAACAATTCAATAGAGACAACCAATATCATAGAGATAAAGGTAAAAATGCATGTTACATTTCTGAAGAGAATGACACCGACACTGACACAGATGATGACATTGAAGAGGTGTTTGTTGCAATGAAAGATGATTCAGAGGAAGATGAAAGGTATGTAGAAACATCATTCATTTATAAAGTTAGTAAAAATGATACTTGGATCATTGATAGTGGTTGTACACATCACATGACTGGTGATGAAGATAAGTTTGATTATCTTGAGCATTATAATGGAGGATCAGTAAAAATGGGTAGTGACACACCTTGCATGGTTAAAGGAAAATGATCTTTATTGATAAATGATAAAATCAGATGTGATCATGCTTATTGGGTAAAAGGACTAAATTACAATTTTCTAAGTGTAGCATAGCTTAACAACTCAGGTCATTGAGTGGCATTTGAAAGCAAGAAGGTGAGAATCTATGATGAAAGTGGAAAGCTTGTCGGAATAGGAGGACAATCAAAAGGTAACTTATTTTATCTTGACAATGTTGAGACTTCTTGTTTACTGGTGAAAAATGAAGATTCATCATTATGGCATAAAAGGTTATGTCGTGAATTTTGATAACATGATTAAGATCAGTAGAAAAAGAAAAGTTAGAGGACTGCCTAGCCTAACTAAACCTGATCATGTTATGTGTCATCAATGTCGGAAAGGGAAGATGACAAAATCTAGTTTTAAAAGTAAAGACTATTCAAAAAAAAAAATCTTGGAGTTAGTTCACATTGACCTATGTAGTCCCATGAGAACTCAAATCTACTATGGTGATAGATACTTTATTCTATTTGTTGATGATTATACTACATTGATGACTATTATGTTTTTAAAAGAGAAATATGAGGCATTTAAAATGTTTAAATGGTACAAAGCTAAAGTAGAAAAAGAAATTGGAAAAGAACTGAAATGCTTGAGGTCTGATATAGGTGGTGAGTTTGTTTCTGATGAATTCACTAACTATTGTAATGAGCATGGCATCAAAATACAAGTTTTGACACCTAGAACACTGCAGCAGAATGAGATTACTAAAAGGAGAAATAGATCTATTGTTGATTGTGCAAGAACACTGATGATAGAGAAAAATGTTGCATAGATGTATTGGAGAGAAGCAGTTAGCTTAGCTATATATGTCTTGAACCAAGTTCAACTAAAGAAAGACACAAACAAGACACCCTATGAGTTATGGTTTGGATACACGCTGAATGTAAGTTACTTCAGAATTTTTGGTAGAAAATGTTTTATTCTGAAAGAAGATAGGAACAAGAAATTTGACTCTAAAGGTGATGAGAGAATATTCCTTGAATATTCTACTAAAAGTAAAGCTTACAAGTGTTTGAATAAGGTTACTAATAAGATGATTGAAAGTGCTAATGTTAGAGTTGATGAATTTGCTGATAAAAATGATGAAGAAAGCATTAAGGAACTGAAAGAATATGGTAGATTTGTTTATGATGAACATCCAGAGTATCTACCGAAGCCACAAGATGAGTTGACCAAGCATCAGGAAAATAACACTGAGGAACAACAAAGGGAAACTGAGGATTAGGAAGAAGCTATTGAGAAAGGAAATGAACCTGAATAGAATGAAAAACAAAGAAGAGATCAACTGCTAGCAAGATTTGTTAGAAGACATCATCCTGAGAATCAAATCATTGGAGATAAGCAAGAAGGCATGATGACAAGAAGTAAGTTAAGAAAAAATGTATGCTTAGTTTGTGAGTTTGAACCTAATAATGTTAAGGTTGCACTTGAGAATGATGAATGGATCAATGCTATGAATGAAGAGATTGAACAAATTGAGAAAAATAAGACATGGACTTTAGTACCTAGGCCGAAAGATAAAAATGTTATTGGTACTAAAGGGATCTTCAGAAATAAAATGAATGAAAATGGAGAGGTTACAATAAATAAAGCTAGACTTGTTTGTAAGGGATATGCACAACAAGAAGGTATTGATTATGGTGAAACTTTTTTACCTATTGCTAGACTAGAAGGAGTCTGCATGTTACTTGCATATGTTGCACATAAGAAATTTAAGGTCTATCAAATCGATGTTAAGTCATCTTTTCTTAATGGAATACTAGAAGAGGAGGTCTACATAGAACAACCAGAAGGATTTGTCGATCCAAATCAGAAAGACATGGTATGTAAATGTATAAAGCTTTATATGGATTGAAGCAAGGACCAAGAGCATGGTATGGAAGGTTACATACTTATCTTTTAAGTATTTGTTTTGTAAGAACTAGTGAAAACAACAATTTGTACATGAAAGGAGGATCTGATGATACTATTTTGATTGCTGAAATATTTGTGGATGATATGATGTTTGGAGGGCAAGATAATATTTGTAAATCTTTTGTTGATGAGATGAGAAAGGAATTTTAAATGTCAATGTTTAGAGAGATTAAATTTTTTCTAGGCTTGTAGGTTATTCAGCAAAAGGATGGAATTTTCATCACACAATCAAAGTACATTAAGGAAGTATTGAGAACATTTGGCATGGAAGATGCTAAAATAGTAGGAACACCAATGGTTACAGGCTGAAAATTAACAAAAGATGATGAATCTACAGAGGTAAATCAAACATTGTACCGATCTATGATTGGTAAACTAATGTATGTAGTACACAGTAGGCCTGATATTGCACATGCAGTGGGGATTGTTGCTAGATTTTCTACCAATCCAAAGGATTCACATATGGTTGCAATGAAAAGAATCTTGAGATACCTAAAGAAAATAGAGGATTATGGTTTATGGTATCCTAAGGAAGGAAAATTTGAACTAAGAGTTTACACCGACGTAGACTAGGCTGGAAATATAGATGACAAAAAGAGCACAACCGGAGGAGCACTTTTCTTTGGCGAAAGACTTGTAACTTGGACAAGTAAGAAACAACCTTGTATTTCTCAGTCTACTGCTGAAGTAAAGTATGTTGCTACTGCTACAAACTATTCAAAAATTGCTTATATCAAACAAGTGTTGGAAGGGATGAATGAGGTAATCACTGAGTTGATGATTATATATTGTGACAACACTAGTGCAATAAATATTTCTAAGAATCTTGTAATGCATTCAAAGATAAAGAATATATCAATTAAGTATCATTACTTAAGAGAACAAGTACAGGAGAAGCAAGTCAAACTGGAATATGTTATATCAAAGGAGAAACTTGCTGATATTTTTACCAAGCCTCTACCGAAGGACACTTTTGATTACTTGAGGACTAGACTTGGGGTTCGTCCCCTGTCTACCAGTCACTAATGTGATCTGGAGGTTGCATCAGCCTATTCTTATCAGAAGATCATTCATGTTGATGCAACATAGCTCACACTTTGGATTATGTCTAAGGTTGTGAAATATTTGAGGAGCTAGAATAGAGAATTTTCATATCAGTATATAGAGATACATTGTCTACACCGAACACAGAGAGTTACTTGGCTATTGTAGAGTTGTATATTTTTATGTTTTTCTTTGGCATTATTGTCAAAGGGAGAGAAGGATACAATATGAAAATCAGATTGTGTTGGAATCAGAGAAAGGGAGAGTTTGAATATCTATTGCTGAGAACAAGACCCTGAGGATGTAGGGAGAGCTTGCATGTAAATGTCTGTTATGTAACGTAGTGATTAAACATATTAAATATCAAGCTAGGGAGAGCTTACTGAGCTACAATATTTACTTACATAGTTTTAGAATACATCTTTGGTATGTGTATGGAATATTTCATATTGCTTGTGTTTCTATCAATGCCAAAGGGAGAGATTGATGAACTACAATTGATTGAATACCTGAATGACTTGAAGATCAGTGATTAGAGATCACCAAGTTACTGAAATGATATGTAAGATAATTAAATCAATCATTATGTTTTCATTGATGTTAAATAGTTTTGACAGTACTTATCATGTAAGTTACAAACATCTAAACATCTGTAAAAAGAGAGAAAAGATGAAGAACTAAGATATCTACATGGAGAAAGATGGATATGAAAGATGAGGATAAGGAATACTTTGGGTAACTTATTGATGAGTCTATGATCTCATATTGTTGACTTGATTATGTTGCATTAATCTTTTATGAAGAAGGAAGCAAAATTGTATAAGACAATCTGGTCGGTAAATGAAGACTTCAGTATACATCGATCTAGTGTAGTGTATACTGAGTGACAATATTAATCGAGCTTGTATTCGTTAACGCATTTATTTGTTAACCGAGTATGGATGAAAGTATTAAATGCTTAGTTTAGCCGACATATAATGATGAGCTGGAAATTGTTATGATTTCAAGATTGAGGATAAAGTTTGCTATGAGATCCATGGCTGACAAAATTTAGAGAAGATCTAAAGGATGGAATTAAAATGTGTTATTGACATAACTTCCAAGGAAGGTTTAAGAGGCAAAATCAACAAAGAAGAATAAGTGGAAAAATCACATGGTTGATATGAAAATAGTTTATCTGTCTATATAAGAGATATGAGTTTCTTTATTGAAACATGTCAGGAGAAAGAAGACTACAGAGATTTTGTGTGAATATAGTTTCATGCATGCCTGATTAGACTAGTTGAAGGAGAACCAAACTATAGAACATTATCGAGCATTAGAGAGCTATTATCAAATGAAAGTAAGTTGAGGAAGTGAATTGAAATATTGATCATAGGATTTGTATGGCCTTAGAATAGATCTGAACATCTGCAAATTAAGTTGTATTGTAATCAAATCAACTACTATTTTAGTTTAACCATTGATACAGAAAATCTCCTAACTGAGTGGACTTAACTGTCTTATGTTATGCCCCTATGTCATTCAAGGAATGTACATTGTTATCTTATTTTGACCCCATAATGAATGCTAGTCAAAAGTTAACTATTAGTCTTAAATCCTCTAACAAGGTCACACCTAACAGTGTGTTTGTAACCTTTAACAGGGTTGGCTCTTCACCGAGCTCACTTCAGAGGAGTGAAAATTATTTTGGGTTACTGGTCCCAAGTGGTTTTTCCCTTAGCAGGGTTTCCATGTTAAATCATTGTGCTATGTGTTTCTATGATGATTTTTTTATTGTCATACTTTACATACTACATATTTGATTTGGTCGGTAATCACAGTGAGTTAATTAACTGGTAATCAATAAAAGACATAGATAGTTTAATAGTTTATATTATCAAGCTGCAGAATTTATTGAAATTGTTTTGAGTGTTACATCTTTGTATTTGAGATTGTAGGATAACTGATCTAACTGATTCACCCCCCTCTTAGTTATTCTAACAAAATGATCCATCTCACTAGAATGCATAGGTACTCAGCCACTGCATCCTCCTAGTACACAGAATCAAATACTGAATACATAGCTCACACTAGCAAACCAAGGAAATAGTAGAACTAATAGTAGAAACCCCTCATAATGCTGACAAGGGAGTAATGATAGGTACACTGAAAAGATCATCCAATATGAATTACATGATAGCAGGAACATCGAAGGTGCAGAGATAATACAAACAAAAATAAAGATACCTGAGGCTAATGTCATTGGAGGAACACTCACATGAAAAAAGTAGATGGGAAACAAAGGCAAACATCAAACCCCCCTGACACTTTATAATGGAGTGTGAATATATAGAGCATGAACATGTGCAAAATCCCATACATGAAATAGAATGACACTTTATCTCAGTGCATGTGTATAAAAGAATGCTACAAAAGTGATGTATACACTTCTCAAAGAAGAGCGAAGGTTGCTAAAACAAAAGAACAACCAAAGATGAGCTATCCCTCAAAGGGAAGAGATTCTAGGACCTATAACATCCAAGATATCCACTAGATTGCAAAAATGAAATAATTTGAATAAAATGTACCTAGAGAAGAATCTAGAAAAAATTACTTATAGCACTAGAAAGCTCTCTAAACAAGATTTCCAATGATATATCATTTGCCCAAACTAGAGTCTGGATGTGCAAGATAGAGCTCCCAGGGTGCAAAATTGAACATCTAGCTTTGACAGTAAAAAACCTCATACAAAATGCAAAATCAAAAATTCAAACCTCTAGATTTGGATAGAGTTCAGAACCAACTTTCTGACAATATCTTGTTTTCCTGATTTGGACACCGTATGCTCAAGTTATGAGAAAACAAACCAATAGCTGGGACGGAGGGCCCAAAAGGGTGTCTGAAAGTGTTGATACAGTGTTGATGTCAGCACTTCACGGGCCTAAATTTGACGACCGTATGGCCATCATAGAAATAAAATAATAGGCCCCTAGGGCAAAAAAAAATATGGCCCCTAGTCACCACATGACCAGAGGCTTACTACTTGGGGACTGGAGCAATCGGGGGCTGGTCCCCCATGTGACCAAAGTGATGTTACAGAAGGGCTAAGCGTTGTGGTTTCTGTGGCTAATCGCTGGTCACTACGGTGATCGCGACCTGCATGGCAGTCATGTCGACAAGGACCGCAGGCTACCAATGATGACACTGACGTAGTGACCGTGACCCACCTAGCAGTGACCATGGCCCACCCACTAGTGGCTGCTCGGTGGCTATCAGGTGGCTGTCAGGTGGTGCGCTTGAAATGTTTTTTATTTTTTTAAGATCACCTGCATCAGCCTCAGGATGTGTGCCATGGTCGTACAACCCTAATACAAAACATTCCCACTGAATGCAGCATCATCCAAATTGGGTGTACCTTATATGGAAATAGGGGTTTTTGGCCACTACGAGCTCAATGATGAGGTCCATTTGAGCCAAAAATGCTCCAAAAAACTAGTGACTGCCACAGGATCCATGTCGAGCTGGTTGCAAATTTTATTTTCAAAAATTCTAACTTTGTCCAAATTGGCCAAACTTTATATGGATCTAGGGGTTCTTGGATGATGTGAACACAACTATGAGGTCCATTTGGAGCAAAGATGACCAGAAAAAGAGTTCCCCCCAGATTCAGTAAAAAACCCTTTAAAATGTAAATTTGACGAACATAACTGAATCTCTCAGGAAGAGGATAGGGGAAAACATATCTGAAGCTCTAATACCATATTGGAGTTAATTAGTAGAAAACCCAAAAATCCCAAGAACACCTACATGCAAACACCTGTCACAAAAAGAGAAAGTAAGAAGCTAGAGAGGCCAAAATGCATGGATCCATGAAAGATGAGACATTCTTGATGTGCAAAAATGAAAGTTGTAATTGTAAGGTGGAAAAATGTGATGGAAAGGTAGGGGTTTTAACAATGCACCTAATAGAGATCCTAAACCAACATTTACCACCAAACATGTAAATTGAAATGATAAGTAATGTAAATCTGGAAATTCTTGTATAACTATTTTCTGGTGTTTGTACTAGGTTTCAAGAAATTTTGCAAATGGATCGAGGATAGGAAAATAGAGATAGAGAAAACCTAGAAAGATTTTCCTTTTCTGAGAAAGGTCAATCTTGACCCAAATATAGGGGCACAATCATGCCCCTTTATGTCGACCTTGATCTGCATTGTTCCGACAGAAAATTTGTTTGTGGATCCCAGAAGTTTTCTGAAAAGGGTACATAGATCTGCTTTGCAACTCCGAAAACATCAATTGTAGATATCTAAAATGGTGTTTTGGGGTGGCTATATAGGGTTTTTCCTTAGTCAAAACCCTATTTTGGTGATCTCCACCTCCACAAATAGCCAAATGTAATAGAATATGTGTGTGTGTTGAATGTGCAATGCCAATATCTAATACTCTAGATTAAAAACCCTAGCATGAATTGAAATGAGAGAGAAATGCATAAATTTGAATATGATAAAGAAAGCATACCAAGCCCCCAAGGCTAAATTACTCCTACCAAACTCACAATCCGTAATTGCTACCCCATGATTGTATCTTTGAATTCTTGAATGTTGAAAATGGTGGATCAAGGAAGAAGGGATCTTTCTTGCTCCAAAGGAATGTCCACAATAGTTTGTCACAAATGATTTCTTTCATCAAGGCATCAACAAAATCTTGATCTTCTATATCATCCTCTTGCAATCTTGCATCATCATCACCTCATAACATCTTGCTTATTTCTTGATGTGTGATTATCTCACTTGATTATTGAAAATGAAGGCAAAAGAGAGTGCTTATTGATGCAAGGTAGGGGCCAAGAGGGGCCAAACAATGGCACACCCTAATGATCCAAGCCCGCTCAACATATGCAGAAGTAAATAAACAACAACAATGAGAGAGAGAATGCAAAAGCTTTCATTAATTTTCATCAAATAGACTCAAACATGCCAGGTTGTAAGGCCTTCCTGATTAGGGCCAGATATTACAATGAATTACAGAAGTCCTCAAACATGCGAGGATCTATCAACAATCTCTATTCTTCCTATCTTCTATCTTCTCCTCCAAAACAACCTCTAAACTACAACCAAACAACTACATTTATACAAGAGTCTACCAAACTGAGTCAACCTTCAGATCCACAATCAATAGAAGGAATGGTCAGATATGGGACCACATGCTTCCCAATGATTGATATCAACATTAAATCTGTGATCCAACATAAATGCACAAGTCAGCCACAATAGAAACTAAAACTAAACCTATCGGTGAGCAAAGAAAACTGAGCAGTAGACAAGCAATGCCGAGCGCCAATGAAACAACTGACCGCCCAGGAGATAACTGACTACACTCAATAACCAAAGGAAACCAACCAACTACTAACCAACTTGGTCAAAGAAAAAACTGAGCAACACAGACAAACTCCAAAATGTTTTTGGTGAGATAGGATTGCCAAGGACCCAAGATGCTCCTGCATCAGACACGTGAGGTTATTTTGAAATGATTCTCTGAATCATTTGGTAGGTATGATCTAAGCTGCATCCAACTCAGACTGTGAAATTCAAGAACTATCTTCCATCGGTCTATTCTTCCATTTTACCAAATATTCCATATATTATTTTCCTCTTGTACTCTTGCCAATTCTTTCCTTCAAAATCTATTCAATTTCTTCATTCTGCTTCTTAGGATATTCTGTTGGTACTGTCACTTCTTCATCAGGTTCATGATACTCATATAAATAAAAAATGTTAAAAAAAGGTGATATTTCCATGTCATCAGGTAACTCAATCTCATAAGCATTTCCACTATCAAATTTCTTCAAAATCTTGCAAGGTCCAAACTTTTTCATCTTCAGCTTCCCATATGTTCCAACAAGAAATTGACCTTTCTTCAAATGAACCATCACTTCATGACCAACATCAAAAGTCTTATGTCTTCTTGATCTATTAACTCTATTTTTATATTTCTGATTACTTCCTTCCAGCTTCAACTTCACATCTTCTTGCAATGTCTTCATGTACTCAGCAAATTTCACTCCTTCAGCACTTCTCTTACTTTCATAAGCAATGTCTCTTAAATGAGATATACCTCTCGGTTGTGTGCCATTCACAATCTCAAATGGTGTCTTTCCAGTACTCCTATTCACTAAATTATTGTATGCAAACTCTGCTTGTGCCAATATAGAATCCCAATTACTCGATGTGTCTCCAACTAAACATCTCAAAAGATTTCCCAAACTTCTATTCACAACTTCATTCTGCCCATTGGTTTGTGGGTGAAATGTAGAACTATATTTCAACTCAGTGCCAAATTTCTTCTAAAGGGTCTTCCAAAAGTATCCAACAAATTTACTGTCTTGGTCAGAGATAATACTCGGTAATCCATGCAATCTGATAATTTCCTTAAAGAAAAGATCTGCTACATGTACTGCATCTGATGTCTTTCTACAAGGTATAAAATGTGCCATCTTAGAAAATCTATCCACAACAACAAATATGGAATCATTACCTCTTACTATCTTCGGTAAGCCAAGTGCAAAGTCCATACTGATGTCAATCCAAGGTTTCTCAGAAATAGCAATTGGTACATACAATTGAGTATTCTGACTTACTCCTTTTGCAACTTGACAAATTCCACAACTTTTCACAAATTTCTGAACATCTTTATACAACTATGGCTAATAGTACTTCTCCTTAAGCAAATTCCATGTTTTATCAATACCAAAATGTCCAGCCAAACCACTACTATGCTTCTCCTTTATCAAATTAGTTCTCATTACTCCTCTCGATATACACAACTGGATACCTTTCAACAACATACCTTCCTGAATAAAATATTCATCCCATTTAGTATTTTGTTAATCTTGAATAGGTGCTCTGCACTTTCTCCATGGCTTAGAAAAATCAAGGTCAAACTCATAAGAATCTCTCATCTCATCAAAACCAAGAACTTCAATTTTCATCTCGGTCATCAAAGATCTTCTACTCAATGCATCAACAACTCAGATAGTGACTCCACTCTTATGCTTTATCACAAATGTATAACTCTGCAAATACTCAACCCATTTCATATGTCTCTAATTCAACTTATTCTGACTACCCAAATATTGTAAAGCCTTATAATCAGTATACAACACAAATTCACTCGGTATCAAATAATGTCTCCATTTCTCCAATGCTTGAACAATAGCATAGAATTCTTGATCATACACAGAATATTTCCTTCTAGCATCATTCAACATTTCACTAAAAAAAGCAACAGGTTTACCTTCTTGACTCAACACAGCTCCAATTGCACTTCCACTTGCATCACATTCCACTTGAAATACCTTACTGAAATCAGGTAATGCCAAAACAGGTAATTCAACAACCTTCTACTTCAGAGTTGTTGCCTGACTTTTAGTCACCCATTTTTTTTGGTAATATTGGTTTTATATGGTCATTTCAAGTCGGTCTTTTCAAGTCTGGTGTCTAGGTCTAAGTCTTCCCTAGGATAGGAAGTCTTTGTCGGGTCCCCCTTCATTTTCCATCTTGTTTAGTCGGGTGGGTTGTTATTAGAGTTTCATTACTTTGGGTAGGTTGTAGATCCCAACCCAGCAGAGATTTGTGCTCCAATGGATGTTCTTTCTCAGGAGAAATATTCAGATGTTGCAAAGAATCATAAACAAGGATCTTTATTTGGATAGTATAGTGCCAGAGCTGATGTAGAACATTCAAACAAGTTTATTCTCATATATCAATGTATAGAAGGTTGATTTCTTGCATAAATGACCATTGAAGGTTTGATATCTCAAAGTCTTCAATAAGGAAATAGAGGTACTCTTGAAAGTCTTCAGAATACATTGAATTTAATAACAATATAGAGATTTACTCTTTCTCTATTACATGTGGAAGGTTTGAAAGGTGTAATAGCATCAATTGAATAAAGTTCTAACTTTCCATGTGCTACGGTTTGTTATATGGAATATCTTTGCTATGGAGGTTAAACCTTCCTTATATGAAGTCATGGTTGATTGAACTATATTGAAGATTGAAGTATGTAGCTACTGATCGACATAGAAATATCATTGAGCCAGAGTTATAAGTCATATCATGTAATGATGAAACGTATATCAAATACAATGACTGTGCTTTCTTAAAAAGATCATAATTCTGAGCTTGGGCTTTTATTCTTGTTCGAGTTTGAATGTATATTCTGATCTTCAGATTGATCCTCATGATGGCATAAAGGTCAAATGAATCTCAGTGATGTGTTGGTCAATATGCGACAGAGAGTTGCAGAATGCACCATTGCCCAAGTAACAGTCAAAGTATAGAGCCTCGGCTTATTTCATTTTTGGAAAGATTTTGGTCATTCTTGGTTTGGTTGAAATCAATAACGGTGTCTAAAGTGTCTAGAGATGCAATTTGAAAAGTTATAATGTGATTTCGAAGAAGAAAAGACTGCTAAAGGATACAACAAAACTGAGTTAAGACACCTCTAACACATATTTTTTACAGTCGCTGAAGCCTATGATATTCATCATTTAGGTGCTTCTCTTGATTCTTTGAAGTAAAATGAAGCTATTGAAGAAAATGGCAGGAGATTTGATTAAGAAACAAAAGAGATTTCTCAAAGTGGGTTTTTCATTTTCGGCTACGCCATACCAATTTTGCACCAATAAGAGAGCGGTCGCATGATCACATAGAATAAAATAATGCCATGTAGTCATGCAACAATGAAATCTACTAGAACTTGTATGCACCCAAAAATGGTCGCCTAGAATTTGGGCCCCATTTATTTGATTTATCAATCTTGAATCATTTTGATCAATAATCAATATTTTCAACATTATCAATCTCTTGATCAAGTCTTAATTTTGATCATATATTAGATTTTTATCCTATGGGCTAATCATTTATCCTAAGTCTTTATTTGATTAAAAGGAATATTTCCTCCTCTTTTAATTAAATAAAAAGCCCCACTTTTCCTTGTATCCTAAGTTGCACAAATAAAGCATTATTCCTATTTTATAAAAAGGAGAAAATCACTTTTTGTTTCATATGGACATAAAGTCAATTCTTATTTTCCTATTGGAGGATACTTGTGCACATGGATTGCTCCTCTTTCAAGCTCCACCACTGATTAAGACTTTTTGCCTCTTAATCTCCATGGTCCATTTCACCTCATTTCTTATAAAAGGAGAGCTCTCTCCTTCATTTGCATATACCATGTTTTTATGCTAATGTTATGCTACAGGTTTTAGGTGCATTTGGAGTTTTGAAGACATTGAGGACTTGTTGCTCTCATCATTTAGTTGCATATTTACTTTCATAGTTGCATGATAATGGCATTCTTAGTGTAGATTTCTTTTTATGCAATAGAATAAGCTCACATAGTCTAAATAGGAGGCATTGTAATCCATTGCTATTTTCTTTCATAGATTAGTTGCATTGTACTTTCCTTTCATAGCTTAGATTGCATTCTCACTTAGATTTGCATTGCATTGCATGTTTGATTCTTGGAGATATTGGCATTGTTGCCCTTGTCTTCACTTGAATCTCTCATTGTGTGGTTGACTAGCAAGGTCACAAGCTTGTAGCTCTAGCTGAGAGCAAACACATCATAGTCCCTTGCAACTCCATGCATAGAGAGCTATGAGTCGCTTTGTGAGGCCTCATTCTTGAGCAACCTTGCATGTAATGGTTCATAGAAGTGCACCTTTTTAGTGTGTACATTTCTGGCACCCACCATGGGGCAGAGTAGATAGGCTTTGTCCTTTATTTCCTTGCATTTTCGTCATTTTTCGGATTATTTTTCAAAAATTTTGTAGTTTCAATTTTCTGTCTCAGAGTATCGCGCGATACTTCTTAGAAATATCACGCGATATACCTTTGTATAGCGGCGTGACACTTTGCATGATAGAAGAATCGCTCGCCAGTACTGAGGTATATCACCTGGCATCGAGTGAAGTATCACCCGCCCATAGTGTGAAGTATCACCCAGACTGAGGTATATCGCGCGACTATAGGAAACTGTGTTGTGCGATACTGGTGAAGTCTGAGGTATATCACCTGATCTGACAGAGACTTGCATTTCTAGTTTTCTCATCTGAATTTGATCATTTTTAGGTTGCTGTTTTATTTTACTGTATTTAGATACGTCTAACCTGCATCTTTTAGCTTGAATCTGTCAGTTTATTGCATATTTACATTTGGATTTTGATTCTCCTAACTCTTTTTGGTCTAACAAGTTGTGTTTGTAGGTGCTCTCATTGCTTGAAAATTGCTAAAAACGCATGTCAAAGTGGGCTACTAACAGTTTTTGCAGGGCTGCCCAAGCATAAAAACAATTTTTTTTTTTTTTTCTTGTTTATTTGCTTTCCTTTCAAGTGTGGCATTCACTAATTGTATTAGGAATCTTTAAAACCTTGTGAAAGAGATTTTGAGGTGGTAGGAGAAGTATGCTCTTCACCTTTAGGTGAATCAGAAAATCTTGACCCATCTTAAAGTTTTGGAAGCAAGGGAGTAATTGAACCTCTTTTGCTTGGTGTGTTTGGGAGAGATTCTTGAGATAGGGGAGTATGCTCTTCACCCTTGTGGTGAACCAAAAACCTTGAACCTCAAGAGTTGATCTATTCTTTGTTTAGTTTAGGATCCTTTAGCGGGCCTGCTCTTGAGCAATCAAGAGGAACGACTCAAGTGGGGACAACCTTGTCATAATTTTTCTTGGTGGCAAGTGATTCCAACTCACTATAATCTCAAGGCTATCAATGACACCAAAAACCTTGGTAGACATAACACTTGTCTTCATTTGATGTGAGTAGCTCATGGGATTGTGACCATGGGGAAAACATTGAACAAGAATGCTTAAGGTACTCTTGAGGCCGCAAGGTCCTAGTCCTTTATGAGGAGCAAGAGGGGTGTTGTGAACATAAATCCTTATTAAGAACCATTAGATAGAAGCCACCTTATTTTAGCCGCTTATCTTCTTAGTGCAAGGATTGATCCAAGTGGTTTACCCAGATCACCTTAAGATACTCACCATATGTGTCCCTTTGGTTGTGTCATTTGATATTTCCACGACAAAGCCAACATCTCTTGTGGGTAACCACTTGGTGTGAGGTGAGAGGGCATCAAGTTGTGGGCTAAGTTGGTAAGTATTGAGCCTTGACTTTTTAGGATAGATTTGCTTGAATTGTCTTCGGTTGTGTGATACCAGTGCAAACGTTCTTACATACAAATAATCGGTAGCATTCATAGGGTGCTTTTTAATTCTGATATCACAAGTGTTTGTCTTGGCAAGGTTGCTTTTGCCCTTGTTTCAAGTGTTTGAGACCATATTTTGATCCCTTACTATTTGCAAACCTGCCAAAATTCTGCTGATATTGTGACTGAAATCGAAAACATCAACCCTCAGACTGAAAATTTTGACCAAGCAAACCCAAAAATGAAAATTTTAGACAATTCTGGTCAAGAGTTGAACAATTCTGCAATAGTATCGTGCCCTGTAAAGCGAATTATCGTGCGATACTTTGTGCTTGCTAGAAATATCGCCTGCTTTGAAGAGAAATATCATGTGATATTTCACCCCTGACAGACTATCACCCAACCCGCCTGGAGTATATCACTCGCCAGTACTGAGGTGTATCACCTGGCATCGTGTGAAGTATCACGTAGTTATAGGTATATCACCCCAGTAGCCTGGAGTATATCACCTAGTTAATTTCTGTCATGCTTACACTTTGGCCAGTTTCAGTTGCTGTTAATCAGGTTAGGTCTTAGAGTAGGCTTCTTGCCCCGATGTTTGAGACATGTCTTGACTCTAAATTTCTAGTTTTAGTCCTCCAAGATAGCATCATTTGATTTACGAAATCACTTTGAAATAATTGTCAAGTTAGAAGGTCATTCTTGGTGCCAAGGTTCATCTCTAAGATTGTTAGCTACATTCTTGGAAAATTTTAGTACTCTTATTGTCCAAATAAATTTTCATTTAAATCTCAATTTCAATTATCTTTTGGCCTAGTCCAACCTCCTGATTCAAAAGTGCAAGGGTAGTCACCCTTTGATTTAAAGCACCTCTTTGACAGTGTTGGTAAAGCCTTTTTTTTCTTTTCATTTCTCTTTGGACAATAGAGGACTTTGATTATCCTAGTTTGACGTTGACACTTTGAGAGGTCACCTTTTCATTGAGAGTATCTTTCTTTCATGTCAGTTACAACAAGGTACCAAGTCAATCAAGGGAAGTGACCCCGTGTTGCCTTTAGTCAGTTACCACCTGTTAAGACTCGTCGACAACTTAAGGGAAAAGGACCCCTTTTTGACCAATCTCCTAAGAGTGAATCTGAGGTCTATTTTAATTCGGGAGCTAATCCTAGTGAAGTGAGAACCTCTTTCATACCACTTTCATCAAGCATGGACATGAGTTACACTTTCACCTGACAACAAAGAGAAGTCATGCATCAAACTCTTGAGGATATCTTCCAATGACACAGAAGAGAGTATGGTGGTTCTTCTCATTCTAGTCCACCCGAGTCACCTCCCAACAACGCGAGGTATTTTGATACTCATCGACGAGCCGAAAGACATCATAAGAAAACTCACTCAGATTTAGGGTCACAACACGAAGACCAAAACAATGAATCTAGTGATCACCACATAAACGTAGCCAATGCAATAAGGCATTTGAGACAAACCTCCCCACTTAAAGACACCTCTTGATATGAAAATACAAGATTGAGAAGCATTGAGAGAGAGAAGTAAGCCTACTTAGATGAACAGGCTGCTAAAAAGGAAAAATTCAGACAACTAGAGGAAGAGGAACGTGCATTGTTGGATATACAGAAAAGAGTTGCCCAAGAAGAAGAAGATAGACTCTATGCACAACAACTCCAAAGCTGATTTAATAGGAGGGGAACCAATAGTGGGGCCAACTCACCCCCATCTACCCCTTCCCCAAGCCCTAGAAGAAGATCAAGGACACTCTCACGATCCCCAAGCCCTAGAGGAAGAAGGGTTTCAAGATATGACCATCATAGGAGACAGTCATCTCATAGACATTCAAAGCAACCCTCCCAATGAGCACATCATGGCTCACAATATGGAGGAAGTTATGCTAAATTTGATCATATGGATTTCATGACTATGCAACAAGAACCATCCTTCCAAGCATATGTGGAGCAATATGTGGAACAAAATAAAGACCAATTCTTGGAAAGTCTTATTAACAAAGGCGCTAAATTTCCATATAATTTTTATGTTCACCAAAAGATCAAGAAACAGAGCCCTTCAACTGATGATGTGATCTTACAAATGCAAAAGGATATAGACAGGATGAAGGCTCCCAAGAGCACGTTTCATTTGGATTCCATATGTCCTAACCCCATTGACAAAAGTGTGGTGATGGTAGAATTCCCTAAGAAAGTTGAGTTCCCAACATATGACAAATATGATGGCACTGGTGACCCTCACGACCATGTTTGACAGTTCTACATAATGAGCTTTTCCTTTCACCATGAAGACTCCTACTTGATGAGATTATTCCCAAGGAGTTTAAAAGGTCAAGCCATGGAGTGGTTCACCAACCTTTCCCCTCTAGTAAAGACATTTAAAGAACTTGTCCAAAGGTTTGTTCAGCATTTTGCTTACAACCTATCGAGGTTGGTCACAATGCTTGATTTGTGCAAACTCAAGAAAAATCAAGGGGAATCTTTTATCACATTTTTACAACGATGGAGGTGATTGTGTTTAAAATACCCAAGGACAATTCCTGAAGAGGAGAGAATTGATATCATTGTGAGCAACCTAATACCAGAACTAAGATATGAAATCAAGAAAATCCTGTTTAATTCCTTTGATACTATGGTAGAGGTGGCATGTTGCATTGAGGATGTCCTAAAAGAACAAAGAATTTTGGCTAAACCAACAAACAACAACAATAGCCAAAATAACAATACTAATGGTAACAAGGACAAAAAGAACTCCTATTGGAACAAAAACAAGCAAGTGGTCAATGACGGAGTTGTTGACTCATCTCAAGTAAAAAATGAAGGAGTTCTTAACCTCTCCCATGCAATTCAAGCTATGAAGCTGCAAACGTCTTCAACACAACAAGATAAACCTAAGTATCAAAGGAGATCTAAAATGGAGAAAAGACAATTTACCAAATTGGGAGAATCTTATGCAGATGTTTTTAAGACATTAGTTGCTCATAATTTGGCACACCCACAAGATCCTACAAAACATCGTATACCGGATCCTTTACCTCATTGGTGGGATGCGAAGGCTTTTTGCGTTTTCCATAATGGGATTGGACATGACATAGAAAATTGTTTTAAACTCAAGCATCTTGTCCAAGACCTTATTGAGAAAGGACAACTACAAGTGGATGGGTTAACCACTAATGCGGATTATAAAGCCTTTAAAGAGCCCTTGCCTAAATATGAGAAAGGAGAGAATTCTAAGAATGGCAAGGGGGCTATCAACTACACCTACACAAATGCGGAGAACGTTATTAACATGCTTGAAGTTGTGGATGATAGTGTCAACATGATAAGAGGGAAAGATCCTTGTGGACATAATGTGGACTCAACTCCTATGACTGATGAAAGACCCGCTGTGGTAATAAGAGGTCCTCACTCACAAAGAATGCTCCAGTCCCTCAATGTTGTCACTAGGGGGCAGGCCCAAGTGCCCATTATCATTAGAGGTCCTAGCACTAGCAAGTCTAAGCAGCCCATGTCCAAAGGTGCTCCTCCCAAATCTGCCATTGGTCTTGATTCCAATTATAATCTTATTAACCAACTACAACGTACACCCATGCAGATATCCATTTTTGAGCTTTTAGAATTGTCTCCTAAGCACAAGTGCGTCCTTGAGGATGCTTTGCGAGTAGCCAACGTCCCTAACAACTTAGATATTGATCAATTCTAGAACATGATCAACCATTTGGCTAGCCCTCATTACCTCACCTTCTCAGAAGAAGATGACAAATCCCTCAGTCACCCACATAACTTGGCCTTACACATCGAAGTCATGATTCATAAAACCCGTGTTAGGTGTGTACTAATAGATGGGGGTGCGGGGCTCAATATTTGTACCCTGAGTTTGTTGCTGGCTCTAGGATATTCCGAGAACGTCATTGACACCTGGAAAAGGATCACAATCAAAGCATATGATGAAGCAGAAAGAAGTTCTAAGGGATTGGCCATTTTGCCTATTCGCATCGGTCCAGTAGAAAAAGATATCTTATTTCAAATTATTGATGTTGGACCTTTAGCCTACAACATTTTTCTAGGTAGGCCATGGATTCACGAAATGCAAGTAGTCCCATCAACATATCACCAGTGTGTTAAGTTTCCCCATAACATTGTAGAAATTTGCATCCCTGGAGATAGTGCTTTATCAGTTAATAACATTTCTACGGGATCACATGTACCTTTGAATAGGGAAGCTGACAGTCCTAGTAGTTCACTTGAACAATGCAAGCAGAAGTTCAAGACCATAGATCTTGGGATGGGAGATTATAAAATTGATTCTTTTACAAACATGCCAATCTCTCCTAGGTCTTATGGGAGACCATCACCAAATGTGAAGCCTTCATCATCAGCAATGACATTATTTGGGAAATTTATTGAGTCTTTGGTCCCCATTCAGGAAGAGAAAGAGGAAGTTGCTGTAAGGGACTGGATCTATCATGAGGAGAAATACAAACACAATGAGAATTTTGCTCCTTCACCTGAAGCTTATGGGAGAGGGTATACAATGGTTAAAAATATGGGATATCCAGGATATGGTCCCCTTAGTCATAGGCTGGATGCTAAAGCTAAGCCTCTTGATCATGCTCTTTTTGGATGAAAGAATAAGTCCATAGTTGGCTTAGGTTTTGAGAATAAGAAGAAGAAAGGTGTCCCTGTACCAGCTGTGATGGACAGTGACAGTGATTCAGACTATACGCCTGATCTTTCTAATCAACAAGATGTGTCTGATGATTGGGTGCTCTCAACAAATATCGTTTGGGGAGATTCCACAGATTTGATACTTGACAGTCCTACTATCCCAGCTGTGACAGATAGTGACTATATGACTGCTAGATCGATAAAGGAAAGTGTTACTATCCTAGCTACGACGGATAGTACCAATACTAGCACTAGAGAGGGGGAAACCCTTCCTAACCTTGAGGCTTCTACATCATGAGGCCTAAATGATGACTCAAACATAGATTCTCATGAATATGAATGGGACTCACTTTCAGATGCAACAGTTGATCTGGATGTAGATATTGTCCATGCTTATAGTACCCAACCCGATGGAGCTAACGAGCTTAGTGGAGGACTAGAGGAGTGCACTCCTCAAATTGCCTTAGTGGATGACGCTTCATTTGGTAGGATGAGTCCTAATTTAGGTATCTTAGGAGAAGACTTGATGAACTCTAATTATATGGTCACCAGAGATGACACCTTTCGCATAAACAACATTGAACCAGTCATTGACCTACCCCTTGTTCACTTTAACCTAATTGATTGGTCTCAGCGCCATCAAGAGCCTACATTCCTCACTTTTTAGAATGATTACAAAATTGCCTGCTATCTAAATGCTCTTGAACCCATGGCTTCTTCCACCAGTGAACCAACAACCAGCATGACAGAGCCTGCTATTAAGTACCTCAGTCTAAAAATAAAAGAGAAAAAGAAAAATAGGTCTGATGGCGAAAACCACTTTGTGGCGGTGTCAGAACCAAAAATAGTAAAAAGAAATGACGCATCCGAGGGTGAAAACCTCTTTGAGGCACCTAAGGATGGGGTACTTAATAACTTGCCGAGTTATTTCTAGGATAGATCATCAGTATTGATTGAGCCAACAAAGCCAGTCAATTTGAACATAGAAGAAAATTCTCAAATAGTCCATCTTGCTCAGTCTTTATCAGAAGAAGAGACCAAGGCATATGTTCAGTTTTTACAGAAAAAGAAAATTAATTTTGCATGGACCTATTCAGACATGCCAGGGCTTGACACAAATCTTATCATGCATCACTTATCCATAGCTCCAGGAGTCAAGCCAGTAAAATAGAGACTCAAAAAAATGCATCCACATGTAGCTCTCCTTGTCAAAGGGGAATTAGAAAAACTTTTGAGAGCTGGATTCATTAGAGCCATCGATTATGCAGAATGGATCTCAAACATAGTACCAATTTTCAAACATGATGGGTCCATTCGTGTATGTACAGATTTTAGAGACTTAAACAAAGCATGCCCAAAGGATGATTTTTCACTTCCAAACATTGACATGATAGTGGACATGACAGCGGGCTATGACATATACTCTCTAATGGATGGTTTCTCAGGGTATAATCAAATCAAAATAGCTCCTAAAGACCAAGAGAAAATAGCATTCACATGTGCATGGGGAACCTATTGCTGGAACATCATACCATTTGGATTAAAGAATGCAGGAGCAACCTACCAAAGAGCTATGACCACTATCTTTCACGATATGATGCACAAAAACATGGAAGATTATGTGGATGATACCTTGGCAAAATCAAGAAAATGGGACACACACCTTAATGATCTGGAAGTAATTCTAGATCGCATGAAACAGTTTCAACTTAGATTGAATCTAAAGAAGTGCGCATTTGGCGTCACCTCAGGCAAACTTTTAGGATTCATAATATCAGCAAAAGGTATCGAGGTTGACCCCGAAAAGGTCCAAGCAATTCTAGATATGCCACCTCCTCAAAATATCAGTCAAATGAGAAGTCTTCAGGGACATCTTCAATCAATTAGGAGGTTTATTTCTCAACTTTCAGATAGGGCACAACCCTTTAACAAGACATTACATAAGGGTGCTTCTTGTGTTTGGAACGAGGATTGTCAAAAGAGCCTAGATCAG
This sequence comes from Chamaecyparis obtusa, assembly GCA_027943335.1. NCBI lineage: Eukaryota > Viridiplantae > Streptophyta > Pinopsida > Cupressales > Cupressaceae > Chamaecyparis > Chamaecyparis obtusa. The sequence continues at coordinate 2,726,637 of BSBK01005860.1, forward strand.
ATCAAACAATACTTGGCTATCCTTCGATCCTAATGCCTCCTATTCCAGGGAAACCATTGATCCTATATATTTTAGCTACAGACACTTCCTTGGGGGCATTATTGGCTCAAACAGATGATATTGGGAAAGAACGGGCCATATACTATATCAGCCGTACTCTAGTCTCCTATGAGATCAATTACAATAATATTGAGAAGTCTTGTCTTGCAGTGGTGTTTGCTTCTCAAAAGTTGCACCACTACATGCTTGCTCATACCATACACTTGGTTGCCAAAATTGATCCTCTTAAATACTTGCTTAGTAAGGCTGCCCTCATGGGTAGACTTGCTAAATGGATGATGGTCCTCACTGAATTTGACATAGAGTACGTTGAAAGGAAGGCCATAAAAGGACAAGCTATTGTTGACCAATTGGCTGATTTCCCAATTCAGGATAGTATGCCAGTCCAAGTGGAATTCCCAGATGAACACATCTTGTATACAACTACTCGCACTTGGACAATGTTCTTTGATGGTTCCCGCATGCAAAATGGATCAGGTGCTGGAGTATTATTTGTTTCTCCACATGGGTACAATATTCCCAAGTCTTACAAACTTTTATTCTCATGTACCAATAATATTGCAGAATATGAAGCTTTAACTAATGGCTTGAGGATGGCTATAGAATGGAACATCACAAAGTTACATGTCTTTGGGGATTCCTAGTTAATCATCAACCAGGTTAACGAAGAGTATCAAACCAAGGATGACAAATTGATACCCTACAAAAAGATGGTTGATTCTTTGAGACGCTACTTCACCTTTGTGACATTTCAACAGATCCCTAGGATAGAGAACAAAGTCGCAGATGCCATGGCCACATTAGCTTCACTTCTTCAGTTTGAGACACATGAATCCAAATTTGAATTCCTGGTGGAAGAGCTACACCATCCCATCTTTGACTTGTCTGAAAGCCATGTCATTTGTGCCATTATCACACATGAGTCTTCTCGATATGGTGCTATCTATTCATATCTTTATGATGGCATCATCCCCGACACATTCAATAGTTTTGAATGCCGAAACCTTATCTGTAATGCCTCTCACCACACTCTCATCTCTGGTGATTTATATAGGAGGGGTTTAGATGGGACACTCCTTAGGTGCTTGGAAAAGGAGGAATCCAACCAAGTATTAGCTGACATCCACAAGGGCATTTGTGGTGGACATTCTAATGGTCTCACCATGGCTTGAAGGTTGCTTAGGGTGGGATATTATTGGCCCACAATGCAGATAGACACAGTCACCTTTGCTAAGTCATGTGAAAAATGTCAAAAACATGGAAACCTGATTCATGCTCCAGGTAGGGAGCTGATCCGTTCTATTTCTCATTGGCCATTTCAGCGCTGGGCCTTTGATCTGGTTGGGCAGATTCATCCCAACTCATCAGGTGGACACAAACTCATTATTACTACCACTGACTACTTCACAAAATGGGTGGAAGCTGTGCCACTTTCTGTTGCTTCAGGAAGGACCATTTCTTTATTCATCTTGAATCATATTATTTGCCGATTTGGAGTACCTTCTGAGATCATTACTGACAATGGAGGCCAATTTAAGAATAAGGACCTAAAGCATCTATGCAAAAAGTTTAAAATCAAGCAACATTGGTCTTCCATCTATTTTCCATAGGGAAACGGACAGGCAGAAGCCTTTAACAAAACCATTCTTAAGATTCTTCATAGGACAGTACACAAGAATGGTAGGGATTGGCACTTACAAATCAATCCAGCACTATGGGCTTACAGAACAAGCATTTGCACACCTACAAGAGCCACTCCTTTTTCTCTCACCTATGGCACTGAAGCGGTATTGCCTTTAGAAGTTGAGATACCATCACTTAGAGTCTCACTCAAAGGTTTGATTACAGATGAGGATTACCGTGCCATGAGGTTATAGGAACTAGAACTCCTAGATGAGAAGCGTAAAGCTTCCTTTGATCATATGAGAGTGTATCAGAAGTGTATGTCCAAGGCATTCAACAAAAAGGTTCACCCTAGAGAATTTCAAATAGGTGATCTCGTTTTGCGAGAGAACCCTAAGAACCAACAGAACCGAGAGCAAAAGGGAAAGTTTGAACCTAACTGGCTTGGACCATATGTCATCACAGTTGCTTTTGGTACTGGTGCATATTTACTGTCAGATCTCGATAGAGAATAGCTCCCTGATCCCATCAACATTGTGCACCTCAAGAAGTTCTATCCTTGATGCTCATTTCTATCTAGGGGCATCCCTTGTATATATCTTATTGATCCTGAAAAAATACCAAAAAAATTGATATATGATGTCGAAAAAATCCTAAAAAAAGCATAAAATGTCCTTAAAAAATACAAAAAAATAAAAAAAGTTCAAAAATCCAAAAAATGAAAAAATGAAAAAAGAATCCAAGTGGTGAAAACCTAGAAACAGGCGCTACTTGAGGCCTTTGCACTCTTATTTGTTAGCATGCATCCTCGACACTTAGCCACTTTCCATCATGCCTTGACCTTATTTGGCTTAGTCTGGAATTGGTTTTTGTCTTTGTCTAGGGGGCATAACTATTAGCACTGGTCTTTTAGGTGCATTTGTCTCTTGGGGCATTTCACAAGTGTTTCTCAACACCACCCCAAACAGTGTTTCTCAACACCACCTCAAACAGTGTTTTTCAACACTACCCTTGCGTCGAGTGTTTCTTAATGCTTATCAGGTGTCTTACCCAACAGTCTCATATGATGTGATATTTCTCACTAAGTAGATATGATACTCAGAGTTTGACTCTATGACCAACACACACGCACTTAAATAATCAACCCGCTTGAGATATGTTGACTTTATTTTCTTTGTGTGCTGTTTATGAAAATTTTTTTGATGAGTGGTCTCTCCCTGAGAAGTTTTTGATGATGCATAGCTAGAAGACTGAGGGAATGAGAACATGTTTTCTTTCTTTATCTACTTGTGGGTATATTTTGTTGATCCTAACTGTCATAAGCATTTATGCTGGTCCTACTTGATACTATGGATTGACAAGCTATTATCCTTGACTGTTTTGCGAGTGCATGCTTTTAGCTATCCTGACTCTCATGTGTCTTGATACAAGCATAATCTCGCCATATCAAACTTAGGTGATCTCACTACACTAGTCATCTTGACCTACATGTCTTTGATGCCTAGGTGGGATTCCCACATTTCTATCTGATAAAGATCATTTTCATATCCACATAGTTATGCTAGTGTGCATTTTATGATCTTACGACGCTACCAATAATGCTCGATGATGATAATTAGATGTCTATAAGCATTGTGACCTTGCAAGTCAACCACTTTCATAGTAGCTTTCATTTTTAGGGTCATGATAGTCTAGTTTTGCATTTCTTGCATATGGAGAGAGCTCTCCTTTTTTATCTTATGTGGACCTGTCAGTTGACTGTGCTCACCTTTTCTTCTTCTCGATCATGTCTTTCACTCCTTATCTTTTTCATCTCGAACCTGTTCCTGTTCATCACAAGGGGTTAATCATATCATCATATCTATATCAAAACTGTCATTTTCAAGAAACATAAGTCTATATCATACACATGAGAATTAAACATACATCTATGAGAGAGAACATACATAAGCATGTACATAAGTATTTTGAGCAAAATGACAAGACAATATACATAAACTGATACATCCATCACAAGAGAGACATAAACACATGATACAATCAAACATCCAGTAATCTCATATATACATCAATGTCATGATACAATATACAATATGGGATCCCAAAATCTAGATCAAAAGTCTCAGGATATGTCCAAAACATCTAAACCTAAGATCTAACCCTAAGACTCGCTACCACCCTCGTGAGGAGCTTGTGGTGGTGGAGGAGGCATAGCTCTCCTATTGAGTACCACATTTGATACCCTTGCCCTCTAAGAGTATGATGGTGCTCTCTCACCCTCTGGAATGGCCTGTAGGTAGAGTCCGTGATAGTAGGCTGCTCTCGCTGACTCCCATCAGAGCTCTAGTGCCTCTGCCTATGCCATCACCTCACGACGTGCTATCTCTACCCTAAGATCAGCTATTTTCTGATCTCGCTCTACCCTCAGATCTAGTAGCTGCTAATCTCTCATGGCTATAGTAGTCCAAAGCTACTGTATCTCTGTCTCCTGAGCCTGTATCTGGGCTCTCAGATCCTCTCCCCCTGCAGGCTGCTCCTGCTGTGCCTCTGCCTGCCAGTGAGCTGGTCTCACCTCATCCTCAGGCATCACCGATCTCTGTCCCTATGACCATTTCTGGACACTTGATCTTGAACCCTCTCCTCTCTCCATCCTCCTCCCTCTCCCCCTCCCTCCATCTCCTCCATCCCCTCCGTCCCCTTTGTCTCCTTTGTCTCCCCCGTCTCCTCCCTGTGCTGGTATCTGTGCATCTGGTACCGTAAACTGAGGGAATGGTACCCTCCACCGCTTTGCTCTGTAGGCTTTATCAGCCCCTGCATCTGCCATATCTAGGAAATACTCGCAGGGCTCACTCCTGATACCTACTATCTCTGTGACAGCCTGCTGATAGTCCAACATGGGTAGCCACCCATGACCCTCCTCGTCCCTAGCCTTGGCATATGTCGTAGTCTCTGTCGAGACTCACTACTACCTCCCAAACTATCACCATACCTGAGTGATGCAGAACCTCTCTACTATCTCTGCATACCGACCCACCAGTGGCCGAGTGCACAGCATGTAACTTAGCTCATCAGTTGCATCTCCCCAGACCTCCACCTCCCTGTATGGCCTCCATGTGAACAAGGCTATCTCATCCAAAATCTACCTGTAGTACGTCACATCCCCACTATGGGCATGTGATATGAACTTGAGATACCTGTAGATGAAGGGGTACCTCCTCTCTCTTGGCTGAACCCTGGGATGCACCACAGCGATGTGCTCCCACGCCCACACCTGTGCCAGGATGGCACCGCATGCCCATGTCTGACTGTCTCTGTAGATGATCTCGTGCAGCTCATGGTACATCTCTGCCAATATGCCAGGACCCCATGCCATCCGTCGAGGCCTATCGACCAAGTCAACCAGTAACCGAGCCCATCCGAGCGAGAATCTCTTCTGACTATGATCAGTCATCAAGATCTGTGAAATAATGGAAGCCACTATACATGGCACTGGGTAGTCTCTGCCAAAATCATCTATCAGCCTCTCCCAGCTGATATGCCTATCCAGAATAGTGACATCCTAGAACATCTCCTGAACCAGTCGGCACCCCTCAGTGGCATCCTGATCATAGTACACTTGTGCCAACAAATAAATCATGTCAGTTTTCATCATATGGAAACATTACATTTATGATTATATCTCAAAACATGATTATACTCACCGGCTCACCATGACATGACACTCGTAAGATCCTGTAGACATCTTCTAAGGTGATCGACGCCTCTCCAGTAGGTAGGTGGAAGGTGTTGTGCTCACTATGCCATCTCTCGGCAAGAGTAGTCAACAACCCATGGTCTGCTCTGATATATGGATATCTCAACAGATATCTGAATCCCATCGCTCTCATGTCGGCATTGCCCGGATCGTCTAGATCTCGGACACATCTCAATCCTGTCACCTTCGGTGCTCTGATGATCAACGTTGGAAAGACCCCCTGCAAGCCAAAACCAAGCCAGTTGTTAGCACATGTCATGATGGATGTCTAAAAATTCAGTATAAAATATCTCTACACCGTAACATTGTCTAGACCCATGTCATTTTTTGCTCAAAAATGCGTTAAATATCAAATTTTCAAACTGGGCGATATTTTTTTTGGGAGAAGTATCGCACGATACTTCTCCCTATAGCGGGGCGATAGACCTTATGCCACAAGATACTTCACCCGGTATCGTGCGATCTTTCACCCAGTATCATGCGATACTGGTGCCTTAGGTCGCGCGATACTTTGGGGACCCGCGAAGTATCGCGCGACATTTCTCCCCAAAGGGCGTGATACTTCTAAAGTATCGCGTGATAGTTCGCTCAGTCAAAATTTTTGAAATTTAAAAATTTGAAAAACGTGCTAAAAAAAGCTATTAAATGCAAAAAATGACTCAAAAAGCTTGAGTTTTTTGAAAACTTACCGGGGCAGGATAGTGTGGTGGCCGGTTGTGCAACCGGGCATGCTTGAATCGATGCCTATGGATGGGAACTCCTGCTTGGGCTATTTTCTCTCTCTAAAGCTCTGAAAATTCTCAAATCACTAAAAGACAAATGACTTTTGAAAATGACATTTTGACCCCTTTTATAGCCTTTTGACTTTTTGACCTCATTTTCAAAACACCTCAAAATTGTGCAAAAATTGCACCCCTACCTAATTTCGACGTCCTGGATCTATTTTTGGACTCAAAATCAAAATCCGAGATCATCTTGATAGTCCAAATCACATTTCAAAATCTTCCCTTCTTCTGCGCAGTTGACTGATCTTTTGAGGCCTAATCCTTCGATCTTTGTTGGGGCGTCGTCATTTCTTCATTTCCATGTCTTCTAAACTTCTAGTCTTTCATTCATCTTCATTCCATTCCCTCCTTTCTCACATTTGACTGCATCTTTTCAGTCAGGCTGGGGCACGGTTCATTGCCTAATGGTTAACCTATTGACCTTTACATCTGATTGTGATTTCCTTCTGATTTGATCAAATCCTTATCAATTCGCTGTTCTCCTCTCTGCCTGATTTCGATTTCGATTCTGAGGGGGCAGTACCTATGGGATTCTCATCCCCGATTGCTTGATTTTCTTGATTCAAACATCTTTTGTGAGCTTTTTCTCAAATTTGAGATTCTTATCTCTTACTTTGAATGTGATCCCAAATCAACCTCATGTTCAAGGGCCTTTGTTTATGCTTTGTCTAGATATGATCCCGAATCGACCTCATACCTGAGTTGTTTTGTGATCCCAGATCGATCTCACATTTCAACTTCATTCTTTGACTACATGTGTTCCCAAATCGATCACACATTAGTCAAAGAGGGGAAAATGTATGCACCCAAAAATGGTCGCCTAGACTTTGAGCCCCATTTATTTGATTTATCAATCCTGAATCATTTTGATCAATAATCAATATTTTCAACATTATCAATCTCTTGATCAAGTCTTAATTTTGATCATATATTGAATTTTTATCCTATGGGCTAATCATTTATCCTAAGTCTTTATTTGATTAAAAGGAATATTTCCTCCCCTTTTAATTAAATAAAAAGCCCCACTTTTCCTCTTATCCTAAGTTGCACAAATAAAGCATTATTCCTATTTTATAAAAAGGAGAAAATCACTTTTTGTTTCATATGGACATAAAGTCAACTCTTATTTTCCTATTGGAGGATACTTGTGCACATGGATTGCTCCTCTTTCAAGCTCCACCGCTGATTAAGACTTTTTGCCTCTTAATCTCCATGGTCTATTTCACCTCATTTTTTATAAAAGGAGAGCTCTCTCCTTCATTTGCATATACCATGTTTTTATGCTAATGTTATGCTGCAAGTTTTAGGTGCATTTGGAGTTTTGAAGATATTGAAGACTTGTTGCTCTCATCATTTAGTTGCATATTTACTTTCATAGTTGCATGATAATGGCATTCTTAGTGTAGATTTCTTTTTATGCAATAGAATAAGCTCACATAGTCTAAATAGGAGGCATTGTAATCCATTTCTATTTCCTTTCATAGATTAGTTGCATTGTACTTTCCTTTCATAGCTTAGATTACATTCTCACTTAGATTTGCATTGCATTGCATGTTTGATTCTTGGAGATATTGGCATTGTTGCCCTTGTCTTCACTTGAATCTCTCATTGTGTGGCTGACTAGCAAGGTCACAAGCTTGTAGCTCTAGCTGAGAGCAAATACTTCATAGTCCCTTGCAACTCCATGCATAGAGAGCTATGAGCCACTTTGTGAGGCCTCATTCTTGAGCAACCTTGCATGTAATGGTTCATAGAAGTGCACCTTTTTAGTGTGTACAGGACTCACATATGCCAATAGTGCAACCTGCGTACGCCAATAGTGGAGTCCACGTGTACCGATGATGAAGCAGTCACATGACCGCAAGAATTAAACAAATACTATGTGATCATGTGGAAAGTAAAAAAAAAAGGGGGCAGATTAGTGGGCCCTGTTTCTCAGCAGGACCTAAGTTATGACATAGTGAGAACTTCCACGTGGCAGTGGGACCCATGTACTCTGATAGCGTAGATGCGCTAATGATAAAGTGGTCGCATGATCGCATGGATTAAAATATTGCTATGCGATCATGCGACAACGTAAGTCACCGAAGATGCAGTAGACTTGAAATCATCATAAGATATTGATTCCCCATCTATGGTTCCTGTGTTCCCTTTATGGTGATAGAGATTCTTCAAGGTATAACGGGATACCACCACATGTACCAGTGGGTCCATAAGTTTTTATTGTGCAGTGCGTTAATGGAGATCAACGGTCACCGCTTTCCCATGATGACGTCGGTTACTCTTAGCAGGAAAGCGAGATGTATCCAAGTGTATTCCTTAGCAGATGCAGGCTCGGTTCCATTTTCCATGTTTGGTCAGAATCTATGACTGTTGTTATTTTGTATAAAAAAGTTACACAATGTTTATTTTATGTGAAATAGTGACAAGGTGCCACCTGCCCCAGCGGGCCCATCTTTGGTATTACTTTATAACTGAGGTGACGGCATGTGATTGGTCAAATAAATCGATGATATGGCAGGGCTATCATAGTGACCTATGAACAAAGGAAAAGTTGTATGTCCGCTTGTCAAATTTCACGATGTGGCAGTTCCTGATTCGTTGTAGTATTCCATGTAGTAAGGTTGGCCCACATAGGTTAAGTGATCAGATGACGTGAAAGCGCAGCTGGTTAGGTGTGTGGTCTCATGATCACATGACTGAGAGAATTGCCTTGCGATCATGCGACAAGGCATGAAGCGCAGTCAGTTAGGTGGGAAAGAGGCACAAAGGATACGGAAGATTAAATTGACTCTAGTTGGAGTCCACGTACACCAACAATGTAGACATTATGATTGGCCAGGGAAATACAACCTCTTGGAAGATGTGCGGACTTGACAAAAATAGAGTTGTCGCATGATCGCAAGAGGTAAAAAAGAGCCATGCGATCATGCGACAATGGAGTTTGGGCAAGCGAATGTGCTCTACTAGGACCTACGTATGCCAACAACACAAGTGGGATGATGAGATGGTGATGCGTGTTAGTGCACAATAAAAAAAGATTAAAGGATTATTATCTTAGGAACATTCAGCGGGTGCTTAAACATTAGAGTTAAAAGTTGACGGAAGGAGAATAATAAAATAAATGAACTTTCGACCTTTTTCCAAAGTCGATTGTCATATTAGAATAGAAAATGTCTGTTACAGAACACGTTGAAGGAAATATTGAAGTCTTGAGACTAAGTTGATTAATGCATCTGGAACAAAGAGGAGAATTACATGTTAAAAAGGCTTATGTTGTTGAATAACCGGTAAGGTCTAGACAAGAGGCTTTGTCAGAAGTTCCTATGGTAGTAAAGGAAAACATAATAATGTGGCACATGTCAGACATAGTAACCTTATTAGATGTTTTCATGATGATAAGGTGATGCTCCTTCCAGATTTAGATTTGTATTCAAAATTGCATCAAGGATGATTCCTTATGATATGAAAACAAGAAGAAGTCTAATACAGAGGGATGGCTAGATGTTTATGGATGCATGCAGATGATTATGTAGCATTCTTAGGTTCATGTCGATAGATGGAGTCTATTCACTTCACATTCTCAGGGCAGATCAAAGGAAGTGACAGTGTCTTTTGGGCTTCTTTTTTTTGTGATTTCAAAAGTATTATTCTTTCACCTTTTCAGATTTTGGAAGCTGAAACGCTTCAGATTCTTATGAAGATCATACATTGTAATCTTTATATAAACTGGGGATAAAGGGAATGAAGGGGTCGGAAAACTAGTAAGGGTAGCATAAGTGATTCCATTTACTTTGCTAGGTTTTCATGTTTGTTGAACTAGTAGTTTTCATTTGCATGTGAATAGATAGAAAAGTTATATATGAAGCTATAATTTCTTGCTGGATTCCATTTCATGTTTGTAATTGCAGTGAAAGTAATTCCATTTACCTTTCATGTATGATTCTTCTCCTATTCACCCTGTTATTTAGATGCATCTGAATGGAAAGTACAATTGTATATGGAGCTGTAATTTCTGCTTGAATTCCATTTCACGTTAGTAGTTGCAGTCTAAGCAATTCTATTTGCTGTCTGTATATGATTCTTCTTCTGTTCTCATTAGTAGAATATGCATTCTTAGAATAGATAAGTTTAGTTAGAAGATAGTCTTTGTGATAATCTGTGATTACCATTCTATTGGGGATTATAGGTTATCCACTTTATCCTTGCCTGAATTGTTTGTGCCTACAAACAATTTGGTTAAAACTCATAAGAAGATAATCTGATGATCATAAAGAAACAAATTCATTGAAGATTAAACATAATCAGGGAGCTGTACTTGCCAATTCAGAGGGCAGTGATAGAAGACATACACTGACCCAATTGTTGGTGACATCCTTTGTTCTCTCACCTTGGGTGCTAAAAGAGTCAGAGATTACAAATCTAACGGGAGGAGAAACTGTTAACCAACAGTTTTTGGCAACTCTACTAGGGAGAACTTTAGGTAAAAAGAAGAAGATATTAAATTTTATCTCAGAATTTAGATCATTTCCCCTCTCAGCTTCAATTCTTTCAGTCATAGAATACATGATTAGTAATTATGGCCGTTCCTTGGGGAAATGCTATTGTATCGTTGAATCTTGTAGCATGTCATGATTTACCAAAAGGTTTCAAAAAAAACTTTCCAAGATTCAATGGTGATGGCTCAATATCTGCAGAACAACATCTGAATGCTTTTCATAAGGCATGTAGTGTGGTTAATCCTCAGCATGAAGATGTTGCTATTAGATTGTTTGTAGATAGTGTGTGCTATAAATGTGTCACACTTTTATGAATCATTACATGCAAGGAAACTCAAGAATGAGCCCTCACAAATCAATCCATAGCTCCCTAGGCATGGAGTGCAAGGGTTTTAAGAATGCTCTCAGCTAGAGCTATTTAGCCTATAACCTTGCTAGTAAACCATGTAATGGGAGATTCAATGAAGACAAGGGCAAGAATGCCAATATCCTCAAGAATCAAGAATGAAAATGCAATGCAACTATACTAGAAATGGAAATGCAAGCTAAGCTATGAAAGGAAATATGCAAGTGTTACAACCCAAGCTAATTAATCTATGTGAGCTAATCTAGAGCATAGAAATGAAGCTAATCTAAGAAAGCATAAATATGAAGTTAAGCTAAGAATGCAAGAATGAGATGTAGATGCTAATAATGAGATGTAGATGCTAAGAATGCTCCAAATCTTCAAAAGCTCCAAAGTGTACCTAGAAAACCTGCAGCATAATATTAGCATAAAAAGTTGGGGATCTAGAATGAAGAAGAGAGCTCTCCTTTTAAAGGAAATGAGAAGGAATGGACCATGGAGATTAAGAGGCAAAAGATTTAATCAATGGTGGAGCTTAAAAGAGGAGCAATCCATGTGCACAAATATCCTCCAATGAGAAAATAAGAGTTGACTTTTGTGTCCATATGAGACAAAAAGTGATTTTTCCCTTTTTATAAAATAAGAATAATGCTTTATTTGTGCAACTTAGGATAAGAGGAAAAGTGGGGGATTTTTATTTATTAAAAGGGGAGGGAATATTCCTTTTAATAAATAAAGACTTAGGATAAGATGGTTAGCCCATAGAAAATAATCAAATAAATGATAGAACTAGGATTTGATCAAGAATAAACAATTGATAATTTAGCAAAAGGGGCTAATAGTCTAGGTGACCATTTTTAGGTGTATACAGATAGCTTTTTCAGTGATGCTACAGAGTGGTTTCAAGACTTACCTATAGGCTGCATTACCAGATGGAATGATATGAAACAAAAGTTTGAAGAGAGATATAAGACTACTGAAGATGCTCAATTCTTACTATTACAACTGGCTCAAACGAAGAAGGAACCATCTATCTCTATGAGACATTTCAATGCCAGATTTAATAGACTAATCAGAAGAATACTTGCCACTAGTGCACCAACTGGAAATAATCTAAAAACATTTTACATTAGTTCTATGCCTCCTGAACTTGGTTACCAATTAAGAAGAGCTAATGTAATGGATTTGCAAGCTACTCAAACACTGGTTGAAGAAATGGAAGATGACATGTTAGCCTCTGGAAGATGGAAGAAGGAATTTCATGCTGGACCCATGAGCAATACAACCGGTACTTCAATCAGTACAGAAGACATGTTGCTGAGATTATCTAATGAAATAAATGCATTAAAAAGACAGATTGCAACATTAGCTCATTCATTTTACCAGCCTCACCAAGGTAGAAATGAGAATTCACAAAGATTATCTATTGAAGCTCCTCTAAAAAAATATAATTCTCATGCCTTTCATTTCAGACAAGAAGAAAAAGAACAAAACTTTGAATATCCAGGAAATAAAGACTATCATACTCCTCATAGCGACTCCATAAACTTTTATTGTGAGTATGAGATAGATTTGGAAGATGGATACAATTGTTTTGCTTTGGAGGAATCTCAGCCAACTATTGAAGATCAAGCCTCTACTAATCAAGATGATGGATTACCTTGGATGAGTCATCAGCATAAAGAAAATGACCAGCAAAAAGAGCATTTCCAGCCTATGGAGATTCTTGAAGATCATGAAGAAAAGGTAAATCAAATTGAAAAAGAAAATGTATCTATGTTTGCTTTTCCTTGTGTTGATGAAAGATGTGAATTGGATGAAAAGAATGTGGATGATTTTTCAAAGTGTTTTCATGAAAATTATCCTAAGGCTGATGGACTTTTTGAAAATGAAATTTTTGATGCTATGGAAGAACATAATAGTGTTGATTCTTCTTTCACTGTGGCTGATAAAGATCAGATTCTTGAAACATTTTGCTTTGAAGATGATACAATGCTAGATATTGCTAATCAAATGTGTGTGGATGAAAAAGATGAAGTATGTTCTGTCAATGTTGATAAAGGAATTAATGCAGTAATAGATTTTGAACAAGAAGTTTCAGATATTGATGAAGTACTGTAGTGTCATGTAGAAGATAGAGAAATAGATGAAGATCTTCCTTTTTTTGAAATAAAAATTGATCAAGTCATGATGCCAATCATATGTGAATCTTCTTCTTCTATAGTCAATTCAGATATTGAAGTTCTAAATCTAGATGAACATCTTGAAGGTTTGACAATTACAACAAATGAAGAAGATTTTTCAATCCTAGAAGAGGCCGTGAGTAATGAAGATGCATTTTGTTTCAGCTCTGGTTCAAAATCAGAAGTTATTATTAGCAGAACCTGCAAAAGGTATGATGATATTTCTCTTCCAGAGGATTTCCAATATTCTGATTTTGTTAATCCAAATTTGAACATTGATATCTCTGCTAAGGATAATAACAAAGCAAATAGAAATGATAATGCTAAAAGAGATAGATTGGATAATATAGTGCATTCAGAATATGGTGAATATCCTCTTCCATCATAGAAGGTTGAATGTGTAAGGAAGGATGTATATGGAAGCATAGATGAATCAAAGATCTATAATGAGACATGGCTGTTTGGAAAGGTCCTGTGGGTCATCATGTTGCAGATAGTTTTTGCACTCAAGTTCAACAATGAAGGAGTAGCTAGGAGTTATCAATGCTGTTTCAAATTAGTGGAGCATCTTCCTCTATTCAAGAAAGGTTCATACTTCTCTTTTCTTGTGAATGGCCACGTATGAATCTTTCTTTGTTTTTGGTCCTACTGGTGAGGTCTCCTCACCTTTTGTAAATAGGTTTTCTTTTCAATTTTGGTGTGTCTAGTATAGTCCTTCCTTGCTTAGTTTTAGTTGTTTTCTCTTGCTTTGTTTCAGTTTGCCCTGTTCCCCTCCACCCTCCCTGTATACATTTTCTCATTGTTCTCTTGGTCTAGACTCTGTAACCCAATGGATAAGGCACTTGTCTCACCAGAGAAGCTGAATTCTTCATGCACTTTGCAGTACATGATCCCCCAGTCGGAGCTAGCTATTGCCTGACTTTTAGTAACCTATTTTTTTGGCAATATTGGTGTCATATGGTCATGTCAAGTCGATCTTTTCAAGTCTGGTGTCTAGGTTTAAGTCTTCCCTAGGACAGGAAGTCTTTGCCGAGTCCCCCTTCATTTGCCATCTTGTTTAGCCGGGTGGGTTGTTATTAGAGTTTCATTACTTTGGGTAGGTTTTAGATCCCAACTCGGCAGAGATTTGTGCTCCAATGGATGTTCTTTCTCAGGAGAAATATTCAGATGTTGCAAAGAATCAGAAACAGGGATCTTTATTTGGATAGTATAGTGCCAGAGCTGATGTAGAACATTCAAAGAAGTTTATTCTCATATATCAATGTATAGAAGGTTGATTTCTTGCATAAATGACCATTGAACATTTGATATCTCAAAGTCTTCAATAAGGAAACAGAGGTACTCTTGAAAGTCTTCAGAATACATTGAATTTAATAACAATACAAAGATTTACTCTTTCTCTATTACATGTGGAAGGTTTGAAAGGTGTAATAGCATCAACTGAATAAAGTTCTGACTTTCCATGTGCTACAGTTTGTTATATGGAATATCTTTGCTAATGGAGGTTAAACCTTCCTTATATGAAGTCATGGTTGATTGAACTATATTGAAGATTGAAGCATGTAGCTACTGATCGACATAGAAATATCATTGAGCCAGAGTTATAAGTCATATCATGTAATGATGAAACATATATCAAATACAATGACTGTGCTTTCTTAAAAAGATCATAATTCTGAGCTTGGGCTTTTATTCTTGTTTGAGTTTGAATGTATATTCTAATCTTTAGATTGATCCTCATGATGGCATAAAGGTCAAATGAATCTCAGTGATGTGTTGGTCAATATGCGACAGAGAGTTGCAGAATGCGCCATTGCCCAAGTAACAGTCAAAGTATAGAGACTCGGCTTATTTCATTTTTGGAAAGATTTTGGTCATTCTTGGTTCGATTGAAATCAATAATGGTGTCTAAAGTGTCTAGAGATACAATTTGAAAAGTTATAATGTGATTTCGAAGAAGAAAAGACTGCTAAAGGATACAACAGAACCGAGTTAAGACACCTTTGACACATATTTTTTACAGTCGCTGAAGCCGATGATCTTCATCATTTAGGTGCTTCTCTTGATTCTTTGAAGTAAAATGAAGCTATTGAAGAAAATGGTAGGAGATTTGATTAAGAAACAAAAGAGATTTCTCGAGGCAGGTTTTTCATTTCCGGCTACGCCATACCAGTTTTGTACCAATGAGAGAGCGGTCACATGATCGCATGGAATAAAATAATGCCATGCGATCATGCGACAATGAAGTCTGTTGGGACTCACATATGCCAACAGTGCAACCCGTGTATGCCAATAGTGGAGTCCACGTGTACCAATGATGAAGCGGTCGCATGATCACAAGAATTAAACAAATACTATGCGATCATGTGAAAAGTAAAAAAAAAGGGGGCAGTTTAGTGGGCCCTGTTTCTCAACGGGACCTGAGTTATGACATAGCGAGAACTTCCACGTGGCAGTGGGACCCATGTACTCTGATAGCGAAGATGCGCTAATGATAAAGCGGTCGCATGATCGCATGGATTAAAATATTGCTATACGATCATGTGATAACGTAAGTCACCGAAGATGCAGTAGACCTAAAATAGTCATAAGATATTGATTCCCCATCTACAGTTCCTGTGTTCCCTTTATGGTGATAGAGATTCTTCGAGGCATAACAAGATACCACCACGTGTACCAGTGGGTCTGTAAGTTTTTATTGTGCAGCACGTTAATGGAGATCAACGGTTGCCACTTTCTCGTGATGACGTCAGTTACTCTTAGTAGGAAAGAGGGATGTATCCATGTGTATTCCTTAGCAGATGCGGGCCTAGTTCCATTTTCCATGTTCGGTTAGAATCTACGGCTGTCATTATTTCGCATAAAAAAGTTACACGATGTTTATTTTATGCGAAATAGTAACAAGGTGCCACCTACCCTAGCGGGCCCGTCTTTGGTATTACTTTATAACTAAGGTGACGGCATGTGATTGGTCAAATAAATTGATGATATGGTAGGGCTATCATAGTGACCTGTGAACAAAGGAAAAGTTGTATGTTTGCTTGTCAGATTTCGCGATGTGGCAGTTCCTGATTTGTTGTAGTATTCCATGTAGTAAGGTGGGCCCACATAGGTTAAGTGATCGGATGACGTGAAAGTGCAGCCGGTTAGGTGTGTGGTCGCATGATCGCATGACTAAGAGAACTGCCTTGCAATCATGCGACAAGGCATGAAGTGCAGTCAGTTAGGTGGGAAAGAGGCACAAAGGACACGGAAGATTAAATTGACTCCAGCTGGAGTCCACATATGCCAACAATGTAGACATTATGATTGGCCAGGGAAATACAACCTCTTGGAAGCTATGCGGACTTGACAAAAATAGAGTTGTCGCATGATCGCAAGAGGTAAAAAAGAGCCATGCAATCATGCGACAATGGAGTACGGGCAAGTGAATGTGTTCTACTGGGACCCATGTATGCCAACAACACAAGTGCGATGATGAGATGGTGATGCGTGTCAGTGCACAATAAAAAAAGATTAAAGGATTATTATCTTAGGAACATTCGGCGGGTGCTTAAACATTAGAGTTAAAAGTTGACAGAAGGAGAATAATAAAATAAATGAACTTTCAACCTTTTTCCAAAGTCGACTGTCGTATTAGAACAAAAAATGTCTGTTACAGAACACGTCAAAGGAAATATTGAAGTCTTGAGACTGAGTTGATTAATGCATCTGGAACAAAGAGGAGAATTACATGTTAAAAAGGCTTATGTTGTTGAATAACTAGTAAGGTCTAGACTAGAGGCTTTGTCAGAAGCTCCTATCGTAGTAAAGGAAAACATAATAATGTGGCACATGTTAGACATAGTAACCTTATTAGATGTTTTCATGATGATAAGGTGATGCTCCTTCTAGATTTAGATTTGTATTCAGAATTGCATCAAGGATGATTCCTTATGATATGAAAACAAGGAGAAGTCTAATACAGAGGGATGGCTAGATGTTTATGGATGCATGCAGATGATTATGTAGCATTCTCAAGTTCATGTCGATAGATGGAGTTTGTTCACTTCACATTCTCAGGGTATATCAAAGAAAGTGACAGTGTCTTTTGGGCTTCTTTTTTTTGTGATTTCAAAAGTATTATTCTTTCACCTTTTCAGATTTTGGAAGCTAAAATGCTTCAGATTCTTATGAAGATCATACATTGTAATCTTTATATAAACTGGGGATAAAGGGAATGAAGGGGTCGGTAAACTTGTAAGGGTAGCATTGTGTGCTAAAATGTTGTCACACTTCTATGAATCCTTACATGCAAGAAAACTCAAGAATGAGCCCTCACAAATCGATCCATAGCTCCCTAGGCATGGAGTGCAAGGGTTTTTAAGAATGCTCTTAGCTAGAGCTATTAGGCCTATAACCTTGCTAGTAAACCATACAATGGGAGATTCAAGGAAGACAAGGGCAAGAATGCCAATATCTCCAATGAAGCCAAATGTATGCAATGCAAAGCAAATCTATATGACAATGCAAGTTAATCTATTGCATAAAAAGAAATCTAAGCTAAGAATGAAGCTATGAAAATGCAAATACTATGCATGAAAATGAAATCTAACTATGAAGCAAGAAAGCCATGATGATGCAAGAATGAAGACAAGAAGATAGAGTGTTGATGAAGATCTAAGATGAATGCCAACAATGCTCCAAATCTTCAAACCCTAGATGCAAGAATATCTCCAAAAGCTCCAAGATGACCTAGAAAACCTGTAGCATAACAATAGCATAAAAATTTGTGTGTGCAAATGAGGAAGAGAGCTCTTCTTTTATAGGAGGTGAAAAATCAATGGACCATGGAGATTAAGAGGCAAAAGATTTAATCAACGGTGGAGAAAAAAAGAAGCTTGATCCTTGTGCACAAATATCCTCCAATAGGAAAATTAGAAGCATTTACTTTATGTTGAGCATTTACTTTATGTCCATGTGAGACAAAAAGTGCTTTTCTTTTATTTTTTATTTTATTTTTCTTTATAAATAAGAATTAAATGCTTTATTTGTGCAACTTAGGATAAGAAGAAAAGTGGGGCTTTTTATTTAATAAAAGGGGAGGAAATATTCCTTTTAATAAATAAAGACTTAGGATAAGATGGGTAGCCCATAGAAAATAATCAAATAAATGATAGGACTAGGATTTGATCAAGAACAAGTAATTGATGATTTTAGCAAAAGGGACTAATAGTCTAGATGACCATTTTTAGGTGTATACATTTGCCCCTTTTTGACTAATGTGTGATCGATTTGGGAACACATTACGTCAAAGAATAGATCAGCCAGGAAGGCAAGAGATAGCCAAGAAGGCAAGCAAATAGCCAAGAAGGCAAGCAAATAGCGATCTAACTCCAAAGAATGAAGTGCAGAGAGATAGAAAATCCTGCATGGTCAGCCTGGTAGCGACAATACTGAACACTTAGGAAAGAGATAACCAATAAGATATGATGTGTCTACCCCCTCGGGATCAAAAGCAAAATCTAGGTGGAGGGAATGCAGAAGCAAGAGCAACATGATCAAATCACTAGAAATCATAATCGAAGAAAGAGAATAGAATAACCATCAAGCAGTGAGGGTATGCCCCACACATGAGACACGGGGCATGAACCTATCGGTCCCTCAACCCGTAAACACCACGGAGGGGGATTTGAACTTGGGATTTGAAAATGAATGAAAGACTGGAAGTTGAGAGAGATGGGTATGAAGAGGTGAAGAATGCCCCAGTGAAGATCGAAGGATCAGGCCTCAAAAGGTTAACCAACTGCATAGAAGAAGGAAAAAGATGAGTTGGGTGATCAAGGTGAACTCGGATTTCAGTTTGGATCCTGAAATGAAAGGAAAATGATGTGATATGAAATACAAGAAGTGAAAGACATGATCGGGAAGAAGCAAAAGGTGAGCGTAGTTGATTAACAAGTCCATGAAAGATAAAGGAGAGCTCTCTCCATATGCAAGATGCAAAACTAACTAACATGAACTTAAGAATGCAAGCTACATGAAAAGTGGTTTACTTGTAAGGTCACAAAGCCAATAGACATCTAATATTCATCATTGAGCGTTATTGGTAGCATCGCAAGATCATACAATACACACTAGCATAACTCTGTGGATTTGAATATGATCTATATCAGATAGAAATTTGGGAATCCCACCTAAGCATCAAAGACATGCAGGTCAAGATGACTAGTGCAGTGAGATTACCTAAGTTTGATATAACAAGATTATGCTCACATCGAGACACAAGAAAGTCAAGATGACTATAAGCATGCACTTGCAAAATAGTCAAGGATAATACCTTGTAGGTCCATAGTGTCAAGTAAGACCAGCATAAATGCTCATGACAATGAGGACCAACAAAATATACCCACAAGAAGATAAAGAAATAAAACATGTTCTCATACCCTCAGTCTTCTAGCTATGCATCATCGAAAACTTCTCAGGGAGAGACCACTTAGCAAAGAAATCATCATAGACAGCACGCAAAGAAATAAAGTCAAACAAATCTCAGCGAGTCAAGTGCGTGTGTGTAGGTCATAGAGTCAAACTTTGAGTATCACATCTGCCAGTGAGAAATATTCCATCATCCAAAACGGTGGGAAGGATATCTAATAAGTGTTAAGAAACACTTGACGCTAGGGTAGTGTTGAAAAACACAGTTGAGGTGGTGTCGAAAAACACTGTTTACAAGGTGCCTAAGACACCCAAACGCACAAAGAGACCCAAGATAAGCTGAAAACAACGGATGCCCCCTAGACTAAGACAAGAGTCAATTCCAGGCTAAGAGAGGCAAAGAGAGAAGTGGAGCGAAGGAGCACCATGCAAGACTAATAGACATAGGCGCAGAGGGTCTCAAGCAGTGCCTGTTTCCAAGTTTTCACCACTTGATAGATTTTTTTGCAATTTTTTTAGGACTTTTTATAATTTTTTTGTATTTTTCCAAGTTTTCACCAAGGCATTTTTTCAATTTTTTTTCAATTTTTTTTAATTTTTTGATTTTTTTGGGTGAGACATAAAAGCGCCTATTGCTAGGTTTTCACTAGGATGCTCATTTTTTCAATACTTTTTATGATTTTTAGGATTTTTTCAACATCATATATGAATTTTTTTGGTATTTTTTCAGGATCATAAAATATGTACAAAGGATGCCCCAGATAGAAATGGGCATCAAGAATCTGCTTCCTCTGATGTAGAGAACTGATAGGCCCCAGGCCCAAATGCCGCAACTATGACGATAGGAGGTCTCAACCAGTTTGACCAATAATAACCAGCCCTAAGCAATGTCTGAGCTAGCGAAGAATCGTTAGAATGTGATCCACATATGCCATCGTGGATTTCAGTTAGCACTTTTTCTGACTCCTCTATTTCTAGACACTTAAGGAGAGTTCTGTCTAGACCCTTCCTATACAAGTCACCAGAGACAAAGGCAAAATGTAAGGGATGGCAGAAGGAATGGCGTGGTGGATTTGCAAGAGGAATATGAGGTGGAAGATATGAAAAGATGGTAGGATTGTAAGATTTGTGAGCAGGATAGCGTAATTCATCCACCAGGAACTTGAAGCAAAATTTATGCTTTTCCATTTGTAAGATGGATGTTGAAGTAACCAAGGCATTACCAACTTTGTTCTTAGCTCTAGGAATGGGTTGAAGTGTAACAGATATGAGATCACACTTGAAGTAGTGCATCATTTTTTTGTATAGAATCAGCTTGTCATCTTTTATTTGATAATCAATATTTTTGAGCAGATTTTTATTTTTACTTTTCTTAGGTTTGGATACTGCCACAATGTGGTTTTCACCATCTGACCATTGCTCTTTTCTTTTGACTTGATGAATATGATGTTTGATTGCTGATTCAATCTTTTTTGTGGCTAGTTCGCTGGTGGAAGAAGTAACAGGTGTTGATGCAAGATGAAATGAAGTGACCAATTCAATAGCATTTATGCGAGGGGTGTCATCTCTGGTAACAAGAGAGGTTGAGCCTATAGGGTAAGCTCCAAAAGTAGCTAGATCTAGACTTGTCATAGAAGAACCAACATGGTCCACTAAGGCAATACAAGGAACAAACTCATCAGACCCCACGCAAGACCCATCAACCATGTCGGGATGGTTACTACAAGAATGAACCATATCAACATCCATATCATCAGTAGATATACATTTTTCTCCCCAAAGAAGTGAAGTAGAGGGAAGATCATCTCCCATGTGAGCCATAGTGTGTATTGGTGACTCATCTGTATTTGTGTCTGAATTACTGAGCATGGGAGTATTTTGGGCATCTTCTCTATAGATCCACTCGTGAACAGCTTGTTCTTCTCTTTCAGCTTCAAGGATCACCATAGCAAAAGTGGAAGGTTTCCCATATGACCTAGGAGAAATAGGTATAGAAGCAAAGGAATCCAGTTTATATTCACCCATACCAAGGCTCATCATCTTAAATGATTTCTCAGCAGCAACTAGAGACGTACTAGGATCATCAGTAGGTTCATTGTGAGGAACAAATTTTTTAGTAGCAGCAAGAGCATTAATAGCAATAGGGTCTCCAGGAATCACAATTTCAGTGCCATTGTATGAAAATTTGACGCACTAATGATAAGTGAAAGGAACAGCCTACATGTCATGGATCCAAGGATGACCCAAAAGAATGTTATATGTGAGTGGAACATCCAATACTTGGAAGTTAATATCTTTTGTGAGAGGGCCCACTCAGACAGGCAACGTGACAAGACCTTTGGAAGATCTTTCCACTTCATCATAAGCTTTTATAGTAATCTTCTTCTTAGAATCCACAACAAATTCTGACAAACCCAACTGTTGTATGACATTGAAAGAAACAATATTTAACCCTGCACCATTGTCTATCAGGACTCGATGGACTCGGGTATTTTAGACTAGAACGTCAATGTGTAAAGCTAGATTATGCGGGTGAGCAATAGATATGTCATCTTCTGCAGAAAAGGAGAGAGATAGTAGAGATGAAATGTGGTTGACCATAGCCTGAAATTGATCTGGATCAATGTCATTAGGAACACATGTTGTACGTAGAGCCTTATCAAGAATCTCTCTATGCGAAGGGGATAACTGAAGCAACTCAAGGATTGATATCTGAGCTGGTGTCTTGTGCAAATGTTGGACAAGATCATAGCTAGGGGTGGCTAAAGGAGCCGCTTGTTTGGAAGGTAAAGCTTGTTTGGGATTTTGCATAGTTTTAAGGACAATCTTGGCTTGCCCCCTAGTAACAGCATTCAGTGTCTCACTTTGGGAAGATGAACTATCACGTGTTTGCAAGATCAACTTTGGCTTACCATGATTGGCTTTATTATCATCTTGAGACCTCATCATTAGAATGCTCTCAATGGGCTCTACCATGTTGATCACAGGTGTATTAGAAGGATACGTGTAATTGATCTTAGCATCATGATCCTTCTTATGTGCTTGAGAGGTTTCCCCCTTATCATGCTTAGGTAGAGGATCTTTGAAAGCTGTGTGATCAAAATTTTTAGTTAAGCCATTAGTGGAGATTGTGCCATTCTCAATAAGATCCTGAATATCATCCTTAAGCCTAAAACAATTGTCTATTGGATGTCCCTTGTTTCTGTGATAATGGTAGTAATGATCCTCTCTCCACCAATCAGGCTTATTTGTCAAATCCTAGTTACCAGGTTTATTAGGAAGCGTAAGATATCCATTGTCAACCAAAGTCTTAAGGATCACATCGTATGGTTCTGCCAACTTGGTATAGACTCGCTTTTGAAACAACTTCTTAGGCTTATCTACATATTGAGGTTTAGGAGCACTGTGAGCGTTGGCAGCTTCTTGTTGTTTTGCTGCATAGATAGCATTGGAAAGATTGAAAGCAAGCTCTTTAACTTTAGGAGCATCAACAACCCCATCAGTAACAACATACTTGTTCTTATTCCAAGGTTTGTTCTTGTCTTTACCATTGCCTTTAGCATCTTTATTAATAACAATATCCCCTTTTCTTATAGCTACATCCTCAATTTGATATGCACTTTCAACCATGTCATGGAAGGAGGAGAACAGTTGCTTCCTTAGATCATAAAATAGCTCAGGCACAAGTGTGTTGATGAAAATGTCAATCTTTTCTCTTTCGGGTAGCTGACGAGGATATCGAGAATACAATGACCTCCAATATTGTAAGTAAGTTGCAAATGGCTCACCTTGATGTTGTCTTAGATTACCAAGATCTATCACAGTGACAGGTTGTTGGATGTTGTAAGAGTACTACTGGGTAAATCACTGAGCCAACTCATCAAAAGTCTTAAGAGGTGGTGTCAATTTTGCAAACCATTCTAAAGCTTGGCCTCTTAAGCCTCGAGGGAATAAGCATAGAATATATGTGTCTTCATGAAGAAAGTTCATACTAAGAGCATAAAAATGACGCACATGGTCATGAGGGTCACCATTTCCATCATACTTGTCGTATTTGGGAACCTCAATATCCCTAGGAAATGGGACCATGTATAGATTTTTATCAAAAGGAAGAGCACAAATTGATTCTACAAAAGGGACCTTTGGAGGCTCTCTTTCTATTGCCATTTGGGTAAGGTGTTGATTTGTTCGATGTAATTCTTCTTGAAGAACTTCCAACTCAGCTGGTACTCTTTGTTGGACAATTTGTCTGACATCATAGCCGGGAGGAAGCTTGTATCCTCTAGAAGTCATATATTGAAAGTACTGATCGCCATTATGCTCTAAAAGCTTATGTATCATTCGTTGAGAGACCACATCTTGTTCAAATCTCATAAGATCCTCACTAGAAATCTCATCATCAGCCCCTACCTCATGTTGAGAGGGAGGAGGTCTAGGAGGTGAATAAGGCATAGCAAAAGTAGGTCTTGGAGGAGATCTGGGTGGCGTGTTGTTGCCATTGTTGCCATTGATAAAAAGAGGTCTATGTTCATGATTACTAGTCTCAGGTTGCTCATGAAATGTCCCTCTATAAGCCATGCACCTAGCAGCATCCATCCTTTGTTGATTATGTTCTTTGTCTAAGCGCGCTTGGTTATCTTTATGCTCAAAGTGTTGTTGCAAGCATTGAAATTTCTCTTGTTTAGTCAAAGTGAGTGAGACACTGTCTGTGTTTTTGGGGGTCTTGAATGCGGAAAAGAGGAAACCTCCTTTGTACCACGGGTAGTCTTAGAATCCTTAGATTGGTCAAAATTACAATTGTCATTGCTAGCAGGTGCTCGTGAGCATCTAGTTGGAGAAGATAACTGTGTATAATTGAACGGAGGATGATTCTCCTACTCAAATTGAGACCGAGTTGTAACCGGCATGAAAAGAATTATTGATTGACTAATAGAATGAGACAAAGTTTCTCAGATTTGAGATAAGTAAAGCGAATAAAGATCACTTGTCAAAGTAGAACTATAGAGAGATGGCTCGTCAAAAGTGCTCAAGCACTTACAACAATCAATTGACTAAAGCCGAGCAGCAAGCAAGAAGCTCAATAAGCAAGTAGCTAGAGAGGTAACCGTGATGCGACAAGTGATCAAGAGTAGCATTCATTAAGCTCAAATCCAATAGTTTTAACACATTTGTTTCAGTCTAGAACAAATCTAAGCATGTAGATAACAGACCAGCTTCAGGTAAGAACAGAAGAAGACACTCTATGATAGGTTAAAAGGGCAAGTTTAGCAACTTCGGATTGCAACAGCAACAAGACAGCAAAAGGGTTCTGGGTGATACTTTCCAGGTAGACAGGGTGATACTTCTCAGTCGGGCGATACTTCACCTTAAGCCAGGTGATAGACTCCAGTAAGGTTGGGTGATAGACTCCAGGCTAGCTGGGTGATATTCTAGTAGGCATGAAATATCCCACGATATTTCTCAGCAAAGGGCACGATACTGTTGCAGAATTGTATGACTTTTTGACCAGTGAACATAAAATCTTAGTTTTTGAAGCATTTTGAAAGATCAAGTAAGTATATCAATAGATTTTTATCATTGATCAAGCACATAGAACAGCAACCAGGGAGTTCAAGCAAACAGTCTTCAAGCAATGGGCAAGGGACAAAGCAACCTTGCGCATGAACAAGAATAGTGACTTAGTATTTCTACTCCTTAGGGATTCTACTTGTGTATGTTCTTGAAAATTTTTTAGCAGACACTTAGAACACAACAACACCTTATCAAGCTGTCTACAAGGATATACATGGATTTTCTAAAGGAGTCCTCGATATACACAAAGTACGTGAGGCCCAAATCCGTAGATGAGAAGAATCCAAAATCACACAGCCCAGGGGAGACAGTAACCCAAATCTCCTCCTTCACTTCTCAAAGGTATAAAGTTCTTTGAGGCTTAGCCAAGAGTGATATCAAACTCAATTCCCAAGAGAGGTGTCTTTCAATTCACCACCCGCTATTTATACTCCACCGGAACATAGGAGTTAAGGTCATCCCTTGAGGTGGTGTGTCCCCAAGCAGGCCTTCTAAAATAAAAGCTAAGTAATTCACTATCAAAAGTATTTAGAGCACTAAAGGTGGAACACTTAACTCTTCAAGTAAATGCAAAGTGAGTCCAAAAGTGAGACACTTAACCCTTCAAGTGAATGTGAAGCAAGTCCAAAAGTGGAACATTTAACCCTTCAAGAGAATGTGAAGCGAGTCCAAAAGTGGAACATTTAACTCTTCACACCAACTCAAAGTGAGTCCAAAAGTGGAACATTTAACTCCTCACATCAACTCAAAGTGAGCCCAAAAGTGAAATATTTAACTCCTCACATCAACTCAAAGTGAGTCCACACCTTAGGAAACAAGTGAGTTTCAAAAAGCACAAAAGGGTTGCCTAGTGGAGCAATTAACGCTTCTTTCCTGTAGACCCCTCCCCTTTAATGTAGCATTGATCTTGCAACTACGGGGCAGAAATGAGGGGCCGATGGATTAGCGAGTCCAATAACCCAAGATAGCAATCTAGATCAATCACAAGTAATCTAAAGTTGCTTATCAATACTACTCACAAATGACAAAGGGTTGAATCAATGAAATATTTAACTTTTCAAGCAAACATAGAGTGAGTCCACAAAGTGGTGCATTTAACTCCCTATATAAATAAAGAATGAATCCATGCCCTCAATCACTCAATGAGATATTTGATATTGAAACCAAGAATTACTTAAGGTTTAAACACAAACATTCACTTACACAAACTTGTATGAAAGAAAATCTATGTTCATTCATTTCCCATTAAGAGCATCAATTGAAATGTGTTCTATGAAAGCATGTAAACACTCAAGCCAAACATATGAGAGATTCAATTTTAATTCCAAGATCCAAATTTTTTAGATTTGTAACAAAATACCTCAAGTCCAATGCAATGCGCTTAGTAGATTTCACCCTTTTTTTGTTTGTTTTAAGCATTTTTAATGAAAGCAAGTCATGCACCTTCAAATGAACAAGACAAGAAAACAAGCAAACAAGATATGCAATGTATATCCAACTTATGCAAACCCTAGGGTTGGATCTGAAAATAAATTGTTAGGAGCAATGATAACCAGAAAATAATCCAAATGATAACTCATATCATGCATTGAACAATGAAAAATAAGTGCATACCCATCACAAATTTTTTTTTTTTTTCGTATTTGACCTAGTCAACAAGATCTGATTTTTACCACATGAATTCGGACCATAAATCCAAAATGTAGAAAAGAGACCTTTGTCAAAAAATATAGAGCTTTCTAAAAATGTAAAAATTTTAGAAAAATCTCTTCATTTGTGCCCTAGAGACCCATTTTACCAAAACAGACCAGTTTTAATAAATTGACAAAATGAGCTATGATATGATTTCTAAATTAAAAACATAGTGAATGGACCCCCTATATAATTCCAAGAAATTTCCAGAAATATAAAAATTTCCAAAAAATATGCTGATTTACGCCCAAAATCAAATTTTTATGAACAATCAAGAAAAAATCATAAAAAATATAAATCAGCTCCAAAAATTCTAAATTTTTTTTTGAAGCTTCTCTAATATGTCGCCAACTTGAAAAAAAATTTTCAGATCAAAATACCAAGCCGTTTAGGAGATATGATCAAATCTTTCAAATCTAGGGTTTTTCCATCTCCAAACAAATCTGCACAAGGGTTAGCTTAAAAAATAATCAAAATCAGCATGTAAAAAGTGGGTTGCCCTATGGTGGGTGCCAAAAATGTGTGCTAAAATATTTTCACACTTCTATGAATCCTTACATGCAAGAAAATTCAAGAATGAGCCATCACAAATCGATCCATAGCTCCCTAGGCATGGAGTGCAAGAGTTTTTAAGAATGCTCTCAGCTAGAGCTATTAAGCCTATAACCTTGCTAGTAAACCATGCAATGGGAGATTCAAAGAATACAAGGGCAAGAATGCCAATATCTCCAATGAAGCCAAATGTATGCAATGCAAAGAAAATCTATATGACAATGCAAGTTAATCTATTGCATAAAAAGAAATCTAAGCTAAGAATGAAGCTATGAAAATGCAAATACTATGCATGAAAATGAAATCTAACTATGAAGCAAGAAAGCCACGATGATGCAAGAATGAAGACAAGAAGATAGAGTGTTGATGAAGATCCAAAATGAATGCCAACAATGCTCCAAATCTTCAAACCCTAGATGCAAGAATATCTCCAAAAGCTCCAAGATGACCTAGAAAACCTGTAGCATAACAATAGTATAAAAATTTGTGTGTGCAAATGAGGAAGAGAGCTCTTCTTTTATAGGAGGTGAAAAATCAATGGACCATGGAGATTAAGAGGCAAAAGATTTAATCAATGGTGGAGAAAAAAAGAAGCTTGATCCTTGTGCACAAATATCCTCCAATAGGAAAATTAGAAGCATTTACTTTATGTTGAGTATTTACTTTATGTCCATGTGAGAAAAAAAGTGCTTTTCTTTTATTTTTTCTTTTATTTTTTTTTATAAATAAGAATTAAATGCTTTATTTGTGCAACTTAGGATAAGAAGAAAAGTGGGGCTTTTTATTTAATAAAAGGCGAGGAAATATTCCTTTTAATAAATAAAGACTTAGGATAAGATGGTTAGCCCATAGAAAATAATCAAATAAATGATAGGACTAGGATTTGATCAAGAACAAGCTATTGATAATTTTAGCAAAAGGGACTAATAGTCTAGATAACCATTTTTAGGTGTATACAAGCATAAGTGATTCCATTTACTTTGCTAGGTTTTCATATTTGTTGAACTAGTAGTTTTCATTTGCATGTGAATAGACAAGACAATTATATATGAAGCTATAATTGCTTGTTGGATTCTATTTCATGTTTGTAATTGCAGTGAAAGTAATTCCATTTACCTTTCATATATGATTCTTCTCCTATTCACCCTGTTATTTAGATGCATCTAAATGGAAAGTACAATTGTATATGGAGCTGTAATTTCTGCTTGAATTCCATTTCACGATAGTAGTTGCAGTCTAAGCAATTCTATTTGTTGTCTGTATATGATTTTGCTTCTATTCTCATTAGTAGAATATGCATTCTTAGAATAGATAAGTTTAGTTAGAAGATAGTCTTTGTGATAATCTGTGATCAACATTCCATTGGGGATTACAGGTTATCCACTTTATCCTTGCCTGAATTGTTTGTGCCTACAAACAATTTGGTTAAAACTCATAGGAAGATAATTTGATGATCATAAAGAAAAAAATTCATTGAAGATTAAACACAATCAGGGAGTTGTACCTTCCAATTTAGAGGGCAGTGATAGAAGAGATACACTGACCCAATTGTTGGTGACATCCTTTGTTCTCTCACATTGGGTGCTAAAAGAGTCAGAGATTACAAATCTAACGAAAGGACAAACTGTTAACCAACAAGAGTCTCAAAACTTTTATTAGCTCCATGTTTCCACTTGAATTCTCTTTTGTATCCTCTCATAGTCTTCGTCATAGGATTACAAATTTAACCGAAATTCCTTATGAACTTTCGGTAAAAACTTGCCAAACCATGAAATGATCTTTCCTCACTAGCATTCATAGGTGTAGGCCAATTCAAAATAGCTTCAACCTTTTTCAAGATCCGTCTTCAAACCATCAGCTGAGATAACAAATCCCAAATACACAATCTCC
The DNA here is from genome assembly GCA_027943335.1 of Chamaecyparis obtusa. Taxonomy (NCBI): domain Eukaryota; kingdom Viridiplantae; phylum Streptophyta; class Pinopsida; order Cupressales; family Cupressaceae; genus Chamaecyparis; species Chamaecyparis obtusa. Next base: position 2,756,006 of record BSBK01005860.1, read on the forward strand.
TCTTTCATGAATGAACACTTTTTCAGATTTATCAACAACTTTTCCTCTTCCAATCTCTGCAGAACTTGTCTAACATGCAAAAAATGTTCTTCTCTGATCTTACTGAATATCAGAATATCATCAATATATACAGTCACAAACTTACCCAAGAATTTCTTCAAAACTTCGTTCATCAGCCTCATAAAAGTACTCGGTGTATTAGTTAAACCAAAAGGCATAACCAACCACTCATACAAACCTTCTTTTTTCTTGAAAGTAGTCTTCCATTCATCACCTTCTCTGATTCTGATATGATGATACCCACTTTTCACATCAATTTTGATGAAATACTTTGCTCCAGTCAAACTATCCATTACGTCATCCATTCTTAGTATAGGAACCTATACTTCACTATTATCTTATTGATTGCTCTGGAATCAGTACACATTCTCCATTCTTCTTCAGTGCCAATACATCAGGTACTGCACAAGGACTGAAACTTTCTTTGATCAAACCTTTCTCCAGCAAATCTTGAATCTGTCAGTTCAATTCTCGATTCTTGGTAGGTGTCAACCGATGAGGTGCCTTATTCAGAAAACTAGCTCTAAGGATTAAATCCATACAATGATCAATGCTTCTTTTCAGTGGAAAACCATCAGGTACATTATCAAAAATGATATCAATGTACTCGGTGAGTAATTTATCAATCTCCTCAGGGACATTATCCTCTTTTTTCTTACTCGGTTTGTTAGGAATCACAACAAAACATACATCATTCTTCTTCAAAGAGTTAACAAACTTTCTTCCCTCCATTAAACAAACTTTCATAGATGTGCAAAGATTACTAAAAGGTTCTTCTATCAATGGTAACAAGATTTTTTTTCTTCCATGAGCCACAATAGTATACTTATTCAATCTCCCATCATATATAACATGTCTATCATATTTCCAAGGTCTACCCAACAAAATATGACAACAATCCATAGGCATGATATCACATAACACCTTATCATAGTACTTTCCAATCTTCAAATTCACATAACATTGTTCACTTACTAGGAGTGTATGCTCATCTTTGATAAATGAAATCTGATATGGCTTTGGATGCACCAACCTTTCCAACTATAACTTTGTGACCATCTTTTTAGATGCCAGATTTTCTGAGCTACCACTGTCAATGATCACCTTCCAAACTTTATTAGAAACTCTACATCTGCTCTTGAACAAAATTTTCTTTACTAGATCTTCCTTTTTGCTTGCATTCCACAGTGCTCTCCTTACCATCAAGTTATTTTCTTTCTCAAGTTCATTCGATGATTCTTCTTGCACCAAGGCATTTCTACTACTACCAGCCTTCTTACTAGCATGTGTACATTCAAAATATCTATGTCCTTCTCCACAATTGTAACAAGTTCCTCAGAAACTTCCTCTTCTATAACCACCTCGGTAGTTACTACCTCTACCTCTAGATGAACTTTCACCTTTCCACTCGGTCTTGCCTTTGTCTAGATTTGTCTTTTCTGGTTCAGATCTACCATTTTCACCATTAGATCTACCTCTTCCTCTAGGGAATCTACCACCTCGACCTCTTTGTCTTTTCTCATGTCTTTTGTTCAATTTTTCCTCGACCTTCAATGCAAATTGATAAGCCTCTTCAATGCTCTCCAACTTTACCATACTAATTTCCTCTTGGATGGAAACTCTCAAACCATTCAGGTATCTACCAATTCTTTCCACATCATCTTCATCATGTCCAGATTTGATATCTAATTTATAGAATTCCTCAGTATATTCCTTTATCGAGCTATCCTTCTACCTCAAACTTTTCATTCACCGAACTAGGTTAATCTGATAATCACAAGGTAAGAAATTTCCTTTCAATTTATTCACCATTTTATTCCATACCTTGATTTTGTCTTTGCCTTTCCTCTTCCTATCCAGCTGTAGATGTTCCCACCATAAGGATGCATGACTTTTCAACTTTGTGCTTGCAATCTTCACCTTCTTGTCTTTAGGAATATTTTCATACTCAAAGTACTTTTCCATCTCGGTGATCCAGTCCACCAATTCATCAGAATCTAGCTTTCCACCATACTCAAGAGGATTGAAATGTGATGTTGACTTCAGACTTGTCAAAGCCTTCAAAAATCTTTCTTCACCTTGATCCATAACAGGTGTAGGTTCTACATTCGCCTATTCTTCCTCAACTTCATCATCACTAACATCTTCAAGATGTCTGCCTCTTATCTGGGCTGTTTCAACAGCTTCTAACCTAGTAGCAATCTGCCTTAGCATATCTACCAATCCTGGATCTACATCTCACCTCCCATGAACCATCTTGATAACCCTTTGCAATTGTAGGTCAGATCACAATCTTCTACCCCACAATAATCAACTAGGGCTTCAAGAGGATCTTGCAAACCTAGATCTACATACCTAGATCAAGATCTCACCTCACTCTGATACCACCTGATGCAAGGCAGGGGCCAAGAGGGGCCAAACAATGGAACACCCTAATGATCCAAGCCTACTCAACACATACAAAAGCAAATAAACAACAACAGTGAGAGAGAGAATGCAAAAGATTTCATTAATTTTCATCAAATAGACTCAAACATGCCGGGTTGTAAGGCCTTCCTAGTTAGGGCTAGATATTATAATGAATTAAAGAAGTCCTCAAACATGTGAGGATCTATCAAAAATCTCTATTCTTCCTATCTTCTATCTTCTCCTCCAAAACTACCTCTAAACTATAACCAAACAATTACATTTATACAAGAGTCTACCGAATTGAGTCGGCCTTCAGATCCACAATCAACGGAAGGAATGGTTAGATCTGGGACCACATGCTTCCAAGTGATTGATATCAACATTAAATCCATGATCTAATATAAATGCACAAGTCGGCCACAATAGAAACTAAAACTAAACCCGTCGGTGAGAAAAGAAAACCGAGCAGCAAACAAGCAACGTTGAGTGCGAGTGAAACAACCAATTGCCCAGGAGATAACCGACTACACTTGGTAACCAAAGGAAACCAACCAACTACCGACCAACTCAATCAAATTAGAAACCAAGCAACACAGACAAACTCCAAAATATTTTTGGTGACACAGGATTGCCAAGGACCCAAGATGCTCCTGCATCACTTATATAGAGATTTCAAGGCAAGGCTCCTTGGGCAATGTAAGGGCCCATAATTCAAATTTCACCTCAAATTATGGTCTAGTCACAATAACCAACTAAGGAGGGAAAATAATTAAATGAATTTTAAATTAAAACCCTTTCGCATTCAAATCTGAAGGCCAGCTTTTAATTTTAGGACCCGCTATAATCAAAACTTGAAAAGGGGGACAAAAACCTGATAAGGGTCAAGGTCAACCTCAACCTTGACCTAGGTCAGGGTTGACCTCAACTGTGACCTAGGTCAAGGTCGATCTTGACCTTGACCCAAATTTTTAGGCTTAATCTACTTTGAAAACAGAGAAGCTCTAGGTCGGCCAGAGACTTAGGATGTTTGGGAAATCATGACAAAAAGTTGGAAAAGGGTCCAAAGGCCTAGGAGAGATAAGATGAAGGCTAGGAGGACCAATACCTAGGTCCTACCTAGAAAATAGAGCCATAATGAGGAAAATTAAGGAGAATCCTTGGGATCCTAACCCTAATTTCACCTAGAAATGGAGAACCAAGTGCAAATGCAAATCTATCATGAAAAATGCACTAAATGAGGGTGCTAAACCTACCAAGATGGAAGTGCTTCCATTTTAAGATGATATAGTAATTCAATAAAATGAATGTGTCTCAATTACAAAGCTATGAAAACAGAGGAGATCAATCCTTATAAAAGGAGATCAAAACCCTAAAAGGGTGAACAAACCTAGGTTGCATGATAATAATTAATAAAGCAATTAATTATTATATGCCTAAAGTTTAGCTTAATCATAAAGAGATAATATGTGACTTAGTAATTAAATCAAACATGATTTAATTAATAAGAAAACACTTTATTACTCTAACAGAAACTACCTATCAACTAGTAGGAAATGAAAATCCACATCCAGGAAATGGAAAAAACTATGAAAAACATGACTACTAAGATGGGAAAAATGGAAAGTAAGGTTCTTGATAAGGTTAAAAATAAAAATACAAATGAGGATGGCACTGCTGAGATGAGTAAGAAGGTTAAAGACAAGATGAAATAATTAGAAGCCAAAATTAGCAACCATGACAGTATGATAAAAGGTGTTTTGAACCACAGCAACGAGGGTCTGAAGGTGACCATTATGAATCTGAATATGTTGCATAACTATCTGGAAAGGAACATGCTGGAAAGAACCACTATCACCATCGATGAAGATGATGGCAACACTGGGCTAGGGATGAGAACTAGAGGGCACACCCAAAGGAAGGTCCCTGAAAAACCTAAAGAGCTGAAGGAGCTGCAAGAAACTATCCAGAAGATGGAAGACCTCCAGAAGAAGGCTGAGGAGATGATAATAGATAATTAGCTAGTTCTTGCTGGTAGTTGTTTTGTAGTTGGTTTTGTCTTTAGTTTCTACTTTTGATATGGTCGGCTATTGGTCCCTGCTGTTGTTTTCCAGTAGGTGTTTCATTTTGTTTACTTTAATGCTCTATCTTTATGATGTTTTGTACTCTGGTTTTAGGTCCATGTAAAAACCGCTTTTACCTTAATCAAAAACTACCTATCAACTTCTTATGCAATTAGTAGAAAAATCACCTTACCAATCATTATCTTGGCTTGATTCACAAGTTCACCTTTCCTTTTCATAGACAACTCTTCATTTATCTTCTCAACCTCATGTTTTATCCTTGTCATTATGGACTTTTTATTTTCTTTTTTCTCTATCTCATCAGATTTGTATTCCTCTATTTGGAAAATGTTATATGAATTCCCTTCTCACTCTTCTCTTATCCCCAAGAGACAATACATTTCCCATTTCATGTCTTCACTATGCTCCTTGGGCTTCTCTTGAGTTTTGAAGGCCAATCTGACCGTCTTCACCTCATCTTCTAGTATTTATTTTGCATCATTGGGATTCTCCTCTCTTCCTTTCAACATGGCATCTTCAAGACACCCTTCCTCTACAATGTCTACCTCTCCATTGTTCTTGTGTTCCTCCTATTATAGGAACTCCTTCCTTCCAATCATCATATTTCTTTCCATCTTTTCTTGTGTCTGATCTTCCTGTAATGGTATTAATATGAACTTGTTCCCATCTTTTTTAATATCATAAACATTATTTTTACCATCGTACAATACAAATCTATCAAACTACCATGGCCTCCCTAATAACATATGACAATAATTCATTGGTGAAATATCATAAAGGATGATATCCTCATAAGCACCAATCTGAAAATTAACTAGTGCTTGTCCATCTACCACAATGGATTGATCACTATTCAACCAAAATTCTCTATATGGTGTCTCATGAGGTATCCTCACCAAAATCGATGTATCCACCATTTCACTTGAAACCAAATTATCAATTGAACCTGAATCAATAACCACATTACACAACTTATTCTTTCATTTTAATTTTTTCTTGAATATTGCCTTTCTCTGTGTCATCTCCTTCAACTTATCATATCTCTCTTGGGATTCTCTGATTTCTTTTACCATGTTATCTTTCAGATGCATTATGACTCTTCAACTTCCAACCTTTAACCAATCACCTGCAAGGATCCACTTCCTTGCTCTAATACCAATTGATGTAGGGGTAAGTAGATAATACCACAAAACTTAAACAAAACTAAAATTTCAATTCAACATGCATCTAGACATGGGTTTTCCTTCTCAAGCCTTTAATATACTAGTAGCCCTTCACACGAGGTTTTTCTACCGTAACTTTTAATGTAATCATGACATAAAAAATTTCAAAAGCATTTTCAGATACCCTTTTTGGGTTTATTTAACATATCTCAAAACCAAGATATGTTTTTTTTGTATAGAACTCCTTGCAAATTGACTTTCCTTCTTCTAATTAGGCCTAAACTTTTGTAAAACATGAAGAAATAAGACTAACTGTTGCTCATAACTTTTTCAAAACAGAACATTAAGGAAATCTCTTTGGTGAGATTAAATGAAACCTAGTTACAAACATTTTTTACAATTTGTAGCAAGATCCAACAGTGGAATTGAGACTTATTCTATTTTTTTCTAAAATTAGTAACCTTAGGTAGAGTTCTAGGCAACCTACTTTAAAATTGCCATAACTTTCTCCAAAAATAATGAAATTGAATCAAAACAAAAGGAAATGAAACTAGATTCATTTACCAAAAATTTTCAATTGGTTTCATGTCTTTACTGTACTTTAATTGGTCGTACCAAAGAAAATAATTAGACTACAATAGGGTAAAAACATAGAAAAAGCAACATATAAATTGTCAAAAAATAGAGTTTCTTCTTATTCAATCATTCTCCAACCTTCTCCAACCAATGGATTTGTATTTAAAATATCTTATTATTCTTTGACAATAATTTCCCCACTTCTATTTTAATTCCAACTAACTTTTAACTTCCAACTATTCAACTTTCCCTATGACTCTTCATATTCCATATTTTTGCAACTTTTTACAATATTTGTAAAATGACTCAACTTTAATTCCTATGACCTAAACTAGATATGAAATGGTCATTGAGGACCTTATTCCATTTAATAATTAAAAAAAATAAAAAAATTACATAATGGCCTCATGGAGGCATATAGTCCATCAGGTGCTCCTGCACCAAACTCTTGGAGAAAAGAAAATTCAAATCCTCTTGAATACAAGTATGCTCCTTCTTCCCGGTTCTCCAATTCTTCTGCAACTTGGTCTTCATTGCTGAAACTTTCCTTGATCCTTTTTCTTCTTCTTTTACCATCTCTTACCAAGTCTCTTCTCAACTTCAAGGTACCAAAATTTGAGTTCTTGTTCATATGCCTCAATATCACCATCTATGTCTTCATCTTCATACCATGTATGCACTTCTCCTTGTTCTTTATAACTTGCACATACATAATCCAATGAAAAGTCAGAAATAAAATATTGAGGCCTTGAGATCTCCTCCTTGTCTCCTTGCATCATGCACTCCACTTAAACCTTGTCCTATAAGTGTTTCCTTTGGTGAACAACATCTTCCAACTCTTTCATCATAGTAGTCAATAGCTTAGGACTTTCATACACAAATTAGTATTCCTCTTCTTCTAAATATGCCATATCCTTCCAAAGGATTTGATACATCTCTTCCTATTTCACTTCAAGGATGTGTTCAATTTGTTCTACTACCGTAACTTCCTCTTCCACAACTATTATTTTCTTTCTTCTCTCCTGAACAATATTTTTAATAGGCCACCTAACCTTCTTGATTGCTAAATGCCAACCTTGCAATTGGTTTTCTCTCTCAAGAAACTGCTGCATCTCAAGTTTGTGTCTTTTCCCCATTTCTTCCAAGGCATGCTTCAACTCTCTTATCTCTCTCTCAACATCTAATTTTCTTGCCTTCTCTTTTTGCTTCTTCATCTCAACTTCCTTTCTTTTCTCTTGCTTCTTATTTGGTACCTCCTTAACTTGCAAATTTACATACATTATTCTTCTAAATAAATCCATTTTCTTTCTCAAGAAAGTTTATTTCACCTTTCTTCCTCTTGTATTTGATACCTCACCTTAGGCATTTCTCTTCTTTTCTCTCTTGGCCTGGTCTCTTGGCATCCAAATTCTCTCTTCAACCTGCAAAAGACAAACACAAAAAACCAAAACTTCTTCACTTGCCCAAATCTTTGGGCTTTGATAGAAATTGATGCAAGGAAAGGTGGTGGGTTATGTAATTTAAATAAACTTGAAGTCGATGAATCATGATTCAAAGAGGGAACACACACACAAACTTATTTTTTGCAATCTTTCTGTCGCACTTGTGATGAGATCTCACACGGGAAATGACACGACAATTTTTGGAAATCAAATTGTTTGACCCCATAAACCTCACAACCAATTTTTCTAGTTTGAAGAAATTTTGTTGGTAACATCCTATATATGGTTGTACTACTATGTTCTTTGACTGCAAGTTCTAGAAAACATTTTCTAGGTTTGCTACCTTCACTAAAATAGTTATAACTTATTTAATTCTTAATAAAAAATGCTCAAACCAAAACCAAGAGAAGCTTAATTCATCCCTCTATCAATTCCAACTCATAAAATTATACAATAATTTCATACCAGGTCATGCAAGAGTTTGTAGCAACATATTTTTATGAAAAACTTAGGAGTTATATATAAATTCAACATGTTTTATTGTCTCAAACTCCTCCAAACTATTCACCCCCTCTGACAATGAGATACAAGGTATTTTTAAAAGGCTCTCCAACTTCCTTAACCAAAGAAACTAACTCAACTCCCTCCTATGACTATTGGACTTCTATATGTTCCAAAATTGCACTATGACAATTTTTTTACATTTTTTGACAACTTCAACATTTTATACTAAATGACCCTCAAAACCTACTAAGCACTTATAAAATGACTCCATCCAATGGAAAATGACCACTTAAGAACTTATTGCATCATTTTCAACATCAACCTTGTATAATCACTACAAAACCATAATGTTCCACCAAGGGCTACAATAGTATTATTTGACAACATTTTGCAAGGTGGTTACAATATAGACTTTTTCAAACAGAAATGACCCAAATACATTGTAAATGACCTCCTAAGACTTTACTACATCCAACGAACCCAAAATATTAAAAAATGACCTTTCTTGAGGTCTTAGCCCACCTAGGTGCTCTTGCACCAAAATGGAAGGAAGGATCTTCTTGCTTGATTGAGAATTCCTCTACTTGGCCATCATGGGAGAGAAACTTGCTTCAATTAGAGAAGATTTCCTTTGACTTGGAGGATCTTAAATAATTGGATACATGGATATCTTGATCTTGGGTGCTTGCCTTCAAATCTCAAATTCAATTGCTCTTGATTGCTTGAAAATATTGATAGCTTGATTATAAATGCTTGAGTATGACTATGATATATAAAATGAGGAGAGATTGGAAGGAGGGGGGGGGGGTTATAGTTTACTCCATCATTTTGGGATTAAAAAATTATCCAGGCTGACCACAAAATCAAAACTCCTACTAATATCTCCATATCGGGCCAAATTTGGTCCCCAATTGCCTGGGATAGAACACCATTGGCATTCTATACCTAAGAAAATGGGCAGAATTTGGAGGGAGTGTTGGGATAAGTGAAAAGAAGCGAAGGGAGAAAGGACAAGTTGCTACAATCAAGCTTAATGAGTATTTAGACCTCAAAATTACCAAAATGGGGTCTAATAGGTCCTAATAAAGCATCCAATCCTGGGTGCTAACTTTTTAGGATGGTACAAGGTTGAATACCACATTGATAGAATCACTTCATAGCTCATGATTATCAATTTATAGTTATACTAGAAAAGGAAAATGGAAGTATTCATGTTTGTAGACTATAGGTATGAAAGAAAATTTCAATTAAATCAGATTTTTTACTTTCCTTTACGCCAATACAAAAAAAATATCATCATGGGAAGCATGCAAGAATGGGTGAAAGATAGAAGGAGGTGACCCACTTAAGAAGTTTAAATCTATTCTTAGGTAAGAAAAGTTGGAATTATTTTTATACTCAATATGTTGTGACTAAATGTCCTTTGGTGATTAGGATTTCAAGTTACCCCCAACATGGAAGATTTCTGAAGGAAAGGATATGGTTTACCCTTTGAAGTGAACAAAATGTTTGTAAATATATTTATATCACGAGCTTAGGAGTAGCAATGACATATATCATCCATATTCTTAACATGCATTGTAATGTAATACTTGTGGCATTTAACAATTCTATGGAGGTAATCAACCTATGTTTTGTTTACATTTCTAATTTCTCACATCAATGTGTAGAAGAGTATGGTGAGACATAAGAAGTTAAGTGGGAAACACATTTTTTGTTTATTAAGAGTATACAAGTTCTAATTTTCTTTTAGGGCCCGTTTGGTTGGGGAATATGCATAACCCTGGTTATGCATAAAATCCCTTTTTGGCATGAAATTTGAAAACCGTATTATGTTTACCTAAATCGGTCCAGGTTCGAATCCCATAATCTACGAACACAACCACAGGACAAGATTTCCAAACAACGGATTTGTATGCTCATTTACAACGGTGATGATTGCAGGAGAGTAACGGTATACAACATGCAGAAGAACTCGTGCAAAATTCTACCGCCCATTCCCGTAAAAATTTTAGAGATCTCTTGCTGCTATTTCGTAAAACAAAAACTGGTTGTGTTCTCGTATATACCCAATATAGAATTTAGACAGGAATCATATTGCTTATACAAAATGTCTGTGTGTTGGTGTGGATTGCTTCTTCCCTGCGCAGTCCCTGTAACAATTACGCACAGGAACCCTGGCGGACCCGACGGGCAAATCAAATGGGTTTAATTGGGACCCAAAACCATGGAAACGAAAGTCATTCCACCTCCTGAGGTGGAATTTTGAACTCCACGTTTTTGGCGAAATGGGGTTATGCAAATCCATATTTGCATCTGTTAAAAGGGTCGCCAAATAGGGAATTGCTCCCATAATCGGGTTATGGGTGGCATAACCCGGTTTTGGGGTGCAACCAAATGGGCCCTTATGGATATCATAGATCCCTATTTGCAAATTCTCTACTTCCGAATCAGCAAAATGGAGTTTCCAAATATATGCTTCTAAGTTCATCTTTAGAGTGGAGAATCCAACATGCCATTGATTGCAAACACTCAAAATTTGTCACACATTTTGATTTGGTAATATGCTTCTCTTATTCATCTATTCGTAGGGAGCACATGAAGCACAAGATCTTGCCTTCTAGTTTGACTTTTCAATTCACGGATTTCAATGTTTCAAAGGGAAGTTTTGCAAGGTATGATAAGAAGTTTAAAATCTCTTTTTCATTGAATATTTTTAAACATCAATTAATTAATAGTCATGAGAAGAATCATAATGGATGGAGAATATTTTGGATTTGGTACTTTTGGAGTGATGAGCCACATAGACGAGACACTACAAGTGGAGGTAGTAAATGACTTCTTTAAAATGTTTGCAACTTAGTGTCTCTTGGCCCTATCCATGAAGGTCAAATTATTTCCCTCATATTAGATTTTTTCGATGATGCATTTGTCTCTAACATTTTAAATGGATTTGTGAAGAAAGTCAAGTATAAGCCACCAAATGAATCTATAGAGTACATAATCTTCAAACAAAATAATTTGTTGACGTTATTTGTGGAGCTCAAAGTGCAATGGAATGAATGTTGTTTCTATATTATCATACTACCATTACTTTCTAGATCCATTAGACCAATCCACATGGTTGCAAGTATCTTCTCTCAGGTTAAGGCAATGATTGGATCTTTTGTCCCACATTTTCATGATGGGCAAAAGAGGGACATTTCTATCATATTGTGTTGTATGGACCATTTACGCATAGGTGCCTCCATCCATAGCATTGGCATTTTCCTTTCTTATCATTTTGGGACTAAAACCTTGCTACATCTATTTAATTCCATTTTTTGGAATCCTAAACCTATTTTGTGCCAATTTAATCATATTAGTGTACAATAATCCTTGATGTTGGAGGTTCATTTGTAATCTTTCAACCATTGTAGTAGATTGGCACATTCTCCCTATTTTGACGTATGTGCGCTCTTGTGGAATTCTCATTGCACATTTGACATTTTTGTTTCGTGCCCTAAACTTCTATTTTTCATCATTTTACGCAATATTTTTTTTTATTAGTTCCCTAACTTAATAGCCTAATGTTTTTTAGGGAATTTTATTAGTCATTATCATTCTATTGTGTAGGTTCACATTTAGCACCTCAATTTTTTCTTTAGTGTCTATGATTGCAAATCATTTCCATCTACGTAAATCAATTCCTCCACATGCAGTCTCTAATAAAAATGGAGCCCATATTTTAATGTTTTTGCATGCATAAATTGATGTTTGTGTTCTAAGATTATCATTTTTATACATTTATCAATGTATCCATCACATTATGGAATTATATCATTTGCTTGGCTTTTCTACTAACTCTTGTTGTAACTTGTTAGTGCTTGTTTTGTAGCTCATCATTTGTCCGTGACATGTGAAAGATTACTAACTTATTTGTTGTAGATTTTCGTGTTAAAGGATTCATCTTTTAATCATAAGCTTAGTTGCAGATTTCATATACCAAGAGAATAAGGTTTTATTGTTTTTTCTTGTGAGGATATTTTGGTGTGTACACGCTCTCTCCTTGCACTAAAGTGATATTGGAAGTAACAAAAAAATTACCACCTTGTTCTCTTTTTGTTCATCTTAAATCCTAAGGGGATCAAGTCATGTATGCACTCTTCTCATACCATAAGACAATCTAAAAAACTAAATCTTCTTGACCTTCGTTCCTCTAGTGGCCTACCCTCAAATTTTATAATTGAGGGGGATGAACCAAACCCATATGTTTTGACATTTATAGAAATTGAGAGGAGAATCAAAAGACTCACCTCAAGTATGGATATTGTGTTTGACACAACATTGTTGTCTAATTTGAGGGGATAGGAAAGTGCAAGGGGTTGACCATGCCCACGTGTTTGTAGGTAGATCTCTCTTTCTTAGAATCCAACCTCACATACATTCATTGAGTGGTTACGCAATGCATTGGTAGATAGTTAGCCCTATGAAAGTTACTCATTTCATCCCCTTAAAAATGAGTTTGTATGCTATGCATGCTCTCCTCTTATGCTTTTGGGTGATAAAAAGTGGTAGTGTCTCTTCATGGGCTCTACATTCCATGCATAGGCAAGGCAAAACAGTGGGCTCATAATTGTGTACACACCTGCAAGAATGAAATAAGTTGTCCATGTACATGGTTTGCCTACTTATATGAAACCCATAATCATCATTTTAAATTCAAAACATTTACAAATTCCACTCCAAATCTAAAATCAAACTTTGAATAAACCACAACAAAATCCTCTTGGAAATGTTGAAACCCAACACTAAAATCTACAAATCTAAGTCCAAAATCCTAAACCATAAATTCAAATCTATCATCCTAACCGTAAACTATATTACAAACTTCAAATCTAAAATCAAAACCCAAGTCCAAATTCTGAAACCCATTCTCCAAATCAAAAATCAAATCCTAAATCAATCCAATTTTTAATCATAATCCCAATTCTGACCCAAATCTTACTAAGAGCCTCTCTTAAGTGTAGAATCAACTACCCGCGTACATCTACCTTAATTGTGCTCATTAGGAATGTTTTCTTTGCCACTGACTGTTAGAGTAAGTCTGTTATTAGTTATGCACGATCTACTGAATAAGCCCGTTGTTGCCTTATGATTCACTGCTAGTTACCTTTAATTTTGAGTCAAACTAGTGTTTGGGCTGGACTAAATTATTTTCATTAAGCCCATTTGTTTGCTGGAATTAAACTGGAGTTGAGATTGTCAAATCTTGGAATTGACATTTTCGATGTTTGTGTTCAAAACATGAAAATGGAATAGGGATTTGTTCATTCCCTTTTACCCCCAAAACCAGCATTTGAATCTTCCATCTCAATAGGTGGAATTGGAAAATCAATTCCAATTCCACTTAAATGGAAATTGGGGGTAAAAAAAAGTTATAATATTTTGAAATTCATATGCAAACAAATTTTCCATTTTCTTATTATGAATTCCAGGTAAATTTCAGGTGAACCAAACGGTTCCAGCCACATTCCAAAAATCATTTTCCGGATTTAAAACTTCCAAAATTGTCAAATACTAAAATTTGACAATTCCAGCGTTATTTAATTCCAGCAACCAAACAGACTAAAGCATGAGAATATGATATTTCATATACACCTGCTATGTAAGAAAAATAAGTCACATCCTTTTCTCTGTCCTATAAGTACATTATTAAAAAGAGATGAAATCTTACTGACAATCTATCGTTCAACTCATCAAATAAAAGGAAAATACAGAATAAATGAATCTTTTCATGACAAAACTGCTAGATGCAGCATCTTCACTCTCCACTCGCAGCTGAATTAGTTTTCTTGTACTTGTCCACAAATTCACTCCTCTGAATGCAGATTGATGAGTGCAATGTAACTATACAATGCAAGGGCTATTAGCCTTCCCAGAAACATTGGGTTAGAATCTGATTATCCAACAAATTGGTTATCTATAGAATGGTTGAATTTCAAAGTTTATGGAAAAAATTTCTGTAAGCAAATGCAAAAATTGCGAAGCTCTCCAAAAACTTTATTTTGACTCAAGTGGAAACTCTTGTGAATAAAAGCCCTGTTCTGCCTTCAAGGCTTCACCAATAAATTGCAGTCATCTAGGCTTGTTCTTAAGATTGAAATTTGACCATCCTTAAGCATCAATTCCTCATCTAGTTTTTCTATTCTCCTTTGAAATGCCTCTCTTTCTGCATTCAATCTCATGACCTCCCAACCCATCCGCTCAGTTTTTTGCTGCATTGCATCCCTCTCTTTTGAGACATTGGTTAGTTCCTCTCTTAGGACTGCTCGTTCTTGCAAATTTCTTTGGAAGTCAGCCTCTAAAAACCTGGTTCTCTCCTCCTCTACTTCAAGCTGTTTGTAGGACACATTGTTTGATCATTTATGTTATTAATTTAATGAAGATAATCTTCTTTCGCCAATCCAAGGTAAATGACAACTAAAATTGAACAGACAAAAACCAAACCTGATATTCCAAGTCTCTTGTCTTGTGACTTGCAGTACTCGACAGATCCCGCAGCCTGCTGATTTCGGCCTCTAAAATTCCCTGGCTCTCTTTCAATTTTGCAACATCTTCCTGGAGCTGTTCGACTTCAAATTCTCTTGAACACAATTTTTCGCGTAGGATGCGAGAAATCATAGTTTCAGCCGTCAGTTCGTGTTGCAGTTCAGTGATACGTTCCTTGGCCTATTATTCGGTTTTACAGGGAAGAAAGAAAAGCAAATTCATACAGTTATTACGATACTGAATTCAGATATACTGCCTGTACTTAATTGTTCAATGTTAGCTGCATATGCGTGTAACTAAAGAGAGCAACAATTCAGTGTTAGCCTAAAACTACATACTACTTCATCTGTATGTGATCCTCAGTGTCTAAGAAAAAGATGAAAAATAGAGACAGAAAATTACCAACAATGCATTGAAACAAGGATAACCGGTAGTGCCTAAAATAACAAGACTTGGGGAAGTCAGTAGTGATCGATTTTTCATGCATAAATTGAAGACAATTGGAGTTACCTCTGAGGAACAAGTCTCCGACTGCCACATATCTGTCTTGTCCATGTCCTGACCAAGTGTATTGTTGCAACTAATAATGGTTTTCTCTCTTAAAATTCCCTTTACCATATGGACACTTTTTTTTAAAGTTTCGGCTTTCCTTTTCAATCTTTGCAAATTCACTTCATGTTCAACCACAATATTTGTCTCCCGTTCAATGCTTAACACACCCATTGCTTCTTCTGATGCATTAGTCCGAAGCCCATCACTGTAGTAAATATTGCATTTTATAACTCCCAATAGCTTAGCACAAAGTGTACTATTTTCATCTAGTAGTAATAAAGCTTGTGACTGCAGCTCGTCAAGGCGAGCCCGGAGCTCTTCATCTGCCTTGATTAAACCATATCCATTATTTTCCTCCTTGCTTTTCTGTATCCCTTTGATGCACACATTTTCGGGTCCCAGAGCACCTATTTCAGATCTGCAATTCCTTAAATCCTTGCAAAGAGCCTGCTCTTCGCCTGCCACTCTTAACAGTTCATCCTGTAGCTTTGTTATGTGATCATTCTTTTCTTGTGGTATATCGTCAATTTCATCATTTAGCCCCTTGCATAGTCCAGTTATAGTTCTTTCCTGATCCTTGCACAATCTTTGCAATCTTATAATTGATTTCTGCAAAGCATAATTTTCCTTATCTTTCAGATCATAAGTTCTACGCATCAAGTATTGATCATCCTCTGCTTCTCTTGTTTGTTTGTATGACTTTTCCAAAGATTTTCTTAGCATTAATATTTCATTTTCTGCATCCTTTAATCTTGTTTTGAACTCGTCAGTTTGTACTTCAGATTCTCTCAACTGACTCTTTAAATCATTTTCCTTGTTACTCAAATATGAAGTTTCCCTTTGCAATGCAACATTCTGCTCTGCAAGATCTCGAAGTCTGTCCCTCATTTTCTTTTCATTCAATTTGATTTTCTCTAGTGTACTTCCCCATTCCCTCGACTGTCTATCCAACTCATTTTCCAAACTCAGCTTCGCTGCACATTTCTCTTTCTCTGCCTTCTTCACACAGCTTTTTATTTCTCCGCTTAGCAACTTGAAAGCTTCATTTGCAGCAGCTCTATCTGAGAGCCTGCTCCTTATTTGTGAAGCAACCTCTAGAAATAAATTCCTTTTCTCCTCGCATAATTTTTTAAGTTTCTTCTTAAGGTCCACGTTCACTTCTGCCTTCTTAGGAGCTCCCTTTTGGTTTGGACCACTTATATTAGGTTTCATCAACTCCATCTCCTTTAACAGTAACTGAGCTTGTTCCTCTGCTTCCCTCTCTCTTTTTTTCAAATTGTCATCGTCATCTTCAAACTTATGAAAGACTTCACACCATATTTTAAACCTATCTGTATCCTCTTTATTTGAACTCAAACTAGCAAATGATCTTTCGAATCTTCCTCTTTGAGGAGAAGTGTCAGAAGTTCCAACTATACTGTTGCCAGCAGTCCAATGGTTCTCTGAGCTAAAGGACTGTCTTCCTATGGGAGAATCCTCAAAACAGTTGAACGAGGAAGATTCTTCTTCACTGAAATGATGTGTGTTCAAAAACAAGGTTGCTGACACAGAAACCTCAGTGGCAGCTCCAACTCTGTCTTCATCCTCGGTAATAGTTTGCCAATCAAAAAGCTTCTTCATCTTCTTCATCTCAAGACAATTTGTGTTGGTTAGATGAGATTTGCAGTATTCTGGTAACGTTCTTGCCGAGTTCTTAGCAGCTGCTCGGGCACTTTGAGACCCGGAAGAAAGCTTATGAGCATCAGATTCTCCAGCAGATGAGAATGTGCCTCTCAATATAGCCAACCCAGACGGATTGGGATAAGTATTCCCTTTAAAATTTGAGAAAGGTTCATACGAATCTGTTGAGCTTCTGACAGATGGAGACCTTACAAGACTTCTAGTAGTCTCAGCTTCCATAGGAACCTCTTCTGAAAGAATGATAAGAGATGAGTGATCTGAACTTCTGTTTGGTTCATCCCCTTTCCTAGAATTTTCTTGTGGTTCACCTAGAGTGGATTTATCCTTGTCACTGTTTGTACAAATATTCAAATCTTTGGATAGAAAAGATCTGAAGAGCTTCTTGGGAGCCTTTGGGACTTGGGGGATGTTGCTCTTTGGAGAAATTTGAATCTCTGCTTTATTGGTTTCGTCAATATGATCCTTTGGTGTGCTAACGGATCTCCTTGTCCAAGGTATTTTACTGTTTTTTTTAACAGGTTTCTTGCCTCCTCCTTCAATATGACTATCAGATGCAAATCCACTGCAAAGACATCAGATATACCCCACGCTGTTTAGCTCATCAGATATGAAAAACACTAATTTTACTTTTAAAAAAAATTGACCATATCATTTATTTAAAAAAACAAAAAAAACGTTTCCATTCTATTGACCAAAAGCAATTACACATGAAAGCAAGTGTAATGACTGAAAAATTCCTTCAGAGAGATAAATAGGCATTGCTTGCAACAATTTGAAGGGGGCATGGAAATGCGTTACAACAAATACTTCAGTAGCGTCGCATCATCAACACGTAAATAAAGTATAAAATGAATCCTGCTTTTCGTATGCAAAGAAACATAAACAGCCATTCAAAGAACGTCTGAAACAAATTCTCAGTAAAACAAAAGAAAATGAAATGAAATATTGCATTTCAGGCCCGGTAAAGACAAGAATATGATTAGAGGTTTCAAGCTTCCACGGCCCGGAGCACTCTGAATAAATAATTGCCTCTGGATAAACTGTTGCGAATTGCAGATTTCTTCAGATGCATTACTTGTTCATAGGATATGATTACAGATTTAAATGTTATTTAAATCAGAGGAAATGACTGAACGCTACATAATGTAATCCAGCAATCTGCCATTTACAATGTGCAATGAAACATTTATATCATATGTAGTGAGTAATTACTTCTCTAAGCAAGGACGATCATCCAGAAAATACATTCATTGTCTTTTTTAATTAAAAGAGGACTACTATGATTGTTTTTTATTTTCTTTTAAGAATTACCTATAGAATTTAGGATTAAATTCAAAAGGAGAAAACATAAAACTCATGATACCTCCAGCTCTGTGTAATGTGCAACTCTTGGACATTTTGATGTGAGAGTAGGAAACATTTGCACCATACAGAGCTCCAAGTGACAAACACTGAATGCCAAGTTATATTGACATCTTCAATATTAAAAGCTCGAACGTAAGGACAGCCCCTCCATAGCAGAAAACTCATTATGAATTTAAATAGCACACTAATGGAAAGCTCTTCCATGTCATTGGACAAATATATCATACACCCTTCAATAGATTTTATCAAGGCATTCAGCTAAGGAAATCTTCCCTGTTGAAGTTAACAATATACCGTAACAGAAGACTTATCAAAGAAAACACAATCAAAATGAAATGTTCATCAAATTATAATCAAATATCTTTATAGTAAGTATTTGTTTCATATGGTATTTGGTTGCGTAAGAAACTATAATGATTCCATTTTAAGTATGAATTCTCAATTTATTGGTTTTCCGGTGGAAGGTTTGCGAACAAATGGTTCTTGTCATTAAAGGAAACATAGGTCAAATATCTTTTGATTATGGCTTCGTGGAATTGGTCTTTTATATTTTCGAACCGCAATATGAAAAGAAGGAAAGAAATTATGATAATGTCTACAAACGAACAAAGTCAGTAAATTGACACACATCCATTTTAACGTGGATCTAATATGACTACAGAAATCCAAAATATTCTAGGAGCCAATCGAATTGCAACATATGTGTAAGAACATGGGGATCTGTACCTTGAATCTTTCAGAGACATCTTGACATTTATAAAATCCATGTTAAGATGGATCTGTGCTAGCGTATAACTCTTGGGAATTTTGACAAGGGAGGGGGAATTATTTGCAGAACCAAGGGCAAAGGTTGTGATGGAGAAACTTTAGTGTTTATCTATGTAGCCAAAGTTAATGCAGAGCTGATCGAAGAAACTTTAGTGTTTATCTATGTAGCCAAAGTTAATGCAGAGCTGATCCATATATCTTGATAAATGCGCTAGAGCCCTTCAATGGATTTTATCAAAGCATCCAGTAAAGAATATTTTCCTTAATCAAGGTAACAAATTACATCATAACAGAAGATTTATCATATAATTCACAATAAAAATGCTATGTTCAATAAATCATAATTAGATATTAGCATAAATGTTTAGAAGAAGAGAAAATAAGAAATGTTATTACATGTCATGTTAAGAATCGAGAGATATTTGATATTGATGGAATCTAAGCTGCCTAGAACAAGTATGCAGAAAATCTTGTGTTATCTGCTCTACACCCAACCGTTCATCACATGGACAGAATGTAATTTATAAAAAGTATTAGATTCTACTCACTATGTTTTGGTACTCACCAGGATGCAGATTGAATGCCATGCAGAAAATTGTAGCCATCCCCTTTGAAAGAACTTCTAGCATCACAGGGGGATTTTAAATTTCTCTGAGATGAAGAGGCGGTGGAACAAATGGATGACCTGGACGTCGAAAGTCGACTACCGTTCTGAAGAGTGATGTGTTCCCTAACGTGTTTTGCATTCACCTTTGGCTTGCTTTCTCTGCTGAAGGGGAGATTCTCCTCTCCACTTGGGAAAGATCTTACAGGAGACAAATGCTCACGCCTTAACTTTGCTCCCAATGAATTTTCCTTCAACCCTTTCAGGTTATCCTTTCCATGACAATCCACCACGCCGGATTCATCCTTGCCACACCCTGAAGACTTTTGTTTAGGTTGCCCTTTATCTCTCTGGACAGACTCAGAGCTTGACTTTGGCACTTGAGAATTGCTTGAGGCAGACTTTAGTGGCAAAATCCTCCGCATTAGTACTAATAAAGTTGTATTGACAAAACCCCTGGCATTAATGAGTCTGTGCAGAGGAAATTCCCGGATTTTCTCTTATTAAACACACTATATAAACAAATTTTACAGAATCAAATAATTTCTCTACTAATTCAACAATATCTGGATTATCTCTCACTAAACACGCTAAACAAAAAGATATTATATAGAATCAAAATATTGCGCACTAATTTCAGAGTTTCTCCGCCCTGAAACCTCATTTTTAATTTGATTTAAAAAATATAGACACTCAATCAGGCAATTTCAGGGGATTTGCAAGTCTTTAAAGTGAGAAAAAATAAGTATACTTGATTTGAAGAAAAAATTCGGTAACGGAGCTGGATTAGAAAAATCCAGACAAAGAACAAAGTTATGATCACATGAAATTTAAAAAGACACTTATTGAATGGCAACTATCCTGCAATTTTCGAAAAATGGAGGTGACTTACTGAAGTTCGGTTTCAATCCCTGTAAATGCAAGGATATTTGGACGAGCCGCAGCAAAATTTGAAACAAATCGAAAACTTCGTACTCAAGGAACTGAATTTGCAAAATATTCACAAATGTTTGAAATCGAAGTAGCAGAATGTCTAAAAAATTCAAAATAATTTTTTCACGAGAGGAAGAAAAAACTTCACTTCAAAAAGAAATCAACGAACAGAGTTTTGAGTTGCAAATTTGATTGAAGCACTAAACTTATAGAACTTCTTCAGTTCAAGGCCAAGCCATGCTTTACATATCAGCTTCTAGAATCTATTTAACCATAAATTCTCAAAAAAAGAAAATTTAAATTTAAAAAAATGTTAAAGCGATTGAATTGTACCGGTTTATCGTCCCGAAGCATCCGTAACATTCAATTTTCCGCCGGCAATTAAACCCCACGAATTCAAGTAAAAAGACATAGATTTCAAATTATCAATCTGCGCTTTTGCACGAAAAGTATTTACTGTTCTTACGTAAAATTGATTTGAGATTTATCTTGAGTTTTAGGGGATTTTCAGGTTTGGTCGGTATTCTCGTTTCGTTTATTCGTCTTCCTTTGCAGTGGGTAGCTGTAGATGACGTCATCCCTAAAATGAAATTATTGTCTTTTTAAATTATAGTAATCATGCGTTTACCTTTTCACTCCTAATTTGGTCAACAGATTATCATAGGTGAATTTTTGTTGATTAACATTGAATGAAGTGGAAGTCTACAAGACTAAAAATAGCCCAGGGGACAATCAAATGGACTTGTTCATTTGCATTTCAATTAAGTACTCTATGTGACCGTTCGTCTCATCAAATTAATTTGTGCATTTCAAAGTATACGGTCAAATTTTAAATTATTTTGTTTAATTCTAGAGATTTAACACACCATCTATTTTTATTATAAATTTTTATTATTTTTAATAAGATATTTGTCACATTTTTATATAAAAGACATATAATTCTTGGAAAAGAAATGTTAAAAACAATTAGTGTTAACTATTGTGCTTTTATTGTCAAATTGTGTTCCGACAAAAATATTATTGAGGAGATGCGTGTTTTTATTTTTATTTTTAAATTTTCAAAGAAATAATAACAAAATTAAGCTTATCAAATTTATCTTATCTAATAACCCTCATTTTAGATATCTTTACTTTTACTTTTACTTTTAGAAAGAAATATTATAATGTACATACCTTTGTTTTAGAAAGTACATAATAATAGGCACAAAAATTTGTTTTCTTGTACACCTATGGTACATGCATTAGAGTTTTATTTTACAAGTTATCTTATGTATATTTATTGCTTCGATGCATTTAGTTAACATTCCATACTACAAATCAATAAGAACAAAATAAATGATTCATAACAAATACACAATATGTTTACATTAGATATTAAATTTATGTTTAAATCATCAAAAACAAAAAATGAAGCATTGCAAAAGAATATTTTGAAGCTATGTCTTGCAATAGTTTTTGTAGAAGTTAATGATCCAATTTCACAAGTCATGAAACACCAACTATCTCAAAATGGAGATCAAGCAAGAATAATATGCTCAACATTAGAATTTTGTATTGATGCATATAGGAATTAATGTAACAAATGAATTAATGAATCCTTATGAAATGATGAATGAAAATTTAGGCTAAACCCTAAATCAAGATCAAATTATCTAGTTTCAAGGGTCACAACCATAGTGAACGAGACAACTTATGCCATTATGAGCCTAATTTAATAAAAGGGAAAAACACAAAAGTATATCTTAAGTGAATAAAGTAATTAAAGGACCCAATTAATTAAATAATTAGATAATGTCCTAAATACTCCAACACCCAACTACCCCCATCGTTTGTCCCTCCTCTCCCTCCTTGAGATTATCTTAGGGAGAAACTAAAAGGCTAAAGATGAATGCAAAGATGCAAGCGAAAATGGGTCTCAAAAATAAAGGCTTGATTAGGTACCCATGTACAAACCAATGAAATTGTAATAGCCTAAATTTGCACCCTTGTATAAATTGTCATTTTGCATCACCCTCACCTTGGCCTAAGACTCAAAATCCACATCACTCGCTTGCATCCAATTGTCATGCCATATAATCGCTTACTTTAGGATCTCAACCACACGACCTGGACAACACAGGGCATGTGTGCACCGTGGAGACGTTTGTGTGACACACTCTCATATGTGAATTTGTGCAAATTATCATTGAGGCATTACGAACTACCAACCTGTAATTGTAACACTTGATTCTATTGTCCACCTATGTGGGATTTGGTCTACATGCATTTTAAACCCCATTTTCATCCTCATTTGGACTTATTCACTTCCTTTGGATAGTTTGGACTCTCTCTTAATCACTTTTACACACTCTCTCTCTCATAGTTTTAGCTCTTCACATCTCTTGGTCACCCACCATCTACACACTTTAAGTATAGGTTTTTGGATAGCTTCCTGGCCTTAGGGAGTCTCTACTAACACTCGAGTGACCCCACAATAGTGGGTTAAACTTTTTTAGACATGTTGATTTTTGCTGAAATAACAGATTTTTAATAAAATGTGATTATTTAAGCCTTGAGAGGTTCCATTTGAAGGAATTTATTACAAATGGTTAGCTCAAAGCCTCTTAGATAAAAAAAAAAATCGATATAACATCTATACTCATCATTCATACCTACAATGGAGTCTCCTTCGCACCTATTAAAATGCTGACAAAAAATTACTTCGACTTTATCTTTTGGCATATCAAATGAATCTATTTGAAAAACTTATCTATGTAGTAAGGTACTACTGAGAAAACTCTTTCCAATGATTATAATGTTGATATATATTAAGTTTATTATGACTTTGTATTTTTAGTTTTACTAAATATAGATATTTCACCGTATGTCTACCTCTATGTTTGACGCTTATGGAAAAATACTAAATGAGAGAAAAAAAATTCTAAAAAATATCTATGCCCTAGGTATTGAAGTTTCATTTCTATCTAAAAAAATAAAAATGAAATTGGACAAATACACAACAAGTTATAAGCTATGTAGTCAAGGTATGTCAAAATTACGGTTTAGTCAACTTCACACGTTAATAAAATATGAAATAATCAAGATAATGTTATCAAACCAATTTCATGCCCTCCATATGGATGTTAAAAAACTAAATTCAAAAGAATCACATTGATATCTATTTTAGGAAAAAAGTTATGCTCTATGAAAATAATGTAACTCTTTGAAAATGACGTTTTCAGCAACATACTAGTTTTCATGGGAAAAAGAAAGAAAAAATGAAATCAATTCAAAAATAAAATTAAAAAATATATTTAGATCTAGACAGAAAATCCTTAAAGACTCTAATTTACTTCATCTTGTGATTCCAAATGGTTTAATGAGAATATGCATTCAAATCTGAAATATTTTTTCAAAATGTAGAGTTCAATGTCCATTCAAGCAAAAAAGTGTAACCCACTATTGTGGGTTCACCCACTCGCGTACATTGTTCTTACTTCATGGTGTTGAGGGGAATCTTATTGTTAGAATAACAAAGTCTCAAACAACTGAGAGAGGGGGTGAATCAGTTGTTAACAGTTTTATCAAACTCAACAACAAATATAATCTTATGCAAATCAGAATGCAAAACCATGTCACATTATTGAACACAAGTGACACCAATATTTGTTCTTGAGGAAAACCCTGTTAAGGGAAAAACCCCGGAGGGGATGACACCCACAAATATCTGCACTATATGAATTAAACCATGTTAGGAGTTCTAGCCCTATTAGGTGTTGATTAATACAATAGGTAGCTCCCTGTTAAAGGACAAACCCTGTTAGGAGTCTCAAACCTTGTTAGGGGTAATACTGTAATCACCCAAAATTGGTCTTGTAGAACTTGAGCTCCCAATTTCAATTGAATTGCCTCGATTAAAATCCTAAATCTCAAAGGCTTAATTGTGTAGAGTAACCCTTAAAATCCCATTTGCATAATTAAATAAAAAATCTATCAGGCTTATACTATGGTCTAATTTCTAGAGCTTGCATATTTGTTTAATTGCTATAACATTTTTTTTAATATAAAGTTCATACACTTTTATTAAAAGAACACACTCACATGTGTACACATAATTAATCTTGATTAATTAAAAATTAAAAGGGATTTGTGTTTTCAAAATTTCTATTTTGTCTTATTCTGTACCTAACATCTCTCTTTTGCCTCTTAATCCTCACCACTCATTTCTACCTAACCTTGCATCTCCTTCACTCTCCTTTTGCCTCTTCATCTCAATCACACATTCTTTTGCCTCTTAATATCCACCCTTCATTCTTGAGGCAATTCCTTTAAAAGGAAACTCTTCCTTGGCTCAAGGGTCTCGATCTTGATCATTTGCATCTTAGTCTTTAGCTTTCTTGCATTCTTAGAATAATCTTGTTAATTTGAAATCCTAGCTCTTAGTTTCTTTCATTTACATGCTCATACCTCTCTTGCATTCTTAGTTACTTCATTTCTTAGAGTAATCTTGCATTTGTTAATCTAGTTTACTCTCTTGCATTATTTCATAAAATAACTTTTGCATCTTCATTCTAGAACACTAATTGTTTTGCATTCATCTTACCTTAATCTCTCATTCTAGCTTAAATCTTGCATCCTAGTTCATTTCTAGTTTTGCATTTACATTTAGAATCTTCCATTTTGGAGTAGTCAAGTCACTAATCATCTATGCCAATTTGATGAACATCATGAGAATGATTAAACTCGCTTCAACTAGGAAGCTATAAGTTGCTTCTTGAGGCTTCCTCTTTCATGGATTCCCTCAAGTGTAATGGTTTATAGAAGTGTGTCATCTTTTTATCACATATTATTGGCACCCACTGTGTGGCTCACTTCCCTAATTTTCTTTTATTTTGTTCAAGTTCTTCAAGTCTAACCCTTGTCTAGGTTGAGTTGAAGACAAAATCTTAGGGATTTTGAAAGATTTGATCATATATCACAAACATCTTGGATTTTGGATTTGAAATTTTTATTGTCGGTCGGGGATGGTTTGGTTGTCTCAGTCCAAAAACCAGATTTTTCTTATCCGTTTTCTGTGAGTTATAATTTTTTATTGATATTTAATAAAAAATCATTTCTGGTCATAAATCAACAGTTTTTTTAGAAACATTTATAGTTTTGGAAAGGTCTGATAATTCTACAGGGGGTTACTTCTTTGTGTTTTTAATTTAGATGCAAGAACATGACTCAAATAGTCAATTTATGAAAACTGGTCTATTTTAGTAAAATGGGTTTCTAGGGCACAAATTATGGGACGTTTTAAAAAAAAATACATTTTTGGAAAGCTCTCAGATTTTTAATAAGGGTCTCTTATTTGTATTTCTATTTTTTGGGCCTAAATTATAGCAAACAAATTGGATCTTGTTGACCGGGTCAAAAGAAAAAAAAAAGTGATGAGCTTGCACTTTATTTGCACATAGTTCAATACATGATTGAGATTTCTTGCAAATATTTAATATTTCCTATCTTTTAACAGTGGTTTTGCAAAATGGTTGACCAAGAATAAAGCATTTTGAGACTACTAATCAATTTGTTTTGTAGGATGTTGTTTGAAGATCTTGAAAATATTTGAGACTACTAATTCATTAGTTTTGTAGGTTGCCTTGGAGACACAACTAAACATTGTGCTTTCATAGATTTGGTTTTCTAGGCACCTAGTTTTAATTAGAAATAATATTTTTTCTTATGATTAGTTAGTAGGAGAGTATTCTCTTCACCTCCTAGAGGATGAATCAAAAATCTTGACCTACTTAGTTTGTCACTTGTAAAAGGAATCTTGGGTAAATGAGCATGTGCTTGATGTGTTAGCTTGTGGTGACTAATCAGGAAAGTACTATCCAGGAAAGTATTGTACATTTTTCCTCCCGACCTCGCTGGGGTTCGGGGCCGGGCCGGGCCCCAAGCGGGGGTTTGGGGGCGGCAGCCCCTAAGAGCAAGGGTTCGGGGGTGCAGCCCCTGAGGAAAATTTTTTTGAGGCCGACTACTTTTTCGGTTATTTGGGCCGACTACTTATAACTCATTCTAACCCTAAAGTGGGAAAATATTGTATAATATGGCTTAGGGTTAGGGATTTTTCATGATGTATGATTTTAGTACTTGCGGTAGAATTGGGCTGTAAGGGATTACGGATTGTAATCAGGTTGTAATCACTGGATAATAATAATATTGGACTCACTGTTGGTGGACGTAGCCCAGGGATTGGGTGAACCACGTTAAATCTGTGTGTCTTGTGTTCTATTCTGTGTGGTTTATTATTTTCTGATATTAGTTATATTTGCACATAATTGTTATTTCTGGCTTGTTAATCCTAACATGATGTGTTTGGGAGAAACTATGGAGTAGGAGAGTATTCTATTTTCCTTGTGAAAAATCAAAAATATTGACCTCCATTATCTATCCATATTTACTTTCTCGCATTTACCTTTAGAGGGCCTTCCAAGAGATAAATCTTTTGGGAATGACCCAAGTGGGAAACAAGCGAACTTGACTAACTCCATCCCACTATAATAAAAAGATTACTTCAATCTAAAGAGAGGGAAGACTTGGCTATTTTCTACTTCCAATGCTTCTTCATGTGTAGGGCCTAGTTGCCTCAATCTTGCTAAGAAAGAATACACTTGTTTAGGTGCTTGTAGGACCATCTTGGTCTTAATCTTGTTTACAAGACTACAAGGGGAGTACATTCAACGTGTATAGAGATGAGAGGTCTCAATCTTGCTTGTGAGACGATAAATTTTGGGTGCTTGTAGGTCTATAGGCCTTAATTCCTCTTGCGTACCTACAAGGGGTAGTGATGCAGGGGCATCCAAAGTTAAGGTAGGGGCATTCTTTGTCCTCGGTGAAACTACATGGGGTGTTTGTATTTTGGCCAGTGTTACTCGGTTGCAGCCTTGACCAATGATCTTGGTCATTGAAGGAAGCTCGGTCATTGAAGGAACTCGGTAGTCTATGGCACTCAGTGAAAGTGTTACTTAGTTATGCCTATGGTGCTCAGTCGACACTGGTGCTCGGCAATGCCTAGTGTGCTCGGTTAATTCACTGTCGCTCAGTAGTTCTGGCTTATTGACTGGAGTTTTGTGTGATTTTTTGGGCTGACTTAGTGCATTTATTGTTGGTAGCTATTTTTTTATAGGCCAACACGTTGAATTAAATGTTTGTATACAATTGTAAGCCAACTTGTATGGCATTTAATTATTTGTTTGGGGAGTTAATGGTTTCATCTAGCCGACTTGTGGCTGATGATTAGTATTTATAGGATGTTTGGGCTAGTTGTTTAGAAGGACAGAGAGGTCACGGATCTGGATGACTTGGAAGACTTAGCGAATCAGATCTGAGATTCTAAAAGCTGAAGTTGGTGAAGTTGTGAAAAAGATCTTGCATGATCTTGTAGATCAAATTGATATCTGATAGTTGTTTGTAGCAGAGCTAGTGGTTGCATACTTGGAGACAAGGAGATTGCTTGGAGGCTTGTGAGCTCAAGTTTAGATCTGCCTTAGAGTTTCCATCAGCTTCTAATTGTCTTTAGAGCTGAACTAGCTGAGATTGTATTGGATCTATTTGGATCTTGCAGAATTATTTTTTGTTGTAATTGGCCCTAACCCGGAAGGCCTTACAGCCGGGCATGTTAATGCAAATTACTTGAAACAATTGTTGTGTTATATGTTGGGTTGAGTATTCCGCTGTGTAATTTTGTTGGCTACAAGGTTTGGACTATCCTTCATTGGATCCACCATCCTTGACTGCGTCAGGTGGTATCAGAGTGAAGGTTATTCCTATTGGGAGTTGATAGTTGATCTTGTGGAGAGAAGGTTGACCTAGCAAGGCTGATCTTGCAAAGTTGATCCTATTGGAGAAAAGATTGTGCACAATCTGGATTATAGATCCAGAGCACTGAACTTGTGGATCTTGCCCTAGTTGTTTGTTCAAGGTGGCAGGTTGAGGTCTGACTTGTACACAACTTGGAGATTTCCACAAGGTGGTCGGTGAGGGTTTGTTGCAGAGGGTTTTTGCATATCTTTAAGGATGCCTCTGAGAAGATTGGACCCTAGAGCTATTGTAGATCTTTGTGATGCTATGGAATCAAATATTTCTAATAAAGTTAGATTAGATGTCAAATCTGAGATAGAATTGATGAAGAATGACACATGTGGTCACTGAGATCATGAGAGTTGTTGCTGGTGTACCTCAAAATGTCAGTACTAAAGATGGCTATGAAGAGGCTGTTGAAGAATTTGAAATTGCTAGATCTAGTGGTGATGACCAGAGGAACAGACCTGGTGAAGATAGAACTGCTCGATTGCATAGATCTGGAGCTCAGTTTAGTAGTAGTTACCGAATGGAAGTTTCTACTTTCTCTGGTACTTTGAAGCCCGACAATCTGATTGATTGGATTGGTGAACTTGAAGATTTCTTTGAGCTGGAATAAATTGAAGATCCTCTTCGAGTGAGATTAGCACAAATAAAGTTGAAAGGACATGCTACTCTTTGGTGGAAGGAACTACAAAGAGATAGAGAAGATTTAGGTGAAACAAAGATCAATCGGTGGAGGTTGATGGTGACTAAGTTGAAACCTAAGTTCATACCTTTTGACTATGAGCTTGACTTGTTTAAGAAGTTGCAGATTCTGAAATAGAAGGATTTGTCTATTGAAGATTATAATGAGGAGTTTTAAAAACTTACTATTTGGTTTGGACACCAAGAGATTGGTAAGGAAAAGGTAGCTCAGTATGTGAATGGTCTGAGATTCAATATTCAGGATGAGCTTGGTATGCTGAAGATTGATTCTGTTGAAGATGCTTATCAGTATGCTCTGAAGGCAGAAGATAAGTTGAAGAGGAAACAACATAGTAATCCCTGAGGGAAGGAAAAGATTGATCACTCGGTGAAGGATAAACCGACTGATGCAGAAGATGAACCGAAACCTATGCTACCGAAGAAGAAGACAGGTAGAGTTATCTTTAAGGGTACTTGCTATAACTATGGAGAGGAAGGACACCATTCTTTTGAGTGTACATAGAAGAAGGTTGACCGATGAACTATTGTGATGAATGAGAACATTTAGAATGAACCTAAATCAAAGAACTTGTTGCTTCGGTGAACATTGCTCGATACAAAGGAGGAACCTTGTCAGAGGAGTAACTTGTTTAGAACCTGATGCAAGTCTGAAGGTAAACTTTGTGATTTTATTGTTGATAGTGGTAGTACTCATAACCTTGTTGCTAAGGACATGGTTCAAAAACTTGGATTGAATAGAATGAAGCATCCTTGTCCTTATAGGCTTGGCTGGTTACAAGATGTTCATGCTCTGGAAGTAAGAGAACAATGCTTCATTGATGTTTAGATTGGCCAATACAAGGATCTTGTGTTATGTGACATTGTGAAGATGAATAGTTGTGATATATTGCTTGGTAGACCTTGGCAATATGATTGTAGAGCTATTTATGACTGTGTCAAAAATGTGTTTACTGTTGAGAAGGATGACAGGAATTTTTCCCTGATGCCTTTGATGGATACAACACTTAGTAGGAGAAGCCTAAGTATTGGTAGCCGAGTTGAGATTGTGGATCCAGAGAAAATGAATGATTAGTTTGGAGAGCTGACCTGTATATTGTCAAGAAAAGACTTGAAGAGACAAAGGAAATTGAAGTCGAAGAATCTACAAGCAAAAAAGGTGGAGGACTTGTATGTGAAGAACCAGTTTAGGATTTACGTGCTGAATCCTGGAAGATGTTCTTCTCACATATGAACATCTTTTGGAACTTGGGGTGTTTGATGCAGGGGGATCTAAGGTTAACGTAGGAGCATTCCTTGTCCTCGGTGAAACTGCATGGGATGTTTGTATTTTGGCCAGTATTACTCAGTTGTAGCCTTGACTGATGGCCTCGATCATTGAAGGAAGCTTGGTCACTAAAGGAACTCGGTAGTCTCTGGCACTCAGTGAAAGTGTTACTCGATTATGCTTGCGGTGCTCTGTCGACACTGGTGCTCGACGATGCCTGGCGTGCTTGGTTAATTCACTATCGCTTGGTAGTTCTGGCTTACCGACTAGAGTTTTGTGTGATTTGTTGGGCTGACTTGGTGAATTTATTGTTGGTAGCTATTTTTTTATAGGCCGACATGCTGAATTAAATGTTTGTATACAATTGTAAGCTGACTTGTATGACATTTAATTATTTGTTTCGAGAGTTAATGGTTTCATCCAGCCGACTTGTGGCTGATGATTAGTATTTATAGGATGTTTGGGGTAGTTGTTTAGAAGGACGGAGAGGTCACGAATCTGGATGACTTGGAAGACTTAGCGAATCAGATCTGAGATTCTGAAAGCTGAAGTTGGCAAAGTTGTGAAAAATATCTTGCATGATCTTGTAGATCAGATTGATATCTGATAGTTGTTTGTAGCAGAGCTAGTGGTTGCATACTTGGAGACAAGGAGATTGCTTGGAGGCTTGCGAACTCAAGTTTAGATTTGCCTTAGAGTTTCCATCAGCTTATGATTGTCTTTAGAGCTGAACTAGTTGAGATTGTATTGGATCTATTTGGATCTTGTAGAATTGTTTATGATTGTAATTGGCCCTAACCTAGAAGGCCTTACAGTCGGGCATGTTAATGCAAATTACTTGAAACAATTATTGTGTTATTTGTTGGGTTGAGTATTCCGCTATGTAATTCTATTGGCTGCAAGGTTTGGACTGTCCTTCATTGGATCCACCATCCTTGACTACGTCAGGTAGTCAGAATGGAGACCCTTACTAAACACCTTAGGATTTAGAGGCTAACCTTTTGGCTGTGTGGATTCTTTTGTGCAAGGATTGATCTAAGTGGACTTACCCGGATCACCTCAAGATACTCACCATATGTGTTCCCTTAGATGCAAAGATTGAATATGACAATGTGGAAAGACATGTGATGCAAGCATTGTTCTCTTCCAATTGATCCATAACTTGCATAGTCCTAGGAAAGGCCATTCAACCACTTAATTGTGGGGCTAAGAACATCAAGTTGTGGGCAAAGGTTAAAGCACTTCCCTCTTGACCTTAGGTAGTTTTTCTTGATGTCCTTCAATGTGCTAAGACCCATGAAAATATTTGTGGAACATACACTTAATAAACTTGACACATTGTTATACCTAGCAAGACCTCACATATTCTTGTATCCACAAGGTTTCCTTGTCACTTGTTGGATTGTTTGAAGACAATATCTTTCTCACACTACATGATTTAAAATCAAACTTGTTCTATGAAGTGCTCTAATCTTGTTAATCAACCCTTGAAATCCTTTGAAATCAAACTTTTGAACTAAGCTAAATAATTATAAACATTGCTTTTCCATTGTGATCCTTAGCTCTTCTTGTTATTTGGTACATTCCAGCATGTTAGGAATTTCCTTTAGCTAAAAAAAGATTACTTTGATCTCTTGACTACACTCTTGGCTAGTAGAATATTTACTTGTCCATCATCTTCTTGATCACTTCTCTTGGATGCTCTATCTTATCTTTTCTTATTCACAAGTGTCGTACATAGGGATCTACCTGCAACTTGGACATCTTGTGGCAAGTTATCTTTTCTATCTCTTTTACACTTTTACACTTTGGACAAGTGAACATTTTTTCTTACCTAGCTTGAAAATCAAGTTATCCTAAGTCATACTATTTGGCTTTGATAAAACTTCTTTAATGTTGGTCATAAGTAGATCTCAGCTCTGTGAAGGAAATAAACACAAAGCTACCTTTGACAAATCATCTAAAGGAGATCTTGAACCTTGGGGTTTTAAACCCTTTGCTAATATCTCTAGTGAATCTACCCTATCCTCTCCCACATTGGCACATAGTGTTTCTTACACTCCAATCATGGAAGATCAAAACAAAAGGATTGAGGAATTTCTAAAATAATTGGGTGACAATCATTTTGGACAAGAAAACCAAGAACTCTTGGATAAAGACCTTGATAATCATAATTCTATACATGGCTCACAAAATGGCTCTCAACATACTAGACCTAATTCATAGGGTGGTGATTCAGATAATGAGATAACTAAGGAATATATCTTTTAATTTCAACAAGATGAATGCTTGCAAAGACTTATGAAATTGACCTTGAATCAAGAGAAAGACAAATACTTCTTGCACTTGGCTTCGCAAGGAGTCAAGCTACCTCACAAATTTGACATTGACAACCTGATAAACAAAGAGGAACCATCTGAAATGGATATTATGAAGAAAAATATGGAAGAGATGATGAAACAAATGCTACATTTGGAAGAGGAAAAGGAACAACCAAGCAAATCTTTTTCATTTGAGGCTATATGCTCATTTCCTTTTGATAAATATCTATACATGCCTCCTTTTCCTTGAAAGGTTGAATTTCCTAAGTATGACAAGTATGATGGTAGAAGAGATCCTTATGATCATATTAGGGAGTTTTGTGCACTACACATGGAGTTCTTACATGAACCCACCTATCTCATGAGACTCTTTCCTAGGAGTCTTATTGGTCAAGCTATGGATTGGTTCACTAAACTATCTCCTCCTCTTAAATAATTTGACTAGCTATTGCATAGATTCATCCAGCAATACTCCTATAATATCCAACATGCTATTACCATGCTTGATCTTTGCAACATCAAACAATGCCAAGGTGAATTTTTTGTGGTTTTCCTTCAGCGATGACAAAAAATCTACTCATGTTATCCTCAGCAAATTCTTGAGACTAAAAATATTGATATATTCATCAATGCTTTGGTTCCTGAAATGAATTATGCATTGCAAATGCAAACCCGTGCTTCATTTGATAAATTGGTTGAATCATCTATTCACATAGAGGATGTCCTTTTTCATAAGGGAGAAAGCACTCTTCAATCTAAAGAGCATAAATCCTCTTCTAGCAACCAGCATAATAAAGACAAGAAAAAAATATGGAACAAAACCAAAGATGTTTTCAATGATAGAATCATAGGTACAACTTCAGTGTCTACCACTGCTAAGCCTAAAGAGCCATCTTTCAGTCTATCCACTATTTTGAAAGCCAATAAGAACAATCCAACATGCTCCAAAATTGATAGTCCTTAGATCTCTAGGCCTAAGAGAGACTTGAATCTTCTCAGAGAATCACTTGAGAATGCTTTGAAGATGATTTTGACTAATCAGATCATTACTTTTCCTGATAACTCAAGGCCCTATGATCCTGAGATAAATCCTAAATGGTGGAATGACAACTACTATTGTGATTATCGTCACAACAAAGGCCAAAAGACCAATGAATACATGAAGCTTAATAAACTCATCCAGGATTTAATTGATAATGAGACTATTGTGGTTGACACCCCACAAATGAAAAAATGATCATAAGTCTTTCAAGGAGCCTTTTCGGGTAAATTCACAACCAGGTGTCACCTTTTAGGCTAACGTATCAACACAACTAAATTTTAGTATTTTTAACTAAAAATTAATTTTGGTCAAACATATGGTCTAGCTAGATTCATTCTAGCTAAGTTAGATAAGTTCTTTAACTTTTCCAATTAGAAATGTCTATTAAATGCATGTTTTATACCACTTTGGGTCCAATTACCATAAAAATAAAATTATTTCAAAAAAGTGGCATTTCAATAACTCCTAATCTTTTTAATGATATTTTTTTAGAAATTAAAAAAACACCCTTTTGTAGATATTAGAGTCGATAATATCCTCATATAGACTTTATAGTGTTTTAATTAGACATAGTTTATTGTAATTAAAAAATATTGCAAGTAGGTATTTTAACAATCAAGGAGATGTTGGTTCAGAGAAAGAAAAAAATAGTAAATCATATTAAATAAATTTGAAAAACATATGGTGCACTAGAGGAGAGAGTCCTCTTCAAGAATATATATTTCTTTTTTTGATTGGGATAGATTTGTTATGAAAAATATGTTGCGAGATGAAAACTGTCAATTTCAGTGAGTTAGAATTTGAATTGTTATAAAAGAGAAAATATAGGTCAAAAACTAATTTTTATTTCTTCATGCACTAGCTATATATGTCATTTATGTGTATTTTGAAATTAGGAGAAAAAATGTTTATTTACAAATAATTTTTTGGTGGGAACTAGACCCCTATTTTCTGCATTTTTCAGCAATTGAAAAATCATCTTTCAAAATTAAAAAACATATCAATTCTTATTCAAAAAAAATGTTCAAAATATTAATCATAAAATTCATCCATTTTATCACATTTAATTAGTTTACATCATCTTCAAATTCCAAACATAAATGGCATTTTTATACTATTGAAGTTGAACAACTTTGATTTTGTTAGCCTTTTCCTTTGTAAAAGGGTGACAGCTTATTGTGCTTTTATTGTTTCCCAAATTTGAGCAAGGGGAGTCTTCTAAGGCAAAGGATAATAAGGTTGGTTACACATACCCTAATAGTGACAATGTGATCAACATGCTTAAGTCCTCCAATCATACTATCAATGATATCAAAGACAAGGGAAAAGATGAAGTTAAATCATCTAACACGGTAACCCTCTCTCAAGCGAAAGTTACTCTACCAGGAGAAGGTTCATCCTCCTTCTCTGCTCCTAAAAACAACAACTTCAACATCTAAACCAACTACCTCATTAGTTGCATATGATTACAGTTTGGTTAACCAACTTCAACATACTTTAGCTTAGATCTCAATACTTGAGCTACTGAAAATCTCTCTTGCTCATAGGGAGATCCTTGATCAAGCCCTTCTTGTGGCTAATGTTCCTAAGAACCTAGACATCAATAAGTTCTAGTCCATGGCCGGTCATCTCGCTTCACCTCATTATCTAACTTTCTCAAAATAAGATGAAAAATCTATTAGCCATCCCCATAATCAACCCCTCCACATTGAAGTCGCTATCCATAAGTATAAAGTTAAGCATGTTTTGATAGATGAAGGTGTGCATTTGAACATCTGCACTTTTAATTTAGTTAAAGCTCTCAGTTTCTTAGAGAATGCTATTGATCCTCAATGCAAAATAATGATCAAAGAATATGATCTTCAAAGAATGCTATTGGTCCTATTCAGTAGGACATCATCTGTCAAGTTTTGGATCTTCCTTTGGAATACAACATACTTTTGGGTCGTCCATGGATGCATGAAATGCAAGCAATTCCTTCTACATATCATCGTTGCATTAAATTCCCTCGTGACAAAATTGAGGTTACTATTCTTGCAGACTTAGCATATGCCTATAACAATCCTAAACAAAAAGAAAGAATGGTCCCTCACATGTACAGGTTCACATAATTCAATCTCCTCAACTTGGTGTATGAGGTAGTGTTCTTGTGCATTGAAAAAATTTGAAGGTAGATATTTTTTCATTTCACACATTAGATGATGAATTTTTCTCTTCCAATATTTTATATCTTCTTTATGTATTTCTTTAGATGACAACAACCTACAAGAGATTCAAGATGAAAAAATATATAAATATGACTTTACAATATAATATAGAATATATTACATAACAAGTAAAACAAATTGAAAATATAATGTCTATACAAGAAATTGAACAAATATAACTACTTACCTCATGTATTTTCCAAGATCATATATGACTTGCTTGACATTATTGTTGAAGTGGTTTGGGAGAGATAGATAGAACATACTGCAACAATTATAAAATTATCTTTTTATTGTTTTCTAACATAATACAATGAAAAGTAAATGCAGTTTACAAATATATAGTAAATACTAAAGAACATGAATTACCTTAATGAAGGTATTCCAATCATGTGTTTTCATCCCTGGCCCAAATTTACTTTTCTTTGATATAAGATTATTTTTGTTCATAGGAAATCCTATGGGAAAATGTTTTTTTTATGACTTCTTTTATAACATTGCTTTGTTGGTCCATTAATAACTAAGGAGGGTAGTTATATTAAGCTGGTCTCCATTGCTATTTGATTGAATCAAATTTTTCATTGCATGATTGGATTCATGAATTTCACTAAAATTTTTGACATTTTTTCCTTTTTCATGTCTTCCATCCAATATTTTCCACAATGTCTCTGTTATATTCTTTCCAATATGCATAGTATCAAAAAATGCACAATTTGTAACTGCTCGTAATAGGGCAACCTACTAAATTATCTGGGATAAATTTTTAGTCCCTTTGGAAGGTGGTCATTGCTACCTTGATGACCTTCACAATCATCAATTACATCATCAGTAAACAAATCACAATAGAAAACTATAATTTCCAAGCATAAACTATTAGATGGAATGACATTGCCTTGACGATTAATTCTATTATATTCAAACTTCCTCAAGTGAGGTGTCATTTTTTGTTTCTTTTATGTACTCTCTTCTTTCCCATTGAAAATATGTTTTTCAATATTTTGATGCTTATGATTTCTATGGAGGAAGTGCCTATACTCATTAAACACCTACTTTCCTAAACTTTTTGAATGACAAGATTTCATCTTTGGACCACAAATTGGACATGCAAATTTTCCCTTTATTTGAAGACCTATAAGATAATGTATAATTGGATTAAAAATGTTAATTTTTATAATTATAATTATCATGCGCAACTTTAACACTAACATACTACAAAAATGTGTTAGCCCTGGGGCATCATATATTATCCATACAAGTATTGCATGGAATTGAAATTGTCTTTGTCCTATTGGTCTAGAGACACCATACATACTGACACCATTCCATAACTCCAAAAAATCATCAATAAGAGGATCAATGTATACATTCATATCTTTAACTTGGTACTTACCCAGATGAATAAACAAAAACATTACATAATTATTATGACCATTTTATTTTAATATTTATAATTAAATGTAGATGATTATTAAATAATAAAATACCTAGAACAATCATTTCCAACATGATGTGTTCCCTCTTTATTGACATCCATGGAGGATTGTTATTGTTGATAACAAAAATAGGCCATATTGAGTAAACACATCTCAACTCTCCAAATGGATTGACTTCGTCTGCTCCAAAATAAAAGCCTAAGATTACAAGGTTCTTATTTAAAGTGTGGCCACTTTTCCTATGTGTCCATAAATTTGGAACCATCCACAAGCACTCAAATAATGTCATCTCAACTTCTATTGGATGCATGGTAATCTATAAATTGTGCCAAGCTAGTGCACCTGAATAATCATTGCATACGTGGAATAATGGGAATATAACGAAGAACCTTGCGAGGAACCCTTTTTTTATTTGATCTATTTTATATCTACTCATATGATATTCAAGGCATTCTGTTGCAAATTCATATCTTTTATGATATATAATATGATCATTGGGACAAGCATCTATCTCTTGATACTCCATTCTAATATCTTTCATAATGGAAAATAATTCTCGGTATGAGCAAGGTAGAATATTTGATGGTGGTAACACAAAATCACCTATCAATCTACAACAAAAAATAGTAATTTGTTAATATAAAGAATACTAATCGTACATGATTCACCCTTTATTAATTATAATGGCATATATCACATACGTTAACATACGTAACATTGTTGTGTTGGATAAACCATTCATAACCTTCAATTTTACCAACAATAATAAAATGGAGAGAAGATTTTTTTAGGAGCCTTCAAAAAGGGCCTTGTATTCCTTCTCAAGTAGAGGTATATCACAAACAAAATCAACGTCATCTTGATCATCATGATCAGTTGCACCAATACTAAATGTGGCATGGATCAATGTATTTGTACCATCATCTTTAATTGTGTTTTCTAGCGCATGATCGTCATCTTCCATGGGATCATTATCTTCACCTTCTATATTCACACCTCCATGTTCCTCCATTTTGAAAACCATATTCTCTGGGTTGTGGTGGTCCATATCATGTGCCCTAGAGTTCTCGACCTATATAAAAATGATCAACATAAATAAACCATGATCATGATCTCATCATCAAGTGATTTCTTATGTATATAAAATGATATAATGAAAAACTTACCAATGGACGATAATCATGTCCCCCTTCAATGTGATCATGCTCCATACAATGTTTCTTAGCTATTTTGATTAGAATTCTTCTAGTCTTTAAGCCCTTACAAATTTTTTAATGGATAATAACATTTTCCGTCACCTTTTATTTTCAAGTTAGACCACAATCTAGCAATTGTCTCCTTATTTTGTTCTTAGCTGATATTATCTCACATGGTCTTTCTTCATAGGTGAAAAAATTGGGCTATGGAAACTTCAATCTATAACCTTCACAAACTACGTAAAATGATATTGCAAGTATGAAAGCCTTCTTAGAACTAGTTATCTAGAAGTTGAAATGTTAGTTATGAAATGATGTTTCAGTATAAAATACTAAATTGAAATACTTGAACATAGAGAAATTACAAATCGAACCAAAACCATTTAACATTCAACATACTAACATAGTACTCGAGTACTCTAATTACCTGGTGCGAGGAAGTCTTGGGGACAAGTATTTTGAGGTTTTGTGGAGATCAACATAATGCCAATTTCAAATTCTAACTTAGTGGTAAAAATTATATAAAGTTCATTAAAAAAATGCAATTCCAATTTGAAAGTATATCTAAAATTTTTCTATCTATCTTCTTACATCATTAATTTACTTTAATATTGTAGATACTTTTGATGAGTCTCATAAGTACCTTACATCCCAACTAGAAATCACCTTGGAAAATGTTCAATTTGACTCTATTTGATGTTATAATATCATTCATGTGTTTTCAGTCTATTTAGATCAAAATGTAAAGCTATGTAAGACAAGGTCACAAATATGTTCCAGTTGTCCTATTAAGGACCTAAATGGTCCAAGATGGTCAAAAGGTGGTCAAACTATGTATGGATGAGCATTATGCATTGGAAGGACTTATCCGATCATGGAAATTCTTTTCAGGTACAAATGGTGG
Source organism: Chamaecyparis obtusa (assembly GCA_027943335.1). Classification (NCBI taxonomy): domain Eukaryota; kingdom Viridiplantae; phylum Streptophyta; class Pinopsida; order Cupressales; family Cupressaceae; genus Chamaecyparis; species Chamaecyparis obtusa. The sequence goes on from BSBK01005860.1 coordinate 2,795,573, forward strand.
GATACTATCTTTTTGTGTTGAAGCCTCTTTATCCAAATGGGATCAATGTCCTTTCTCTCTTCATTGGAACTAGTGGTGTAGAGGTCGCTTTGCATCGATTCGATATAAAAATCAATTATATGGTATACCCAAATGATGAAAAGAACCTCTACACCCCTTATTCAATTTAAGAGAAAGGAAATTGACCCTATTTAGATAAAAAGGCTTCAGAACAAAAAAATGGTATCCTACCATTTCTTCCTAAAAACAATTTCGAAGGTATCATATAAGCTCTGTACTATGATCTATTGGTGTAGAGCACCTAATTACCTAACTGTACCACGAGGTCAAATATCCTAAATTGATCATAAATTCAGAGAAGGAAATGCTTGAGGGATTCAAATCATTAAGAGATTTGGTATGGAAGAGGACGAGATATGAGTAAGAAGAGAGAAGAAAGAAAAGGGAGAAAGAGAGGAAAGAGGAGATTAATAACTTGAGAAGAGACATTTAAGCATATGGAGATGGCTAGATAGGAATGAAGAACTTTGGGACATATATTAGAAACACATAAATTACTCTCAAATCAAATAGTCCCAGCATACAAGTAGCATTAGTATGTGTGATGCACCTTAACTACTAGTATGTGTGATGCACCTTAACTATATGTCCACATGCTTCCCAATGATCAATGCAAATATTAACTCCGCGACCAAAATTCAATGCACAATTCAGCCTCAATAGAAATACAAATAAACCACTTGGTGCAAAATATTACCAAGTGACAAGAAATTAACTCAGTGAACCAACTGAGCCAACTTGGTGAACAAAGGAACCGAGTAGCAATTGAGCCCCATCGGTGGAAATAGGAAAACATCACCGAGAGCCCAAAAGTAGCTACTGAGCATATCTAACAACTCTAACTTATTTTTGGTGACACAGGATTACCAAGAACCTAAGATGCTCCTACATCAGGCACCTGGGGTTATTTTGAGATGATTCTCCAAATCATGCAACAGGTAAAACCTGAGCTGAATCCAACTCAGATTGTGAAATCCATGAACGGTCTTTAATTGGTCTATTCTTCCACTTTACTAGATACTCCATGTACTCTTTTCCTCTTGTGCTTCTGTCAATTCTTTGTTCCAAAATCTACTCAACTTATTTTGTCTGCTTCTTAGGATAATCATTTGGTACTGTCATTTCTTCATCTAATTCATGATATTCATACAAGTCTGCAATGTTGAATATAGGTGATATATCCATGTTATCAAGTAACTCAATCTCATAAGCATTTCCACTATCAAATTTTCTCAATATCTTGCAGGGACCAAATTTCTTCATTTTCAACTTTCCATAGGCTCCAATGGGAAATCTTCCTTTCTTCAAGTGTACCATTACTTCATCCCCAACTACAAAAGTCTTATGTCTTCTTGATCTATCTGCTCTGTCCTTGTATTTTTTATTACTATTTTCTAACTTATGTTTCACTTCCTCATGCAATGTCTTCATGAACTCAGCAAAATCTTCTCCTTTAGCACTTCTCTTATCTTCACCAGCAATGTCCTTCAAGTCTGATATACCTCTCGGTTGTATGCCATTAACAATCTCAAAAGGTGTTTTCCCAGTACTCCTATTTACTAAATTATTGTATGAAAATTATGCTTGTGCCAAGATAGAATCCAAATTACCTAGTTTATCTCCACTTAAACATCTCAACAAATTACCTAAACTTCTATTTACAACCTTTGTCTATCCATCAGTCTATGGGTGAAATGTAGAACTATACCTTAACTCGGTACCCAACTTTTTCCAAAGAGTCTTCTAGAAGCATCCAACAAATTTATTGTCTTGGTCAGAGATGATACTCCTCGGTAATCCATGCAATCTGACAATTTCTTTAAATAAAAGATCTGTTATATGCACTGCATCTGATGTCTTTCTACAAGGTATGAAATGTGCCATCTTAAAAATTATATCCACAACAACAAATATAGAATCATTACCTCTTACTGTCTTGGGTAAGCCAATAACAAAATCCATATTGATATCAATCCAAGGTTTCTCAAGAATAGAAATCAGTGTATATAATCGAATATTCTGAGTTACTCCCTTTGCAACTTGAAAAAATCCACAACTTTTCACAAATTTTTTAGCATCTTTATACAGTTGTGGCCAAAAGTATTTCTCCTTAAGCAAATTCAATGTTTTGTCAATGCCAAAATGTCCAGCCAAACCACTAATATGTTTCTCCTTTATCAAATTGGTTCTCATTTATCCTCTCAATATACACAACTAAATACCTTTAAACAACATACCTTCTTGAATAAAATATTCTTTATATTTTGTACTCAATTGATCTTGAATAGGTGCTATGCACTTTCTCCATGGCTCATAAAAAGTAAGGTCAATTTCATACAAATATTTAATGTCATCAAAACCAAGAACTTCAATTCTCATTTCAGTCATCAAAGCTCTTCTTCTACTCAATGCATCAACAACTCGGTTAGTGACTCCACTCTTATGTTTTATCACAAATGTATAACTCTGCAAATATTCAACCCATTTCATATGTCTCTGATTCAATTTAGTCTGACTACCCAAATATTGTAGAGCCTTATGATCAGTATACAACACAAATTCACTCGGTATCAAATAATGTCTCCATTTCTTTAGGGCTTGAACAATAGTATATAACTCTTGATCATACACATAATATTTCCTTTTTTCATCATTCAACTTCTCACTAAAGAAAGCAACAGGTTTACCTTCCTGACTCAAAAAAGCTCGTATTGCATTACCACTTGCATCACATTCAACTTAAAATACATTTTTGAAATCAAGTAAAGCTAACAAAAGCAATTCAACAACTTTCTGCTTCAAAGTCTCAAAGCTTTTATCAACATCATGTGTCCACTTGAATTCTCTTTTATCTCCTCTCATAGTCTCAGTCATAGCATTATAAATTGAACTGAAATTTCTGATGAAATTATGATAAAAACTTGCTAAACTATGAAACGATCTTACCTCACTAGCATTTTCAGGTGTAGGCCAATTCAAAATAGCTTCAACCTTCTCAAGATCCATTTTCAAACCATCAGCTGAAATCACAAATCCCAAATACACAATTTCTTCTTTCATGAAGGAACACTTTTTCAAATTAATCAACAACTTTTCTTCTTTCAATCTCTACAATACCTATATAATGTGCAACAAATGTTCTTCTCTGGTCTTATTGAATATTAGAATGTCATCTAGGCATACAATCACAAATTTACCCAATAATTTCTCCAAACCTCATTCATCAATCTTATAAAAGTACTCGGTGCATTAGTTAAACAAAAAGGCATAACCAACCACTCATACAAACCTTCTCTTGTCTTGAAAGCAGTCTTCCATTCATCACCTTCTCCTGATTCTTATATGATGATATCCACTTTTCAAATCAATTTTAGTAAAATAATTTTCTCCAATCAAGCTATCCATTATGTCATCCATTCTCGGTATAGGAAACCTATATTTCATTGTTATCTTGTTAATTTCTCTAGAATTAGTACACATTTTCCATTCTCCATTCATAGCTGGTACTACACATGGACTCAAACTTTCTCTTATCAAACCTTTCTTGTTAATTTCTCTAGAATTAGTACACATTTTCCATTCTCCATTCATAGCTGGTACTACACATGGACTCAAAATTTCTCTTATCAAACCTTTCTACAACAATTCTCAGTAGGTGTAAACCGATGTGGTGCTTTGTTCGGTAAAATAGCTCCAGGAATCAGATCCATACAATGATAAATGCTTCTCTTTGGTGGCAAACCATTAGGTACATTATCAGAAATGATCTCTTTGTACTCAGTGAGTATCTTATCAATCTCTTCAGGGATACTATCTACTATTTTCTCACTTGATTTGTTAGGAATCACACATCATTCTACTTCAAATCCTTAACAAAATTTCTTCCTTCCATCAAATAAACTTTCACAGATGTACAAATATTACTAACAGACTCTTCAATCAAAGGCAACAAGATTTGTCTTCTCCCATCAGCCCAAATAGTATATTAATGCAATCTTTCATCATATATAGCATGTTTATCATATTGCCAAGGTCTACCCAACAAAATATGACAACAGTCCATAGGCATGATATCACAAAACACTTTATCATAGTACTTGCCAATTTTCAAATTCACATAACATTGTTCACTTACCAATAGTGAATGCTCATCTTTGATCCATGAAATTTGATAGGGCTTCGGGTGTTTCAACCTATCTAACTACAAATTTGCAACCATTTCCTCAGATGCCAAATTCTCCGAGCTTCCACTATAAATGATTAGCTTCCACACTTCATCAGCAACTTTGCATCTAGTCTTGAACAAACTTTTCCGTATCGAATCTTCCGTATTACTTTCGCTCCATAGCGCTCTTCTAAACATCAAGTTCTTTTCTTTCTCTGGTTCATTCGGCGAGTCTTCTTGCACCAAATCATTTCTACTATTACCGACCTTCTTACTTGCATGTGTACACTCAAATGACCTATGTCCTTCTTCTCCACAATTGTAACAAGTTCTTTGGAATCCACCTCTGCTATAACCACCTCGGTAGTTACTGCCCCTTCCTCTAGAAGAACTTTCACCTCTCCACTTGATCTTACCTTTGTCCTAATTTGTTTTGTCTTGATCAGATCTATTGTTTTCACCATAAGATCTACCTCTTCCTCTAGGGAATCTACCACCTCTTCCTCTTTGTCTTTGTTCATGTCTTTTGTTCCATTTCTCCTCATCTTTCAAGGAAAACTGATAAGCTTCTTCAATACTTTCGAACTTGACCAAACTAATTTCCTCTTGAATAGAAACTCTTAACCCATTTAGGTACCTAGAAATTATTTCCACTTCATCCTCAACATGTCTATATATGATATCTAATCTGTAAAATTTATCAATATAGTCTTTTACCGAGCTATCTTTCTGCCTCAAACTTTACATTCACCAAACTAGGTTAATCTAATAATCATGGAGTAAGAACTTACCTTTCAATTTATTCACCATCTTATTCCATACCTTGATTTTGTCTTTTCCTTTCCTCTTTTTGTCTTATTGTAGATTCTCCCACCATAAGGATGCATGACTCTTCAACTTTTTACTTTCAATTTTCACCTTTTTCTCCTCATGGACATTTTCATATTCAAAATCATTTTCCATCTCGGTTATCCAATCCATCAACTCATCTGAATCCAGCCTTCCACTATATTCAAGAGGATTGAAATATTGTGTAGACTTCAAAATTTTCAATGCCTTCAAAATTATTTCTTCACCTTGATCCATCACAGGTGCAGGTTCTGCTTCACCTTGTTCATCTTTAACTTCTTCATCACGAACATCCTTAAGATGTCATCCTTGGCGTTGGGCTATCTCAACAGCTTCTAATCTAGCAACAATTTATCTTAGCATATTTATCAAGCTTGGATCTTCATCTCATCTCCCATGAACCATCTTGAAACCCTTTGTAATTACAGGTGAGATTGCAATCTTCCACCCCACAACAATTATCAACTAGGGCTCGACCTAAATTTGAAAATTTAGATCCAGATCTCAACCTTTCTCTGATACCACCTGACACAAGGAAGGGCATGAAGAGGGGCCAAAGGCACACTCTAATCACCTACCTTCTTGTTGAAACAACACAGGAAAGCAATTACACAACAGGGAGAGAGAGAGTGCAGGGAAAATCCGTTATTATTCATCAATCACCTCAAACATGTGGGTTGTAAGGCCTTCCCCATTATGGACAAATACATTCACAATTCAATTACAATAGTCCTCCAACATGCGAGGATTCAACTTTTGGATTCTATCTCCTTCTTCTAAAACCTGCTTATCAAAACTTACTCTCCTACAACTACAACAAACTACTTTATTTATACAAGAGGCTACCAAAACAAGTCAGCCTTTAGATCCATCATTGGAGAAAGAAATGACCAGATCTAGGTCCACACGATTCCCAATGATTGATGCAAACATTAACTCTACGACCAAAATTCAATGCACAAGTCGGCCTCAATAGAAATCCAAATAAACCACTCAGTGAAAAAGATTACCAAGTGATAGGAAATTAACTCGATGAACTAACCAAGCCAACTTGGTGAATGAAGGAATCGAGTAGCAACCAAGCCCCATCCGTGGAAATAGGAAAACATCACCGAGAGCCCAAAAGTAGCTACTGAGAATATCTAACAACTCTAACCTTTTTTTGGTGACATAGGATTGCCAAGAGCCCAAGATTCTCCTGCATCAATATTGCCTCATTATGTTGACTAATGCATGATTATATATAAATTTATAAATGTTTTTGGCCTTATCAATGCATGTCTTGAACAACTTAAGCTTTCCATTATCCTCCAATATGAACTCAAGGCAAGGGGTCGCACATGGAGATCACAATATGCTCAGGTATCTCTCCATAAAATTTTTACCTACAGAAACATAATTTGATGCACTATGTGTTACCACTTGAAACATGTGAGGAAGCATCAAGTGAATTGACGAACATGGTGGAACCTAAAAATGAAGAGAAATCAACAATTAATCAATAAATCATAAATTACAAAATTCAAATATTAATCACTAAATCAAATTCAAATTATTCAATACATTTAGGGAAGTAGAATGATCAATCACCTTTGTAGGAAACATGAAAATTTAGGAGTATTATTCATCCTATTAGTTTAACCATTAGTCATGTGATGGTGCAACCCTTTTTGCATCAAAATAAATGTTGGTCCTATAATTCAACTTTTATATCATCAACCATTTCTAACAAAAGTGAGCCTCCTAACTCATTATCATTAGGGGCTTTAAACCTCACCCCACAAATGGTTATAATATCTATCAGGCCTTTCCAATAAGGAGAATCATTAAAAATAGGTCAAATAAGATAAGTATGTGTAATAAATTATAAAAAATCATTAGAAAAAGAAAATTTTAAATAATTAAAAAACAATTTCCTTGCTGCAAAAATTAGAATGTTGCAAAAGTACCAAAACTTACAATTTTATTTTTTTAGCAGCATCATGTACCTCCTTATTCCAATGCATGCTCTCAAGTGAGGGTTGTGAACCAATAGTAGTGTGTTCCAAAAAATATGAATCCAACCTAAATTTTTGAACTCTAAGAAAAAAGCTAATCATACCACTGGAAGGAGTAAATGTAGAAGCACTAGCACTAGTAGAATAACTAGGACAAAATCGAGGAATGGAAGAACCCCTCCAACATAACCTGTGAATGTGACTGAACAAGAACCAATAATTTCCAACTCATCACTTTTTCCCTTCTTTATTTTCTTTAGTTATTCAAGAGTTTCTAGCGCCACATAGCATGCACGAATAGCCTTAGGAGGTGTTTTATCACACGGCTCAAAATCATGGCCATGTATTTCGATAATGTGCTATTTAAATCTATTGATGCCACCAAGATTAATTTCTTTATAATATTTACATTTAATTTTTAATTTTCATCTACCAATAAAATCCTCAAAATATATCCAAGCCTCATCCTTTTGACCTTGTTTCTTAGCCTTAGGTGTAGGATTAGGAGTAGACATTGGGAAAAAAAAGTTTTCAAAACCTCAAGGCTACTACAATAAGATAATATTTTAAAAAAATAAACATCTATGCATTTTTTTTATAATCTGATATAAAATAAAATAAATTTCTCCCCAAAAAAATGTAGGGTTTTTAAAACTTTTCAATTCTTGAATCTTTTCCTTTCAAATTCAAACTTCAAAGTTCAAAGAAAGAACAATTAGAAAACCCTACATTTTCTTAGAAAAAAAAACCGTAAATACATACTTAAAAATTTATTCTAAAAAAATGTAGCATTTTTTTAGTGTCCTTTCTTTGAAAGTTTGAAGTTTGAACTTGAAAGGAATAGATTCAAGAATCGAAAACTTTAAAAAATAAATGAAGATTGTTGTTTAGAATCTATAAAAAAAAAATTGAAAAAATTGATAAAATTTCACTCTTACCTCTTACAACAAACTTGAAATGAGATGAGAGAGCTTTGAAATTGTTGGTATGGAGCTTTTGATGCACCAAATGCAAGTATTAAGCTACCCCAATGTGATTTGTTGAATTTTTTTTCTCTTAGTCCTTGTTAGTTGCACTTCTATGCACTCTATTTTTTAGTCTCAACTCACTCTCCTCTTTTCTTTCCAATAGAATGAAATGAGGTCCCCTTTAAGGTTGTAAAGAACAAATAGAAGAAAAAAACATAATTTATAACTGACTAATTTTATGTTTTTTTTTTTTGCAATTTACTTTTTCATTGTTGACCGAGTCCTTTCATGAAGATTCATTGGTTCACATGCAGAATCGCTAACTCACAAGCTCCAATTATTCAACTCCTAGACTCATATGAGTTTGAATCTGGGCCCTTTAGACTCGCCCTATGACCTGTTGAGTCTAGGAAAATATTGAAACTTTGGTCTAGGATTACCACAATTTTAGCAAATAACTTTAGACTTTCCAGGAGATTTGGATCCCCTTAGATTTAGATTCATTATGCTTCTTATTCATCTTGCCTTTTTCCTTTGATGTTCCATAAAGACTTAGGGCCTTGTTAGCATTCATGAATAGTTTCCTCATCATCTCTTTATAAACAAAATAACCCATCACATATTCATATTTCAAAATAATAGATGTATTGATGATGGTTATAAAAAAATAATCTAACAAATTAGACAAAGAACAAAGAAAGACCTAAAATTTATCCTCCTCATCAATCTTCATACCAACCGATGCCAACTAAGACACCAACATATTCAATGCTTCTAGGTGGTCTACAATTTTTCCACCCTCTTTCATTCATAGAAAATATAATTTATTTATCAAGAAAATCTTATTAACCAAAGATTTGGCTTGATATGTCCAATCAAGCTTCTCTCATGATTTACTTGTAAAGGTCTCTTTATGGACATTGTTCATAACAGAGTCTTCCAATCATAATGTGATTATATCTTTGGATTTATGATCCATAAAATAATATTTAGAAACCTCAATCATATTTGTAGGTGTTAAGACATTCTCATCAAAAACAACCAAAAATATTGATCAATTAATAGATTCTCTATCTTCAGACTCCACATCTCAAAATTATTTTCAAAATATTTTTCCACCTCTATTCTGTCTAACAAATATGCCATCTAAAAATTCTTGCAAAAAATATAAAGTATCTTATACACAAGATCCCACTCACATTTGGATTAGTTAAAAATACCAATAACCCTTAACTGAAACCATTGGTGATCAATATTTCATACCACTTGTAAGGAAATTATGGTAGTAGAACAACTTTCTACAATAACCTTGAGAGGAGAGTTATGAAAAATATTTTCCAAATCTTTACAAAAATTATGAAAAATTAATGGATCGGTGCTAGTCGGCTGAGTACAAGATCAAACACTTCCCTCTGGTGGTTCCAATAACTAAATCCCCACCCAAGGATTTTGGTTTTAGTCCTCAAGAGGGTTTGAAGAAAGAGGAGTTGAAAAAAGATGAATGGATGATTGTGGAACGCAAGGGAAAACACACAGCTTCCTCAAAGGAAAATGGCAGTGGTTCAGATGCCTCTCCATTTGTTGGGCTTCCATACACGTCTCCATCGCCTCCTATTTCAAACCATGTTCAATAGGGGAATATTATGGTAACAAGTTCTTCTCATCTACATGTGGTTTGTGCCTTGCAAACAGATGCAAATATTTCTTCTTCTTTAACTTTGCATTATTCTCACATCCCTCCTAGGCATGTTGAGAATGAAGAAGGTGGGGTTTTTGAAAAGAAAAGATTCATCTTGGGTGCATCTCCCCACTTTGAGGATACCTCTCATTTCTTACAAAATAGTTTCTCCTCTCTTGAGGATGAGGATGGGATGTGAGTGTTGTTCCCATGAATTACATCTCTGGGAATGTCCAAGGGCTCACAGACCTACATAGAAAATATATTGTGAGGGATGTTCATAGTCATGCTTCTAGCCTAGATATCTTATGTCTCTAGGAGGTGAAAATTGTTGGTTTCTTGCTTTAGGCTTCTTTTTGGGTGATTTGGCCTAATAGCATTATTATTTCTTCACATCATGAAGCTGGTCAAGGTGGAGTAGCTACTCTCCTTTCCCCTTGTTGGGCCCTATTTCTTGTTAATCATGGTTCTGACCCATGCATAGATTTTCTTGGGTTGTTTTGTCAATTGAAAATCACTCTTTTGGTATAGTTAATGTTTATGCTCCTAATGATGTTGTTGAAAGATCTCATCTCTGGAGATGGCTTTCCAATTCTCTACCACATGTAACATGGCTTATGTGTGGGGATTTTAATATGGTTGAGTTGGCTTTTGAAAAAGATGGGATTGTGCCTTTCTATTGGCCAACTAGAGAGAGAGAAGCCTAGATTCACATGCATAATAAATTGGGCCTTTTTTATCCCAATATTGGTTGTCTCCGTAATGGTGGGGTTCTTACCATAACTGGTAACTATGTTGAAGATTGATTATTTGATGGAGTTGATGATGAAGACCAACCAATATCAGAGGAATACATGATGATAATAGAAAGATTAGATCAATTATTTTCTTTTCATTGATGTCAAGCAATTGAATTATGGTTTATATTATGTTGTCATATCATTCGGTAATGATATAAGATGAATGAGTTAAGGAGAAGAAGAAATGAGAAGTTGAGAAGTTATAGAACTTAAATTGGAAACTGATACATATCGGACAATGATTAGATTATGTTGATATAATTGTTTTCTATTTAACATATTATTATGTTAAGTAATTAAATCATGGTGATAAAGATTTGACAATTTGGTAAGTTAAGTTGTTTTGGCTACTGAGAAGGAAAATTCACTCAGTAAGGCAAAGGTAAAAATAAAGGTCACTCGGTAAAGAAAAGGAACTCAAGTCACTGAACATAAAAGAAAGGTTTAGGCACGGATAAATGTAACTGAAATTCAAGTGAAGAACATCGAGAAAACAAAAGGTATTAATAAGGATTGAATCGATATTTAATGATTAACTATGTTACAAAACTATAGGTCAATTTTATTACGATTGCTTACTAGAATTTGTAACAGATAAATCTCTTAACACGTAGACCTAACAGTCTTACTGTAAAATCCTTGAGAAAGGTGACATTCTAAAGAGTGTTTAAATCCCTCTAACAAGGCCACTCCTAATAGGGTGAACATCCTAATAGATCTGAGGTAAATCCCTTAACCGAGTCATACCTAACAATGTGTATTGTAATATTTAACCAGATTGGCTCTTAACCGGGTGTACTTCATATTTGGCAATGATTCTCCATGTCCTATGAAAGGTAAGGGAACCATTGTGTTTTTTGAGAAGATGAAATGTAATGATGCATATTGGGTTAGAGGACTAAACTACAATAAATTGAGTGTTGCACACCTGAACAATATTGGCCACCGAATGAAATTTTAGAATAGAAAAGTTAAAATATATGGTGATGATGGAGATCTAATTGGAACTAGAGGACAATCAAGAGGTAATTTATTTTATCTTGATACTAATGCAAAGAGTTTCTTATTTTTTAAAATTGAATATGTATGGTTATGGCACAAGAGATTGTGTCATGTGAATTTTGATAACTTGATCAAAGTAAGAAGAGTAGAGTCAGAGGACTACTGAGATTAAGAAAACTTGATAAAGCTATGTGTAAAGAATGTCAAGTTTGTAAGATGACCAAGTCAAGTTTTCTAGGTAAATCTTATTCTACAAATGGTATTTTGGAATTGGTGCATAATGACCTTTGTGGTCCTATAAAAGTTCAAAGCTATTATGGATATCAGTACTTTATTTTGTCTATTGATGATTATTCAAGAATGATGTTTGTTATGTTTCTAAAAGAAAATCTAATGCATTTCAAATGTTTAAGTGGTATAAGGAAAGATTTAAGAAGGAAACAGGTAAACAACTGAAGTGTTTGAGATCTGATAGAGGAGGTGAATTTATATATGATGAATTTACTATCTTCTGCAATGAGAATGGAATTAAAAGACAAGTGTCTACACTGAGGACTCCACAATAGAATGGGATAGCTGAGAGAAGAAACAAATTGATTTTTGAATTAGCTATACCTTTATTGATTGATAAAAATGTTGCACAAAGATTTTGGAGAGAAGCTATAAGTACTACAGTTTACACTCTCAATTGAATACAGTTGAAGAAAGGTACCAACAAGAAACTATATGAACTATGGTTTGGACACACACCGAATGTAAGTTACTTTAAAATTTTTGGAAGTAGGTGTTATATACTGAGAGATTCTAGAAATGGAAAGTTTGATTCTAAAGGTGATGAAGGAATATTTCTTGGTTATTCATCAAAGAGAAAAGCATATAAATGTTTAATCAAGGATTCTAACAAAATAGTTGAAAGTGCAAATGTAAGAGTTGATGAACTTGAAGAAAGGAATGAAGAGGATAGAAAAAAGTAACTTGAGGATTTTAATAGATATGTCTATGTACAAGATGGCAATTCAGTTAATACAACTAAGCAGAAACAACAAGAAATTGATGAACAAGATGAGCCTCCACCGAGAGATGAAAACAATGATGAACATTCTACCAAACATATATTAGAAAAGCATGTGAGAAGACACCACTCACCGAGAAAAATTATTGGAGACAAGAATGCAGGAGTCATGACAAGAAGTAAGTTGAAAGATAACACATGTTTCATTTCTGAATTTGAACCTAGATTAGTAAAAGATGCACTAGAGAATGAAAATTGGATGAATTCAATGAAAGAAGAAATAGATAAAATTGAAAAGAATAACATGTAGTCACTGGTACCAACACCTAAGGAAGAGAATGTGATTGGAACAAAGTGGATTTTCATAAATGAACTCAATGTGAAAGGAGATGTGATAAGAAGTAGAGCTAGATTAGTCTGCAAATGGTATGCACAAGAAGAAGGTATTGATTATGGTGAAACTTTTTCTTCTATTGCTAGATTAGAAGGTGTAAGAATATTGCTTGCATATAATGCTTACAAAAGATTTAAATTTTATCAAATGGATGTCAAATATGCATTTCTGAATGGAATTCTTAAATAAGAAGACTACATTGAATAACGTGATGGATTTGTTGACAAAAGAAATAAGAATATGGTCTACAAAATATGTTGATGTTAAATCTTTATATGGATTGAAGTAGGCTCCCCGAGCATGGTATGAAAGGATACACTCTTATTTAGTTAAGATTGGATTTGAAAGGACTAGTGATAACAAAAATTTGTATTTGAAATGTGATAAGTCTAATGAAATTCTGATTGTTGAGATATTTGTTGATGGCATTATATTTGGTGGTAATGAGATAATGTCTAAGTCATTTTATGAGGAAATGAGAAAGGAATTTGAGATGTCTATGATGGGAGAGATTAAATTATTTATTGGACTTTAAATTCAATAAGTTAAGGACGGGATCTACATCACTCAATCTAAGTATATCAAGGAGATCCTGAAAACATTCAATATGAAAGACTCAAAACCAGTTGGAACATCAAAGGCTACTAGTTGTAAATTGTCAAAATAAGATGATACTAAGGAAGTGAATGAAACACTAAATACCGATCTATGATTGGTAAGCTACAATATGTTGTACACAATAGACCTAGCATTGCACATTTAGTTGGCATTGTTGCAAGGTTATCAACAAACCCAAAGGAAACACATTTGTTTGCAGTTAAAAGGATATTCAAATATTTAAAAGGGACTAAAGATTTTGGTCTATTATACACAAGAAGAGGAAATTTTGATCTTAACTTGTATATACTAATGTTGATTGGGAAATAAATATTGATGACAGGAAAAGCACTTTTGGTAGAGATTTATTTTTAGGAGAAAGGATAGTGATATGGTTAAGCAAGAAACAAAGTTGTATTTCACAATCTACTGTTGAAGCTGAGTATGTGGCAACAACTATGAATTGTTCTAACATTGTATGGATCAAACAACTACTGGAAAGTATGCATGAAGAGATTATTGATCCTATTAAAATCTATTGTGATAATACCATTGCTATTAACATATCAAAGAACCATGTGATGCATTCTGAGACAAATCATACATCTATTAAGTATCACTACTTCAGAGAGAAAGTACAAGATAAGTATGTGACATTAGAGTATGTGAATTCTAAAGAACAAATAGCTCTGATATATTTACTAAACCATTACCAAAGGATTCTTTTCAATATCTCTGAGGTAAGTTAGGGGTTCTTCCCCTATCCAGTGTACATTAAGGAAAGATGTATGTTGCATCAATTTAGAAACTCAATAGAATATATATCTTGTGAGTTGATGTTATTATTTCACTCTTTAGGTGAAGCCTAAAGGTGTGAAGGAAATTTGTGACTATAATAGGAAATATATACACATGAGGTATAATCTAAGAATTTTATGTTTCTTTGGCATTTTTGTCAAAGAGGGAGAATATCAGTAGAACAAAAGAGGGAGATGAATACAGTTAAGGAGACGAACATGTTGGTTCCTGAAAATAATTTTACACTAGAGAGACACCAATATACCTAAGACAGATTTTAAGGAGGGGTTAGTTCCAAATTGGGGAGATCTATAGGTAATTGGACCAACTATAGGGACAAGACTTCCCTCTACACTTCAAGCTTTGCAAAATGAAGGCGGGTACACCTAATCTAGCTCTATATTCTATATTTCACAACCTTCTTTGGATTTATATAATAGATGAGATGGTGAGAAAATACTAAATGATAACTAGTCATTCATTGATTCTCAATTACCATGATGAACATACAGCCATATAACCTAAATAATTTAAAGACTTTTGGATTGGTTATGTTTAAAACTTGAGGGATATAACCAAACCATATCAAACACATATCACTATAGAAGATACTTGTTCCTGACTAGTGGCTTATCCTCTGGGCTAAATATTAAACACAAAGTAGCATAAAAAGACCAACTACTATTTTTCATCAAAGATCCAAGCCATAAACATAATTACCCACACCCACACTACTTACATAGATCCTATGCAAACCCAATGAATCTATGTTTCATCCACATCATCATTTAATATGATCCTAAATAAAAAATAAGGACTGACAACATATACATAGATAAACTCTATGTAGTAAGTCAAAAAACTCAAAACTCATAAGACCAATGCATAGGAGAGAAATGAGACTAGATACTTGTATTATGTATGAGGATTCATGCCTCTACATATACCTTGCTTCAAGATTCAACCACTCAAATATAGATAAAGACCATAAATTTTCCATTTCATACAAAAATATAGAATCTAATACAAATTTGTTACACCTTAGACTGAGAATAATTCATCAGCCAGTATTCTAAAACCAAAAAGAGACTAGACCTAGACCTCTTACTCGGCCAAAAGATGACCCTTCCTAAATGATCTTGGAAATCCTTATAAAGGATTGCAACAAGCATGGGATCATTTAGTGAAAAATTAGGTTTAACAACTACCTACAAAAACCAAATGAAACCATGCCATTACTGCAAAAAATACATTGATGAAATCAAGAAGCAACAAATCAAATATGATCCTCAATCAGACAAAACCCTAACCGACAATCCACAAGAATAGGGAAAAATCATCATGAAGACCCTTTGTGCCTTTGGCTGCATAAAAATGGCAAGAATGATTACCCACTCTTTCATGTCATGAACACCTTCATCAGACAAGTGTCCCCTCATAATCATTCTTGGCAGCTAACAGGATCAGAATAGGTAGATCAACTATCTCTACATTTATTCACCAGTCCTTTGTCTACAGTGTGTTTTTACCTCTGGTGGATGAGATCTTATCAAGAAAAGAATCTGATCTATAGGCACATTCAATTTCTAGCTGCTTTGGCCCAAAAACTTGCAGGAAACCCTCTAAAAAATTCATTCATTCTAGATGCAATGATTAGACAACAAACTTTAAAACATGACCATCGATCCTCAATCTTCCCAGCATATCAGACATCGCACAAAAATTAGCAAAAGAGTTAGCAAAGCCCTAAAAAAAGACTTTCCACATCACCATCCTCGGTGAAAAATAAAAAAATAGGCACATTGGATCTATCTGGCACCGAGGACCCACCGCTTCATTGGCTTTCATTCTCCTCAGATCAGACGATCAGTGCAATGTCATGATTATTAACAATTGAGCACTTTCCTTTGTGGTATTATGCCAAACATTGGATCTTTTCTAATCTGACGCCACTTTAATTTTTACTTGAGCTTTGACTTCAGGCCCACATTTTGAGATAAGCCTATCACTATAAGCTTCCCCAATGAACTGATCGGCAATCGGGATGGATCAAATTGTTTCTTACCGACCACCTTATGCTTTGATATATTTATTAGTGTAGGACATACCATTGAAATCATCGGCAATCGCAAAACATGAAATCATGACTTCTGATCACCGATGAGGTGATCAAAGAAATTCTTGGTGATACAACAATATTTATTTATTCCATGCGATGTCGGCCCCACTGACTTCCAGGTGTTGATTTGTCCTGATCTTGCAATCATTAAAGACCTTGCAACATTTCACAATGGCTACACAACTATTGTAGGATCACATCAGATCTTGCAAGGTTTTACTCATCAATGGAACCTTTGCCAGAATATATCTCGATGAAAGCATCGGAGATCAGAGTAATTGAAAATAACCTTCATCGAAGCCTTTACCATGCCCGATAGAAATATCAGAGAAAAATATAGCGATGAAAGAATGAACATCGCATGGGCTTGAAATAAAGATCACCGATCACCAATGAGGTGATCAGAAAAGGCTATGGAAATGAAAGGAAATAAACACACAAAAGACTTAGAGGATACTGTCGTGGACTTAGGAAATATTGGAAAAATTAAAACCTGGGCTCTCTAGGTAAGACATAACCAACATGGCCCTACTTGATGAAACTTAGAGCGCGTGCATAAAAATGACCTTAAGTGGAAGAAAAAGTAACAAGGAAATAGACTGTGGTAGGGTTTTAGGATGTAAATAATTATTTTGAAACCCTTTTGACAAATAATAAACCCTAAATCCTCATACTTGCAACTGGACAAGACAACTTTCTTAGGATTTTGCAAAACTAAGACCATTTTCTTCAGGTTTTTGCATTGATGAGAAAATGGGCTAATAGAACATATGAAGCAGATAGATGAGTATAATAGAGAGAATATCATGGAGAAGAATAGTAATTAAGATTAGTATATCTAAGGAAGATCAATAAGAGAATGTTACTAGATGAAAGAGAAAGACTACATATGAGAGATCAGAAAAGAAGTTGCTACTCAGAGGGAGTACAATATATGAATGACAGTGAAGGATACCATCATCAATTGAATACTAACTTTGTTAGTGTTGCCATCAATGCCAAAGAGGGAGATTGTTGCCATAACTGATAAGTATGTTGAAGATTAATTATCTGATGGAGATGATGATGAAGACCGACCAAGATCAAAGGAATACATGATGATAATAGAAAGGTTAGATCATTTATTGTCTTTCCATTGATGTCAAGCAATTGATTTATGGTTTATATTATGTTGCCATATCATTCGGTAATGATATAAGATGAATGAGTTAAGGAGAAGAAGAAATGAGAATCAGAGAAGGTGTAGAACTTAAATGGGAAAATGATATAGATCAAACAATGATTAGATTATGTTGATATAATTGTTTTCTATCTAACATATGATTATGTTTAGTCATTAAAGCATGGTGATGAAGATTTGACAATTTGGTAAGTTAAGTTATTTTGGCTACCGAGAAGGAAAAGTCACTCGGTAAGGTAAACATAAAAAGAAAGGTCACTCAATAAAGAAAAGGAACTCAAGACACCGAACAAAAAAGAAAGGTTTAGGCACCGAGAAATGTAACTGAAATGCAAGTGAAGAACACTGAGAAAGGAAAAGGTAAAAAATAAGGATTGAATCGATATTTAATGAATAGATATGTTGAGTTGGATGATCATGATAATGAGGACAGTTAGTTACAAGAGATATATGGTTATGAAAATTTAAGATGAAGATCTACAATAATATCTAAGCAACAAAAGAGATGGAACAAGTTTCTAGAAAAGGTCAAGTTCCTTGGTGAAAAGGAAATGTGTTACCAAGATCTAGATTCAATGTATAATGAAATGAATGGTTAAGATGGATTAAAGGAAAACATAATAGATGAGATTAAGAGGCAAAAATTGTCTATATAAAGGATGATCTTATATGGACAAATGGCTGGCAAACTACATAGTTGAAGGGTTACCAACTATTATAGAGAAGAAGGAATAGAGAGATTCTGAGTTGGAAAAGAAGGATTTGATGAAGTATTGATACCAATGGATAATCTAGAATTGAAGTAAAGATTGAAGAGTGAACAAGGTGATTGAGCAAAGATAGTTGCAAATCTATAGGTCAATTTTATTACTATTTCTTACTAGCATTTGTAACAGAGAAATATCTTAACAGAGTAGACCTAACAGTCTTATTGTAAAATCCTTGAGAAAGGTGACATTATAAAGAGTGTTTAAAGCCCTCTAACAAGGCCACTCCTAATAGGGAGAAGATCCTAATAGATCTGAGGTAAATCCCTTAACCGGGTCACACCTAATAGTGTGTATTATAATATTTAACCAGATTGGCTCTTAACCAGGTGTACTTTAGAAAAGTATTTTCTTAGTGGGTGAAAATTACCACAGTGGTTTTTCCCAAAGATGGGTTTCCACGTTAAATATTGGTGTTACATGTTGTGAATGATTTACTGATTGATATAGTTTATTTACTATTGTCAATAAACAGTGAACTATGTTTCTACCGAGCTGCTACTAAGTTAATCAGAGAAAATTTATTAAGGTATTTGTGATCAGGGATTACTAATTCACCCCCTTTCTCCATAATCCAATAGGGGTTTGGCATGCCTTGACAAGATTTACAAAAGGCTTGATCGCACCATGATATCTGCATAGTCCTTTTTTAATTTTTTTGATATGAAAGTGATGCATGCCATTCCTCTTTATGATGTGACGCTATCATACCACTTCCCCATTACTTTTAGCATTGAATGGAAAATAGCTAAGGCACAACCTCCCACAACCCAGTTTTATCTCAACACTTCTTTGTTGAGTCATCAACCAACTTTTTCTCACATACTTAAAATTTGGAATCTTGAGCCAAGGCCACATCAGCCTATTGGCTGCATCAAGTGGTGGAATGATGCCATTACTCATGCAGCTTGCTTTCTTCACATTTATGGGAGACAACTTGCTAGATATCACCAGAGATCTTATGAGGCCACTACTAAATATCTATGTACTTCTTCTGATGCTTTGGTTCTTGATCCATTCAATACAGACCTGCAAATCTAGCTTATCCAGATCCACCATGAGAAACATATTACAAATAACTAATGATGCTGCTAGAGGTGCTCAGATCAAGGCTCGAATTCACTGGTTAAAGGTTGGAGATCAAGCCTCAAAAGAATTTTTTCTGGCTATGAGATCTCACCATACTAAAACTAGTATTAAAAAAATTAAAGGTTCTTGATCCATTCAATACAGACCTGCAAATCTAGCTTATCCAGATCCACCATGAGAAACATATTACAAATAACTAATGATGCTGCTAGAGGTGCTCAGATCAAGGCTTGAATTCACTGGTTAAAGGTTGGAGATCAAGCCTCAAAAGAATTTTTTCTGGCTATGAGATCTCACCATACTAAAACTAGTATTAAAAAAATTAAAGGACATGTACTTACAGAACTTCCTGACATTCTACAAGATTTTATCAGACACTATGAGAAGGTGCTCATTGTATAGGGAACTTCCTCTGCTAGAGAGAAAGCGCTTACAAATTTCTTGGCTATTGTTCCTCATCATCTCTCTAAGAGATAGAAGTCTTTTTGTGACCAGCTTCTCACTATTAATGACCTCAAAGAAGTTTCTTTTTCTATGGATGATGACAAATCCCCTAGTTGTGATGTCTTCCCTTGTGAGTTTTACAAGGCTCTCTAGGATGTTATTGGCCCAAACCTTCATAAAGTGTATTTGGAAGCCTTCTGTTCCCTCCTGTTTAGGGAAATCATTAATAAGGGAAACATCAAATTCATTCCCAAGGTAGGAGACCCAGAAGACATTTGTAACTGGAGGCCTATCACTTTGTTCAATGTTTCTTACAAGATCCTAGCCAAAGCTTTAGCCTTAAAAATCTGCAACATCCTGGCTATGATTGTTAGCCCTGAACAAACTAGTTTTATCAAATCTAGATTCATTCTTGAAAATATTATTGTAATCTAGGAAAGTATGGAATGGGCCCACAAGTCAAACCAGAAAGATATCTTTCTTAAAATTGATTTTGTGAAGTCTTATAACTGCATTGAGTGGCCTTTTATTTTGGTTATGCTTCAAGCTTTGGGTTTTGGGCCCAGAGTCATCCAATCTATTCAAATGCTTTTTGGTAATGCCTCAGCTTGCATCACTATTAATGG
Organism: Chamaecyparis obtusa; assembly: GCA_027943335.1. NCBI lineage: Eukaryota > Viridiplantae > Streptophyta > Pinopsida > Cupressales > Cupressaceae > Chamaecyparis > Chamaecyparis obtusa. Next base: position 2,816,118 of record BSBK01005860.1, read on the forward strand.
AAGACAATCTAAAACTTTTGGATTGTTTAGGTCTATTTGTCAGGGATGTCCTTTGGCTCCATCTCTACATGTCCTTGCAGCTAAAGGGTTTGGATACTTTCTTGCCAATGCCACTTCCTTTGGGCTAGTTAGAGGAATTTCCCTACTTGAGTCATCTTCTTAGCTTGCCAATGGTCATATTACAGGTGATTCTTTTCTCACTCTCATTAAGGATGAGGATAATATTTTAGAAGTTCTTAAGTGCCTAGATACTTTTTTTTTGGTCTCTGGTTCTACTATCCAATGGCATAAGACTCAATTCTATAGAGAGTCCATTCTTCTAGCTCCTTCTTGGATGTCACTGTTTGGAAGGAAGTGGATTCAACATGGTGAGGTTTTTCATTTTCTGGGTATTCCCTTCACCTTTCAAGCTTATCTTGTGAATTTATTAAACTTTGTCCTTAACATAATTGAGAAGAAGTTGGATTACTAGATCACCAAACCTTTATCTCTAGTTGGTAAATTCTAGATTTTCTCTAATATTCTAGTTGCTACCCATGTTTACTACTCTTCCTATTGGGTTCCCTCAAAAGCAACCTATATGAAATTGGAAAAGTTTGTAAGGGATTTCTTGTGGGCCTCAGGGGAAGATTCTCATGGCTTTCACAAGGTTTCTTGGGAATACTATTGTCTTCCTAAGGACTCTAGTGGGCTTGGTCTCCTTTCTACTCAAAAGAAAGGTATTGCAATTTGCACTAAATGGATGATTCGGACCTTGTCTAGGGATGAAGCCTAGAAGATTCTTCTAAGACATTGTATATATTCTCATTTTCTGGTGCACAAGCCTTCCTGGAAGGGGATTACCTTTCAAAACCTTCTTCTCGTGACTAACCTAGTTCAGATCCAAGGCACTTTTGTTGTTAAAAGCATCTAGAGAGCCTGGGAAGTGGTCAAACCATGGCTTCAGTGGGCTGGCGATGGATTTCAATATGGTCTCTCTTTTAACCAGCATAACATATGGTGGTCACCTCTTTTCCACCAGCAAGGTCATTTGCTTGCCCAGATTGAGAGTCTTCATTATTTGCGCTTTCATAAGTGTGGCATTAGAACACCCAAAGACTTATTATCTAGAGCTACTATGAGCCTCCGATCATGGGAAGACCTACAAGTTCAATTCAGGATTTCTCACCCAAATCAGAAAACTTCTGACCTTGTAGTGTCTCTATTCCACCTTGATTGTTTCATAAGCTTGGTATTCAGTCTTCCAAGCCCTGGTAGAAGGATTGGATATGGTATCCTTGGAATCCTCTCACTAACTACACACCCAGTATGGGTTATAGTTGGTTGGTGCCCCATTTGCTAGTGGTTGACACTCTTAATCTTAGGTGGCATATGGTTTCTTCCCAAAAGACCTGCAAGATGTGTTTCACTACCATTTGGTCTACTATTATAGAGCCCAAGATTGCACATTTTTCTTGGTGTGTGCTTTATCAAGGATTTACTCTGGGCTCCAGGCTTCATCACTTGGGAGTCCCTGATCCTCAATGCCCTTTTTGTGGTCTCCTAGAGTCTTGTTTGCATATTTTCTAGTTTTGTCATTGAGCTCAACAATACTAGAGCTGGATTCATGATTTCTAAGGCCATTTCATCCAAAGCCCTTTTCCTATCACATGGCTCTATTGGGTAACCCTCCCAGAATGCTCTTTCGCTATACCCAGATTTGGCATGCTTTCAGGATGGAAATTCCTTTTTTTCTTTGGAAAGATAGAAATGTTGTTTTATTCACTCACAACTTTCTGGATGTTACTATTTCCATGTATACTACAGCTTCTATATGTAATAATGTAATGTTGTAGATTTAAGTCCAGGCAGCTAAGGTTGCCTCAGAGGTGGCCCACCTATTAGCACCTAGAAAAATTTTCATGGCTCTAGCCTTTTTCTTCTGGTCCCTACAGTCATTTTTATGTCCCTGGCCTTGAAACCCTTGCAAAATTTTCAAAAAATTAGCCGTTACCCTTTGTCTTTACCTTGGCCTTGTTATATTTTTAAGTTACCTTTTTCAGGTCACTTAAAGTCCTAATCTGCATGTGCTAATTAAATCCTTTAAGCTGTTCAGCGGTTAGGTTTTCATGTCCAGCGGGGTCCCTTTTAATTTTTCCTTAGTTTCTTCCCCTGGCGGCGTTTAATTTTCTTATGGTCCCCGGCACCTGATATTTTCCTTAAAGCCTAAGTCTCAACATTTAATTTTTCCTATGTTCTGGGTTAATATGTTCCTGGGCCCCTCTCTGATAGTATTTCCATCTGACGGTCAACGTAAGTTCTCATAGGATGTGTCAGAAGCTTGAGATCTTACGCCGATCGTTGATCTTTCCTAATGACGTAGCCTTTCTTTTCGAGTGGGTCCACTGCCAGGTAAGCTGACTTGGCAGTATCTCAATGGTCGATGAGAGTATGAAGTGGAGTGTTGTCAGTGGGACCGGTCTTCTCAACGTTCAGGAGGATTAAAGTTCATTTTAATCTTATGGCTATCGTTATACCGTTGATATAACTTGCTTGATTTTTAATGCAGCAGTATAGCAATAGCCGTTGATTCTCATAAGGAAGGAAGGTGGGTCTGTTGACTCATTTGCACAGTTGGCAGTATTTTATTGGTCCAAGTATTAACACGTTGGCAGCTGTTAGTGGAACCTAGTTTTTGGATGTGTCAAAGGGTCTTGATCCTGTCAGTGAATTAATGAATGGCGTATGATCTCATCGAGTGTGTCAGAGGCTTAAGATCTTTCAGTGGTCATTGATTTCTTCCTATGTCAGAGGGTTGTCAGGGTAAGGAGAAGATTCTTCATCCAACGGTGCGCGTGTAATCTGATAGAATCTCAAATGGGTATGCGATGATGAGACGGTCGTTGATCTTCCAGGTGAAGGCTTAGCGGTTCTGATAAATGTTTCGACGGTTTGACAAATTTATGAAGGCTTCACTCGTTCGCGTGAAATAGTGGAAGTTCTCTAAATGTTTTAGTGGTTCAGTGAACAAGTGTTCATGGAATCGCTAAACTTTTTGGTGGATAGATAAAGTGTTTCGTGAATTGGCGGAGACCTTTTGTCGATAGTTCGCTAAGTGTGGGACCAAGGTTAGTGTTTTCCTATGGTCGCTAGGTCACAGAGTTAAGTGATGGGTTAGGTTTTCTTTTCGCGAATTGGAAATGCCTTGTCGCGTGGTCACTGGGAGTTAACCTGGGGTAGTGGTTGAGTTAAAGACTAAAGGCCCGTGAAATAAAGAGATCGGACGGTCACGATATTAAGATAGCTCAAATTTAAATTTTGACCGCCAATTTGTTGTAAGCGCCATAAAGTAGTCGTTTATTTTCAAATTTGAATTTATAGAGGGTTTCCTACGACCAAAAGGACTAAAATTCAATGCAGAAGTGACTGGTGCTGGTGGGAGATGATCTGTTTGCCATTGCAGTGTGGTCCAGGGTGTGCCGTGTTCATTTGCAAGGTCTATGCCATGCGGTTTTGTGCTCGAGGTGTGTTGCAAGTGGCCACAATGGGTTGACAATTTCAAATTTTCATGATTTGCAGTACTTTCCTAGAGATTTATCATGAGTGCAGATCTTCCTTAGGCATGGCCGACTGGTTTTCTTCCCCTGTAATAAATTTATAGCCATTTCTAGTTGATTGGGTGGTTGAAACCCTAACCCTTACCCTAGTTGTCCGAAGCTTGTTGCATCCTAACCTGTTTAGGATTCCAAGGCAGCTAGTGGTATTTATGGTTGAAGTTTTGATTTTGTAAGGGTTCCTTCTTCTACAAATTTTGAGGAGAACTGGTTCCATGAAGGGTCTGTATCCTGTAGATTTTCTCTACTTCTCTACATATAGAGTGTTCTCCCTTCCTTTGTTGGTTCAGAGAATATGATATGTATTGTGATTGATTTGTCTTATGTATGAGGATTTAGTATATTCTTACTATTATCAAACTATCTCCATTTGAATCTTGAATTTATTAATCATACATCAAGGGTGTTTGATTTTTCTATTTGCATTTCCCATGTGTTTGCAAGTGGAGTTGTCTTCGCAGAGATAACTGGTTTAGGATTAGTTTTCATGTATGTATAAGCTAAGGTGTCAAAGATATGTCATGCTTGTCTTCTAGTGGATGTTGGTTAATGTATTATCTGTTTATAGGTTTCTTCTAAGGGGAGGGTTAAAATCCTTTGAATGGGTAATAACATACTTGGATACACAAGTGGGTTGTTAAAGTGAGGTTTGGTCATGGTGTGTGATTGATGTTAGGCATCAACACATTGAGTACATTGTCTTCTTATTTCATAGTTGTCTATTGCAATAGGGTATTTGACTCTGTGGCCCATTGGACAAGGCACTGGTCTATCAGGGACTTAGGAAATCTCAGGGGTCCTTCAATCCATCTTCAAATCATTTACTTTCAGTTCCACCCTTTCCCTTTCATGTTGTTAGTATAGGTCTCTGGTCTTCAGACTCATTCTATGCAAGTAGGGCTATTGCATGAGATCTTGGTTTCATTCAGGTACAAAATACCTATAGGGGTTTCAAGACTATTCCACAATAATCTATCTGCAGGCCTATTGTTTATCATGAGTTGTCTTGAGTGTGAAAATAAGGCAATACCCGCCTAAGTGATGTGGAGCTCAAAGAAGGAGGATATTTTCTATCCTCATCAATTGGTTCTATTTTCTTGTCAAACTTGAGTGCCTAATTTGAGGATCAAGCCCACCTTTTGATTCAAGTTTGGTCTTGCAAGGAAAAGCTACCAACACCACCTTCAAGAGATTTTACAGTATTGGAGCAATGCTCCTTGTACGATTTCTAGAGTGCCACCAAATTCTCTATTTATCGACTGCACTCTACCATGTGGCTATTGTCATGGTTGTAGCTCTTTGGTTCAGTTTTTCTAGGCTCCTTAGTCCCAATATCCTCATTTCTCTTTTGATGGAAAAGGTTGGAGGTTTTGCTTGGCCTCTCCTCCCCATAGGAGTTTGGTTGGCGGCTGGCCTAATGCTCCTATTCCTTTTTCCGCTACTCCTATGGATGGTATTGGCTATCCTTCTTCCAGTGGTGAAAAATTTCCTCACCTGGCTCTGGCTATCTCCTCCAGGCATGAGGGATGGTACTGGGTGGCCTTCTTCTAGCGGTGACAAATTTTCTTACCTGGCTCTAACTATCTCCCTCAGGTGTGAGGAAGGTGAGCTACAAGACAAAGATGAAGAGGATGATGGTTGGTCTATTCCAGACCTGCCTCCTAGCCCCAATGTGTGGGGAAAACCTAATGATCAAGATCCTCCTCCCTCGGCTACGATTGCCCTTGCTTCCTGAGGGCTTTATGTGTTTTTATGAATAGCTAATTTTTTAGCTTTGACTATCTGACTTTCGCAGGGTGATCTTGTATCCCGACCTTTTTTTGTGAATGGTGTACTTTTATTTTATATTTCAATGGAAAGGCCTCTATTCATAAAAAAAAAGCAAGTCTTGGTTTTCTCTACAAGTGAAGTTATGTTGTTACGTTGTTTGACATTGTTGCTTGTGTTGGCCCTTAGCTGACTCAGTCGGCTCAATTATTTGGATCATATTCTTTTGGTCTAGATTTGCATTGGAGAGTGAGTTAAGAAGTTGATATGTTCTTACTATGGTGTGTGAAGGTCTAAATTGAGTGATTTGTATTGGATACTATTTTTGGGTTGATTAATTAAATGCATTATATTGTTTATCTACATGTTACATTCGATGCCAACTTTGGAGGATGTATTGTTGCATTTGGTTTGATGGCATTGACTTAGGAAGGTGTGTTGTTATGTGTTTGGGTCTCTTTTATCTCTTGAAGTGGACCACCTTTTTCTTTGTGAAAAGTATACTTTAACTTATATTACTAAAAATAGCTAGTATTCATAAAAAAAACAACATCTAGATTTCACAATTAATCTTACTTCTAGTATTCATAAAAAAAACAACATCTAGATTTGACAATTAATCTTAGTTATCATATAATTTTATTATGTCAATTATGTAATCAAATTTGTCCTTAATATGATTAAACCTAGAACATATTTTATTTATTTACATATCACTTTATTTTTCACGGTCAATCCAAATTTAGTCATTTTTATGTACTCTACAAAATAGTTATTGTACATAAAGCTTAACCATTTTCAATTTTGAATATCCACATTGATTATAATAATTGTACTACCCAATTTGCATATTGATATTCAATGGAATCAATTTTGAATATGAGTTAAATAATTCAGAAATTGCTTCCCTCAATTGGATGTATAGTGCAAAACCACATGATTTCCATTTATACTCATCATAATGTGGCTCAAAATAATGGGATTTTATTGCTCTCAAAATGATGTTGGGGAACATCTAGACAAGCCCACCATGATTTCCCAACATTATTGGAATACAATGTCTAAACATTTTGGAATTGAAGATTACAATAGATTGGGGCATTTAAAAGGTTTTTAATTCAATGGTAAGTAATAATTTTGAGTAAATTGGGAAGCGTGTTCAATTTAACTTTATTATTTCATATAGCATTAGTTAATGTTCATTGTTTTTTATTGTTAAATTATTATTTTAAACATTACTTTAATATTTTTTGGGATATTATTTTTTAAGATTTAATTAACTTCTCATAAATCTTTTTGTTGTAATATTTAGAATTTTTTATTTGTAATAATATTTATTTAGTAATAATTTTAAAAGTTTTGATTTTATGTAATGTTTCAATTTGTTAAAAAATAAAATTGTTTGAATTTTCTTATAAATAAGATTTATTATACTCTTATTAAAATTAGGATACCTATTTTTTAAAAATTATGAGAAAGATATTGATAGATATAATTTATTAGGTATTTTTTATTTAAAGTACAAATTAAGTTAAAAATAAACATTATAAGATAGGTGTGTTAGTAGTATCTAAAGTTTCTATATATAAACAAATATTATTTTAATGAAGTAATAACCTTGATAATAATAAGTTATGTAATAACATAATAAAAAATATGAAATATAGAATTAATTTTATATTGGCGAAGATGTATTGTATACATTGAAAACAACTAACAATTCATTGGAAGAGATTTATGAAAATACTTCAATCATTTAAGAGATACTTTAAAGTCTAGTTCTAAAGCATACAAGTAATCCTTAATCTCATTGACCTTTTTTTCCCATATAACTTGTGCACTTCTTATGTAATTCTCTATTTTAGAAGATTATATCTATATACCAATAAAACTACTTGTAAATAAATATAAATAAAATATGTTTTTAATAGTTCACATTTTAGATACATGCATACGTATATGTATACATATACACATATACATGCATATTAACAACTTGTATAGGTCACTAATTCCTAGGACAACATGAGAGTTTTGGTTGGGGATATCTACTTTGAGATCAATGAAGAGGTCATCACGAAGGCTACTGGAATGTCCATTGATGGAAGGAAATGGAGGCAGGCCAGCTGGGTAGTTGATAATGATAGTTTGAACATGTTTTTTAAAGGTAGTGGGGCACTAGTCAAAATGCTAGGAGGATATGATAGAGTTCAACTTCCACCATCTTGGGAACAAGTTTGTCTGATGCTCATGAAATATTTTACATTGGAAGGATGATTTAAATTTTATTACTTTTATTACATGCCTCTCCTTAACCACTTTAGGAATCATAAAATCATCTCATTTCTTTTTTTCCTGTTAAACTATCTGGAGATTTCTATGTTTAATGCCAAGAAAAGTATCCATTCTCAAGGTAAGAAACCAACTCCCTTGCATCAAGCTCATATTTTTAGGCTTTACCACTTCCATTCGGCCATTTTCCCTCCTAAACAAATTGTTGTCTATGAGGCCCCTATTTTAGGTCCCCCTTGCCTGCCATCATCATTGATATTCCTTGCCAAAGTAAAAATAAGGGTATTAGGAACTCATAACCACTTAAAATTACCTCCCATCCTGACACCTTGAATACTTTGAACCTTGATACTCCTACTCCTAATTCTTTCTTGAAAGGTAAAGATCCCATGTTTCACACCTCCAAGAGGAAAGGAAAAAACCCTTCACCCCCCCCCCCCCCCCCCCCCCACCACCACCATAAAAATTAAATTCTTTGTGCAGGAAGTAAATAGTTAAGAGGAGGAAGTGAAGCAGGAGCATAGCACCCGTCATAGATTCAAAAGATGGGCAACTAGGTCTAGTAAAAGAGGAAAAATTATCCTAACTGACTCAGAGGGTGACACTAAGTTGGGGAATCAAAAACTTGAAAAGTAAAGTGAGAAGACCAAGATTATAGAGTGTGAAGATTTCGCTCAGCTAATGCTATTGGTAGCTTAAAAAAATCTACCTCTGATAGGTCGACATACACTTCTGATAGGGTCAATGGGGGCCATATTGATCTTGGTACTAATAGGCTACCAAATGAGAAAAATCCATTTCTGACTAGCTCCATTGTGACTTCTACTCTGGATTTGGCTAACCTACAAAGGGAGGTGGACAATTTAAAGCCAAATTGAGTGAGATGAAAAGAAAATGGGGAATAATTTCCATATGTATCTTATGGGTGATGCAAAATTTGCAACTTCACTATGCCTACTATAGAGTAAGATGGTCGGTGACAATGTGTGAAATGACAAAAATTATAAGGATTTGTTCAAATTCCTTAGCAAAGATAGGAAAAATATGCTACACCAATTAAGTTTCATCATCATACCCTTCCATAATTATTAGTTAATGGATGGTCAGGGCTATGACCCCCTACCCCACTAGGGTTTTAATGAACAACTTTCTCGTTAAACTACTTGTCTTACTAGACTCTTGTTTGTTTCTTTATGGGTTTTTCTATAGGAGTAGGATTCTATTTGTTTATGTTATTAATGGTACTACTTTGTACTATGGTGGTAACTTCAATGTTTATAGGTTGTTTGAGTACAACCTATGCTTACCTTATTTGATATCTTTTTTGTAATCTTATTTTGATGTTTTTCTATTGTTAGTGTGTTGTGGCTATATGCCCTCAAGGAGTGGTTGTGTAAGGGTCATCACCCTAGTTTTTTTCTACTGAGTAATATAAAAGCTTGTACAATTGTACATATATATACATACATGCATACATATAGACACACATGTCCATACACAAATATGTATGTATGTGTGTGTATATACATAAATATTATATATATGGGTGTGTGTCTTTGTATTTACATCAATACACATATATAAATACATTCATATACATGTGCATGTGTATATAGATATACATATACATACATACATACATGTGTGTGTGTGCATGTGTATATAGATATACATACACACACACACACACACACACACACACACACATGTGTATATGTATGTATGTAGGAGCATCCAAGTCCATAGGTGATCCTACATCACACAAGAATTACAATATTTTCTTTAAGTTTTTTGTCTCTTATGGTGGTTTTATGCATCTAACATCATCATAAAGTCACTTATAGGTGTAGAATTGCAAATTTTGAAAAGCTATTGGAAAAGTGGTCAAATTGTCAAGTGTTTAAGATGATTTTGGTTGGAATAATTAAGGTGGTGTACCAAATGATAACCTCACCTAGGTCCTAATTACACATATCACTCAAGGTTACTTAGTGATCACTTTACACTTTAGGAACATCTGCACTCCATTGATTATATCAAGTTATCACTTATCCACCTCAAGTGGATATTCCACCTTTAGTGGCCTTATCACACTATCACTTTTCCACATTATATGGGTGATAGGTTGTGCAATGCATAGGATTAAGACACATGTTAGCATCTTATCTAATGCTCCATATTCATCTTTCCTTTATAAGAAAGGCTCACTCTGTACATTTTCATGTCTATGAGCAATATCATCATTCTTGCATTGTGATGCAATCTTCTTGCCATTCTCTTACAAAAACTATCTTGGTCTTTCTACAATCCTAGGAGTGTTGTAGAGTCGCTTAAAACCCTAACACAATATTAGAGTACTCTATATGTGAAGACTCTTTCTCAAGAGTATTTTTTTTCTTGAATTTATTTTTAGGTGTCGATTGAGGCAGTATTTATTTTTGTTATAGGACCATTTGGCCCCTCCCAAATTTGTATAATTCATAAATTTTATTTTCTTTCATCATAATTTATCTTTGCAAATTATTAGATCCTAGAAATGTCTGATGTTTAAATGGACAAAGAAGGTTTTCTTATGGATCTATTGCAACAATCCTAGAAAAATATGGCCTTTGAAGGGACAAAAAAGGTTTTTTCATGGATCTATTTCTCCAATTTTTATGATCTAATAGGGAAAAATATTTTTTTTAGGAAATACCCTTGTCAAATTTGTATATGTGCAAGTCCAATTTGTTTGCAAAGTTTATACCTAATAATCTTTTCCAAGATTTGGAAAAGTGGTGATAGTTTAATAATTGGCAACCTTTCTCTTCATTTTGCATTCTATTAGATATATTTCTTTGTGATCATTCATTAAAATTTCTATAGTTTAATAACCAAGACTTTTTTGTGGTGGGTCAATCATTTTCTAATTACCCTATAGATCAGCATGTACCATTGTGATCTAGCCTTCTATTGGTGGCTCATAACTAGTTGATATATGACTATGGTTGTGTGATCTCCTTATATTTGGTACAATATTTGATTGTGTGCAAATTTTCATCCTTGATCAAGCTTTAGGATTGTGGGCGACAATGATCTTATTATTTAGATTGGTCAACATCTATAAAATTAGTACAGTGTCGAAGCTTTGAGTCCATCGTAGTCACAATTTTGGTTACAATGCATAGTTTTGGGGCTATTTCTTGGAGAATTTATCCCACATCTTTGTGGTGATACATTTTCCACCATTTATATACAATAGTGCTCAAATGGTTGGTTGTTAGTGTGTTTTTAGTATGTAGAGAAAATTGTGTTCAGAGGTCACTCTAACTGACATCAGTGTCTAAAAGCTTAATTTGTTTTGTTTATCTACATGTTATCCAATGTGCCCCGTGGGAAATATTATTTTACTATTTATATACATGGCTGCTATTTTTCATACTACATATGATGTAGTATTGTAAATGTGTGATTGAATTGTCTCTATAACTAAAGTTGAGATTTATATTTTAATAAAGTGGATTTAGTTGTTTTGTATTTTTACTTGTTGAAATTTGTGTTTTAATAAAGTGGAGTTAGTTCTTTGAGTGCCCACCCCAATATTTTCTCCTCTTTACACTGTGGTCATATGAGGGACTGCTTTTTTTAGTCCCTAGGTACCAAAGGGGGGTCTAATTTTTGTCAAATACCTAAAATAGTCTTTTTTTTAAAGTAATGTAACTATTGTAGACAGTAGCATATTTTTCCAAACAAGATATCAACAAAACATTAGTTCTATCAACTTCATCATCATGTAGCTATTTTTCAATGATTTTGTTGTTTGGTACTAGTTTTTTGTAGTTGAAAATAACTCTTTATTTTTTGCACTCTTGAGTTGTGTTAGTCCATTTTCTTGTCAATGCAAAATCCTGTGAAAATAGCCTTTTTTCTACAATTCTTGAAGATGTCCCACCCTACTGCAAGCTTGTTTTAATGTGTGATGAAAATCCATAATGTTTCATGGTGTGCACCCTTAGCCCTGTGTGCTTCATGTTGTCACCTTGCTCCAGTCCAAAACACACGTGCTGAATTGCAAAACCCAGGGAATTATTCAAGTTTTGAGGTCTGCAGGAAACAATTTTAGAATGTGCATCAGTGTCGAAAACCCACAATGTTTTTGAAAACCCATGATGTTTTTGGCTTCCCTGCTACATTTCAGTCTGTCGATAACCTTGTGTGTTTTCGATCTTTTGCCGAAAACCCTCATTGTTTTTGACCTTTGCCTTCCAGCTTTTGTGCACTTGTCTTTTGGTGCTGAAAATTGTGTGTTTTTTACCTCGGTCTTAACTGCGTAAGTGCGATCGTTGGTGGGTCCCAGTTCTTCTCAGTTACCCGGTGTGGTTAAAGTTTAGATAGAATCGGTGGTTGTCACATTTTTGCATGGTGAAGATGCATAGTGTTTATCCTTCACGCTTTTGCGACAGCCATCAGATTTTCCTGTGTGGGCGTGTCGTGGGTCTAGGCGGGTCTGCATGTTAGACAATTCTGAGGTGCTCATTTCTTATTGGTCCATGTGGTGATGAGTCAGAAATGTCAGCGAGGCTTGTGTTAGTGATTTCAATCTACAGTCAGCGTGTGATCGCATGGAATATTCTCACCCCATGCGATCATGTGCCCACTGTCCGATTGGATGCCGACAGGTTTGTTTGCAGTGGGCCGACTGTTAGAGGATGTTGAGGTGGCAAGGTTCTAGTGGATGCAAGGTAGAGATGTGGGCCTAGTGTCAGAAGGGAAGCAGGGGCGCATGTTCTTATTGGTTGTCACATGATCGCATGTTAGGAATTTCTGACATGCGACCATGCGACCGGTTGATGTCTGTCTTGTGGGGCCATTGGTGGAGAGGTGGCAGTCTTATGGCTTTGTCGCATGATCGCAAGGGCCATTTTCATAGCTTGTGACCATGCGACAAGGTTCTTCCTTGCTGTGGCATCTTCCGGTTGGTCTGAGATGGTGATGTGGTAGTTCGTCAGTGAGCCCGAGAGATTTAGAGGGGAGGATGGCGTGGTAGATCTAGTGGTTGGTGCATGATCTCATGGGAGGTGTTAGACCCGTGTGATCACATGCCCACTGTTTGATTTTGAAGGCTTGTAAAAGTGAATCCTGTGGCAGGTGTGACTCGGTAGTTGCAGCGAATGGTGGCGTGACATGTGGCATTATGTGGGCCCAGGTCTAAGGCATGGTAGTTGTTGGCAGGGCTGAGGCATGGTAAGTAGTGGTTAGTCGCATGTTCGCATAGCCTTTTTCAAGGCTATGCGATCATGCGACTAACATTTTGTGCTAACTCACGGCAGCGGCAGTTATGCAGCAAGGTAAAGGTCTGCGGGTTGTCGCATGTTCGCATAGCCCATTTCCTAGCTATGCAATCATGCAAAAATTGTTTGGATGTTGCGGTTGCAGAGTTAGGTGGGTCCACTGTGCGGGTCTTGTCAGTGTGCTCAGTTTTGATTGGTCGTTGACTAGTGGTGGGGCCAAGGACTTCTCAGGATGGTTTGTGATCGGCATTGCATGGTTAAGAAACCATGGTCGCATGATCGCAAAGGTTAATATGGAGCCATGCAATCATGTGACCAAGCACAAATGTAACTGATTCTTGTTGCGATTAATCTTGTCGATGCCTGGGAAAATGAAGATCTGATGGTGGGGATATAATGTTGATCTGAGTTTAAATGATGACCGCTGATTTACTTCTGGTGCCATGAATGTGACCATTTGAACTTATAGAGAGTTTTTGCAATAGGAAGGACTGGTTTTAAATGTTTAGCGGCCTGATTGGATTTGTTTGGTGGTTGCAGTGTCGTCCAGGGGCTCTGTGGTCATTTATTGTGATGTTTTTGTCCCTGGTGGAGTATGTTTTTGAGCTCGAGAAGCTATTTGCAGGTGGCTAATTTGACTAATTTTCATGGAATTTCCTGGTTTCCTGTCCTAGCTTGCAGATTTTCATAATTGCAGATCTGCCTGAGATTTGTTTTTTCCAAGTTGCTTGGTTTCCTGCCCCTGTAGTAAATTCTTGATTGGTTCTGATTGGTTGGGTAGTTGAAATCCTAACCCTGGTTACCCGTAGCTTGTTGCATCCTTCTGGTTTAGGATTCCAAGGTAACCAGTGGTATAAATTGTCAAAATTTTGACTTTGTAAGGGTTCTAGCTTAGAATTCCTTTCTAGTTCCAGTGAACGGTCCTTTTCTTGTAGATATTTCTCCTTTTCTCTGCATATAGGGTGTTCTTCTTTCCTTTGCTGGTTCAGAGAATATAATGCATAGTGTAATAGACTTGTTTTATGTATGAGAATTTAATATACTCTTACTGTTACCAAGCTATCTCCATTTGAATTATGAGTCCATTAGTCATACATCAAGGGTGTTTGATTTTTCTGTTTGCATTGCCTAAGTGTTTGCAAGTGGAGTTATCTTCGCAGGGATAACTAGTTCAGAGTTAGTGTTCATGTATGTATGAGCTGAGGTGTCAAAGACATGTCATGCTTGTCTTACAGTGGATGCTGGTTAATGTATTATCTGTTTATAGGTCTCTTCTAAGGGGAGGGTTAAAATCCTTTGAGTGGATAATAACATACTTGAATACACAGGTGGGTGCTGAGTTGAGGTTTGGTCATGGTGTGTGATTGATGTTAGGCATCAACACATTGAGTATATTGTTTTCTTGTTTCATAAGTTGTCCCTTGCAATACTGTATTTGACTTTGTGGCCCAATGGACAAGGCACTGGTCTATGACAGACTTAGGGCATCTCAGGGGTCCTTTCAATCCATTCAAATCATTTCCATTCATTCCCACCCTTTCCCTTTCATGTTGTTAGTGTAGGTCTCTGGTTTTCATACTCACTCCATGCAAGTAGGGCTATTGCATGAGATATTGGTTTCATTTGAGGTACAAGATACCTATAAGGGTTTGAAAATCATTCCACAGTCAGTTACCTGCAGGCCTGTAGTGTGACACAAGTTGTATGAGTGTGCAGATGAGGTACACCCACCTGAGTGATATGGAGCTCAAAGTGTAGAAGGATCTCTCTTTGATCCTTGTCAGTTGGCCCTTTTTTCTCAGATTTGGAGTGTTGAGTGAATGTAACACTAGCCCTATCAATCCTTATGTCAATCTGACCTTTGGGGAAAAAGAAACACCAACAAGCTGATAACGTTTGGCTTTGAACTCCACTTCTTGTGACTCAAGTTGCATCTTGAAGGTATTAAGGAGAAATTCAATTCTATTTATATACATTAAATGTAGATTTGATTTTAGTAGTTCAAAATTTCAATTCATTACTGAATTGGTACTTTTGGATAAATTGTTATAAAATTGTGAAAGTTATCACATTCTCTTGTACAAGGGGGTTTAATTGCTTGTATTGTGGGTGCAATCAATTATTCTATTTTATCTTTGATTATATCATGGATTTGTCAAAAGTTGTACTTCTAATTTCGTATAACTATCATGGCTGAAAAATGGAAATAGAGTTTTTGTTATGGACAAAGTATTTGCATAGAATCACTCCTACCTGAGATCCAAAGCTTGTAGGTGCTACAAAAAAAGAGGAAATGATTTGATCGAATATGAAACTCTTAGCATTCTCAAGATTTCCATTTCTCCTGATTTGAGATATCATGTTGGATATTTTTAACATCCTAATGACATTTGGACTACCTTGGAGAGACTCCTTGGTAAGTCAGATAAGATGAGGAAATTTAGCTAGAGAATGAACTAATGAGTCTAAATCCTAGTGATTTTGGCAATATCTAGGACTTAGAGATGTGTTTGGAAGCTTCTTTTGTTTTGGTTATCTAAATGTTATCCAATGTGCCCTGTGGGAAAGATTCTTTTTCTATTTATATACATGGATACAAATAGTCATACTACATATGATGTAGTATTGTAAATGCATGACTGAATTATCCCAATAACTAAAGTTGAAATATGTGTTTTAATAAAGTGGAGTTAGTTATTGGATTTGGTATTTTCACTTGTTGAAATTTATGTTTTAATAAAGTGGATTTAGATCTTTGAGTGCCCACCCCAATATTTTATCCTCTTCACATTGTGTTCATATAATTGACTTCTTTTTTAAGTCCCTTGGTGCCAAAGGGGGGTCTAATTTTCTTCCACTACCTAAAATAGGATCTTTAAAAAGTAATGTGAGTTTTGTTGACAGTGGCATTTTTTTGTAAGCAAGATATCAACAAAAAGTTAGTTGTAACAACTTCATCACTAGGTGGGTATATTTCAATGATTTTGTTGTTTGGTACTAATTTTTTGTACTTGAAAATAACTCTCTTTTTTTGCACTCTTGAGCTCATAAATTTTATCTGTGAGCTCCATTCCTTGTGATTCAAGTTGCATCAAGAAGGTATTAAGGAGAAGTTCAATTCTATTTAATTACATTTTGTAGATTTAATTTTAGAAGTTCATAATTTCAATTAGTTACTGAATTGGTACTTTTGGATAAATTGTTGTAAAGTTGTGAAAGTTATCAAATTCTCTTGTACAAGGGGGTTGAATTGTTTGCATTATGGGGGAAATCAATTATTCTATTTTATCTTTGAATATATCATTGATTTGTGAAAAGTTGTACTTATAACTCTATATAACTATTATGAGTGGAAAATAGAAATAGAGTTTTTGTTGTGGACAAAGTATTTGCATAGAATCACTTCTAGCCAAGATCCAAAACTTGTAGGTGCTGCAAAAAAAGAGGAAATGGTTTGATAGAAGAAGAATCTCTTAGCACTCCCAAGATTTCCATTTCTCTTGATTTGAGATATCATGTTGGATCTTTTCAACATCCTAATGACATTTTGACTACCTTGGAGAGACTCTTTGGTAAGTAAGATAAGATGAAGAAGCTTAGTTGGAGAATAAACTAATGAGTTTAAATCCTAGTGAATTTTGCAATATCTAGGACTTATAGATGTGTTTGGAAGCTTCATTTGTTTTTGGTTATCTACATGTTATCCAATGTGCCATGTGGAAAAGATTATTTTTCTATTAATGTACATGGTTGCAAGTAGTCATGCTACATATGATGTAGTATTGTAAAAGCATGATTGAACTATCCCAATAAATAAATTTGAGATCTGTGTTTTAATAAAGTGCAGTTAGTTATTGGATTTGTTATTTTCTCTTGTTGAAATTTGTGTTTTAATAAAGTGGAGTTAGCTCTTTCAATGCACACCCCAATATTTTATCATCTTCACATTGCGGTCATATGTGTGACCATTTTTTTAAGTCCCTAGGTTCTAGAGTGGGGTCTAACGTTATTCCAATACGTAAAATGGGGTTTTTTTAAAGTAATATAAGTTTTGTAGATAGTGACATTGTACAAACAAGATATCAACAAAAGGTTGGTTATGTCAACTTCATCGTCGTGTAGGTATTTTTCAATGATTTTATTGTTTGGTACTAGTTTTTTGCAGTTGGAAATAACTCCTTTTTTGTACTTTTGAGCTCATAACTTTTGGCTCTAAACTCCATTTCTTGTTATTCATGTTGCATTAGGAAGGTATTAAGGATAAATTAAATTCTATTTATTTATATTTTGTAGGTTTGATTTTAGAAGTTCATAATTTCAATTAGTCACTAAATTGGTACTTTTCGATAGATTATTGTAAAGTTGTGAAAGTTATCACATTCTCTTGTACAAGGGGGTTTAATTTCTTGTATTGTGGGGGAAATCAATCATTCTATTTTATCTTTTATTATATCATGGATTTGTCAAAAGTTGTACTTATAATTCTCTATAATATCATGAGTGGAAAATGGAAGTAGATTTTTTTTCATGGACAAAGTATTTACATAGAATCTCTTCTAGCCAAGATCCAAAACTTGCAAGGGCTACAGAAAAAGAGGAAATGGTTTGATTGAAGATGAAGCTCTTAGCATTCTCAAGATTTATATTTCTCCTGATTTGAGATATCATGTTGGATCTTTTCAACATCCTAATGACATTTGGGCTACCTTAGAGAGACTCTTTGTTAAGTTAGATAATATGAGGAAATTTAGTTGGAGAATGAAGTAATGACTCTAAGTCCTAGTTATTTTGGCAATATCTAGGACTTAGAGATGTATTTGGAAGCTTTATCTGTTTTGTTTATCTACATGTTATCTAGTGTGCCCCATGGGAAAGATACTTTTTCTATTTATATACATGGTTGCAAGTAGTCATACTACATATGATGTAGTATTATAAATGCGTGATTGAATTATTCCAATAACTCAAGTTGAAATTTGTATTTTAATAAAATAGAGTTAGTTGTTGGATTTTGTATTTTCACTTGTTGAAATTTGTGTTTTAATAAAGTGGAGTTATCTCTTTCAGTTCCCACCCCAATATTTTCTCCTCTTCACTCAATGGTCATATGAGAGACTACTTTTTAATTCCCCAGGTACCAAAAGAGGGTCTAATTTTATTGCAATACCTAAAATAGGTTTCTATAAAAGTAATGTAAGTTTTGTAAATGGTGGCATTTTTTTCCAAACAGGATATCAACAAAAAGTTGGTTCTATCAACTTCATCATCATGTAGGTATTTTTCAATGATTTTTTTGTTTGGTACTAGTTTTCTTGCAGTTGAAAATAACTCTTTTTTTTTGCACTCTTCAACTCATTAATTTTGGCTCTGAACTCCATTTATTATGATTAAAGTTGTATCAAGAAGGTATTAAGGAGCAATTCAATTCTATTTATTTACATTTTGTAGATTTGATTTTAGTAGTTCAGAATTTCAATTCGTGACTGAATTGGTACTTTTGAATAAATTATTATAAACTTGTGAAAGTTATCACATTATCTTGTACAAGGGGTTTAATTTCTTGTATTGTGGAGGCAATCAATTGTTCTATTTTATCTTTTATTATATCATAGATTTGTCAAAATTTGTACTTCTAACTCCGTATAACTATCATGAGTGGAAAATGGAAATAGAGTTTTTTTTGTAGACAAATTATTTGCATAGAATCACTTCTAGCCAAGATCCAAAGCTTATAGGTACTGAAAAAAAAAAAAGAGGAAATGGTTTGATTGGATATGAAGCTCTTAGCACTCTCAAAATTTCCATTTCTCCTGATTTGAGATATCATGTTGGATATTTTCAACATCCTAAAGATATTTGGACTACCTTGGAGAGACTCTTTGGTAAGTCAAATAAGATGAGGAAATTTAGTTGGAAAATGAAGTAATGAGTCTAAATCCTATTGAGTTTGGCAATATCTAGGACATAGAGATGTGTCTGGAAGCTTCATTTGTTTTGGTTATCTAAATGTTATCCAATGTGCCTTGTGGGAAAGATTCATTTTCTATTTATACACATGGATACAGGTAGTCATACTAATTATGATGTAGTATTATAAATGCATGATTGAATTGTCCCAATAACTAATGTTGAAATTTGTGTTTTAATAAAATGGAGTTAGTTGTTGGATTTGGTATTTTGACTTCCTAAAATTTGTGTTTTAATAAAGTGGAGTTATCTCTTTCAATGCCCACCCCAATATTTTATCCTCTTCACATTGTGATCATATGAGTGACTACTTTTTTAAGTCCCTAGGTGCCAAAGGGGGGTCTAATTTTCTTCCAATACCTAAAATAGGTTTTTTTTAAAGTAATGTAACTTTTGTAGGCAGTGGCATTTTTTTGTAAATAAGACATCAACAAAAAGTTAGTTATGTCAACTTCATCATTGTGTAGGTATTTTTTAATGATTTTATTATTTGGTACTAGTTTGTTTTTTTGAAATAAAATCTCTTCTTTGCACTCTTAAGATCATAAATTTTGTCTCTAAACTCCATTTCTTGTGATTCAAGTTGCATCAAGAAGGTGTTAGGATCAAGAAACACTAAGAGGGGGGTGAATCAATGTTGCAAAAATTTCAAACAAATTGATTACTTTGCAACTTAACCATAATCATCCACATATAGCAATACAAGAAAGTAAAGCGTAAAACAATAAAGAACTCATAACACCATGATTTTTTTCTTGAGGAAGCCCTAGCCAAGGGAAAAACCTGGTGGGGATGGTACCCACAAGATAATGCACTAGTATAAAAGTGTCCCTATTAGGAGACCTGACCTTGTTAGGAGTCAATACAATACGTCCAATACATAAGTCCTTGTTAGAGGACAAACCCTGTTAAAGGTCTTTAACCTTGTTAGGAGTTGATGAGAACAAAAGGAACACTACCCGAGCACACTTCTCCAAGGAGAAGGTTAAATCCACCTTCAAGGACTCATTGTCCAATACATCAAAGATATTACATAAATATCAGTGAACTATACTTAGCATCAATATGATTGATTAGTTCTAATAAAATTTTGCATCCTCTGTGCTCTGATATTCAACATCAATTATGTACATTATATCATAACCATAATCACCAACACACACTTCGCATCCCAAAATAATTTCCTTTATACCATCACAATTCTTTATCCTAGTCGACTCCAATAGGATTTAACAGAATGTGTCCATAAACATATCTAAGAAAATAATAATAACACGCTATCCATGAGTTATATCCTTTGATTTCATTTGTCTAATTCCAAATAATTAAATTTCCAAAACAATTTAATCCATTGATCCAAACATCATGATTACCCAAAACTGCTTTGTATTGCTACTTTCTTGGACCCATGCCTAGTCAATTCACTCTAACTTGATTTATTTTGCATACTAACACAATAAGCCTTAGTATTATACATAATGCATCCTATATATCACTTTCCCCAAGTCTCATAGTTGTCTGATAATTGTCATGTGTTCGCCGATCAAAACAATCTTCTTGTACAGTGTGAACTCTTCCTAGACTTAGGCATTTTTCACTTATCCATTAGCAAAACTCATCACCAAAACTAGAGCCCATACAAGAGAGATATTTTTCCATTAATGAAAACATATGTATGGTCTCATGGAATGCAATTTCCAACAATCTCCCCCTTTGGCATTGATGGAAACACTTGGTGAAAAATGGGTAAGTGTCCAATACCAAAAACAAAACCCTCTATACATATGATATTTATAGTTCTCCCCCTTAGCATATACTCTATATACAAAGACTTCTACTATAATTTTCACTCTAGCTCTCCCCATTTGATATCAATGGAAAAGGTGAGGTACAAAAATAAACTAATTGTATATATACATGCCAAAAAATTTGTACAACAAAAAATTGATCTATACCAAGTGAAGAATGTCTACAAAATTTACCTTTTGGGTCTGAAGGTCTATGTCTCAAGTCTTCTTCAGTGATTCTTCAACTTTTATTTCTCTTCTTAGCACATATGCTTCTATTTTTTCTACCTCCAAGTCAGTAGGACCAAAAACTATATAAGATTTATGTGCTAACTCCAGCACCTCAAGATATTTTTGCATAACCTCAATCTTAGGAGTAATGAGACTCCTTAGCTCAGAGAACCTCTTTTGGACTCTTCCCTTTTCAAACTGAATAACACTAATCTTATCCATTAGCCTTGACACTTCCTTATCAAGATCTGAGATAGCTTGGCTCGATGTCTCATATTCTTTTCCAAGTCTGCTACATGCTTAGTCAATCTAACACACTAAACATATATATGCTTCTCTTGAGAAATAAAATCCTTTATATTCTTTATATGCTCATCTAGAAACTTAGCATCCTCATCTATATATTTTCATACCTCAGAGATCTTTTTATCTTATATTCCTTTCTCACCTTCTCTTTTATTGCATGCTCAACAGATATCAAAGTTATCAATAACCTTATTAAGGTTCTATACCACATCGCCATCTTGGAACACCTAAGGAATGGGCAATAGTTTTTTTAAGGTATGGGAATGTGTTGTTCAATATATTTTCCTTCTTATCTGACTTCTTCTCAAACCTTTCATTTTCCTAAAAAAAGGCCATCAGTGATAGCTTCATTAACTAATCTTCATCATATGTATCTAAACCTTTAGTTTTAGCCAATGCTTTACCGAACTCACTTGCCAACAATTGGTCTGCTAATAGTTTTTCACCACTAGAAGGAATGTGAGTCCGATCAAGACTTTCTATTTTCTATGTCACCTTCTCTACTTTTGGAGGTTTTTCAGTACTAGTCTCACTGGCTTCCTCTCTCTTCCTTTCATCAATTATTTTGTTGATCTCTTTAACTTCTATGATGTCTAAATCCTTATCCTTCTTCTGGTTTGCCTCCTCTTCTACTTCCAATGTAATTTCTTGAATCTCATCATTTGATATAAAATTTCCTTGAAATAGGTCATGTTCTTGTTCATCCTTGGATGCATCTAGAGTGATAGGAACTCCTGCAACAAATAAATTAGGTTGTTGCACAGTACTATAGAACTGCCTTGCATCATCATCCTATTTACTCTTCCCAACTTCACAAACTCCTTAAAATCTCTTTACTGCTCAAGCTACTCTCTCTTCTATTATTAAATAGTGAATAATGAAGTTGAAAATCACAAGTTATACTCAACATAATGATATGGTAGTGCATTTAATGCATTAGATCACATCTTGCAAAAAGATTCTAAACAACTAGTGAACCTAAAAATCGATGGTGACAACACTGCACATATCCTCAAGATATGTGATCAAGGATATCAAATCTCTCCATTTAGATACACCTGAATACATCATCCCATGCCCTAATTATTTTTGTTAAGGTTTTAGGATCATTGCAAATGTAATATCACTATCTTATGATTGTATGTGTTTCCCAATGCATCGATCTCTTTGTATTTATACATGACAAGGACAAGAAGAGACATGTCCCTTCATGGGACATGTCTATTCATTAATTTATTTTATCAACTTAACTATTTATTTATTATGAGAATAATTATAATCTAATTTTATATATATATATATATATATATATATATATATATATATATATATATATATATATATATCAATGTATATAGTAATATCAATTATTTTTATATATTGATATATATGTATATATATAATAAATCATTTCTCATAATAATCATATATTCAATATTATTTATCTGACCGATGCTACAAACATCAACACTCCCTCTTAGCTAGGGAGGATAAATCAATCCAATGTCAACACTTAAGACACTTGACAACATCAATCATATTATGTAAGCAATAAATGCATCATCCTCAAGATGTGATCAATAGAAACACAGTCTCAATATGTGGATTTCCTCCATCGGTGATTCTATCCACAAGTTCTTAGGTGGATTTCCTCCATTGGAAATTCTATCCACAAGTTCTTAAGTGGATTTCCTCCATCGGCGATTCTATCCACAAGTTCTCAAGTGGATTGCCTCCATCAACGATTCTATCCATTTGATATCTTGAGTATTATGCTGTCAGAATGTCAACATATGACATTCACCAAATATTCTAAGTATTAGCCTATCAAAACATCAACATATGATATTCACCAAGTACTCAAAAAGGTACTGGCCTGCAGAATATCAACACATGATATTCACCAAATTCCTATCATATATCTATACAAACAACTCATAGACCGTAAATTTAATGACATCTAACACTTTTTTATTTATTTACAAGATATATCTATACAAACAACTCATAGACCATCAATTTAATGACATCTAACACTTAGCTATTGATTTAATCCATCATGATCTATTTCAACATTATAAATAATGTATATCATAATTTAAGTTATTGTAAGATCGTCACCTTCCAATAACTTCTGCAAATACAAGTGATAATCATTTGGAAGTCATTACTTCCGCATGATTTACACAGGGCCCAAAAGGCATTCACGATTCGTAGTCCTCTGACTATTAAAGATTCTTGATCACTGGAGAATCCATCTCGGTATGGACTACTCCCTCTAAATCAATATGACCAAGATTTTCAAAAGTTGATTTAGCCATATTCTCTATCTGCTCCCTTTGAAGCTCAAGCTCTTGCATCAACCTCTTGTCTTCTTTTGAAATGTCAGACTCCCTCTTCATCTGGTCTCAATCATCAATTTGTTTGCAAGCATTAAGTTCTTTCTCCCTTGAATGCAATTTTTATTGTGCTTCCATCCTGAAGGTATGTCAGAGAGAGATTACACATAGCTCACTAAACTATCTTGATTGAAAATACCAATGATAGAAGCATACAATATTTTACTAACCAATAGTATAGCATGAATTACAAACTTAAAAAATTGTGTGCATTAATAAAACATGGAATACTTATCTTTTATGAATTTCAAGTATTGCATTCTGCAAGGTGAGCCCATACAGAAAATATCATGCAAATTCACAGAATGATGTCGTCATTCTCAAAAATTACCAAAGTTTTTCTCATGACCTATCTTGAATATCCAAATGTTCTATACACTGTCACAACCTTCAATCTTATTAGATCTCCCTTCAAGTGGTTAGGTTGTTAAAGAAGGAACCTCTCTCTTTTATAGATTTTGCATAGACCTGTACAAATTTGGTCATAACTTTTGAACCCAACACTTTATTTCCAATCTCTCTGGTGAGATTATTCTAAATTTTTTATTCACCAACATATCCAAAATTTAGCGAAATCCAACAGTTTATCTATGAGGTATGGTCCTCATACTAAGATTATATTTTCTAAGACAGTCACACATTCACCATCAACAAACTACTCTCTTACATTTGCAACTTGGCTCTGATACCATGTTAAGATTTTAGGATCATTGCAAATGTAATAGCACTATCTTATGATTGTTATGTGTTTTCCAAATGCATCGATCTCTTTGTATTTATAGATGACAAGGACAAGAAGAGACATGTCCCTTCATGGGATGCATGTCTATTCATTAATTTATTTTATCAACTTAACTATTTAGTTATTATGAGAATAATTATAATCTAACTTTATATATATATATATATATAATAAATCATTTCTCATAATAATCATATAGTTAGTATTATTTATCTGACCACTGCTACAAACATCAACAATTTTCCATCCACACTTTGTCATTTCCAGCCTTTTCACCTTTCACAAAAAGATGGTTATACTCATCCATATAATCTAATAGACTCCTATCACTATCATTGTTCCTTACATTCTTCCTTCCAAAATTAAGTGTCCCTCTATTTCTCACAAATCCATCAAATCTGTAATATCTAGCTATGTGACCTAGGTTATTGAAATTGTAACAAGTAACAACTTATTTTTCATACCTTGTCCACTTTAGTTAATATGTAATCCCTTGCAATATGTCCAAAGTTATTGCATTTGTAACATGTAACTCCAGAAGATATGACATTATTCTTCCCAATTGGCATCTTGACTATTAGAATAACAAAGTCTCAAATAATTGATTAGAGGGGGGGTGAATCAATTGTTAACAAATCTACAAAATGAAATAAAAAAATCACATCACATCAATGAACATAAGTGATACCAAGATTTTTTCTCGAGGAAAACCTTGTTAAGTGAAAAACCCTAGTGGGGATGACACCCACAAATATATGCAATATATGAATGAAACCTTGTTAGGAGTTCTAGACCTGTTAGGAGCTGATTAATACAATAGGTCAGTCGATGTTAAAGGATAGACCTTGTTAGGAGTCTCAAACCCTGTCAGGGGTATTACAACTGGCCACAGGCCCAAATACAATTAGAAGGTTACATCCACCTTCAATCCTTTACTAAATATACTTTATCATACTTGAATTTCCTATTAGGACAATCCAATCCTTGTGCCTAGATGCACAACCTTCTACTCTATTAAAATCAGATCCCACAGCCTTCCAACTCGCATATTACCATCACAATTCACACATCATCTCAAGGAAGAAACCCTCCCTTATATACAAGTTACAAATAATAATTTATCTAGAAGTCAATCATTATAGGACCTCATTACATAAAAAAACAATTACATTATTGAAGGTGAAAACACACAATTCATCCATGATCACGTTACAATAATTGTGATTCACCCAAGGTTGCCTCCATCAATAATTCAATCATAAAATCAATCATCTACATGTTACTCTTCCTGGTCAGCTCCCAAATACTTCCACATGATCAATCACGCCATAGATGACATCAAAAATCACATGAACACATTGTGATCATAGTGTATCTTCTTCATGATGTCTTATGACATTTCCCAAGTGCGCATACTAAAATTCATTGTCGCACAATGGCTCTATTCCAAACATTGTAACTAGGTCTGTGAAAAATCTCAGTCTTTGTTCCTACAACTAGTCTTTACTAAAACAAGCATATCTTTGTCCAATGATAATATAAACATATGTGGTCATAGGAATAAGATTTAGATACATCCTAGAACGTATCTCTAATCCTGCAAGAGCTAATGAATCATACGATGCATGTACAACTCTCTATAATATGCATGTATGTATTGTCCAGCAATTCCTGCTCTCCATAACTAAATATGTGTTGACATCAATGATAAAAATATTGAATGAAAAAAATTCCAACATTGACATTATATTTTTCATTCAATATACTATCTGGATTCTTTCATTCACTCCTCTTGTGTCCATATGACCAACAATTGAAACAATAATTGGAAATTATTTCTTACCATTCCAATCCTTCTTCATGTGACCAATCGTGTTGCATGCAAAGCATCTACCTTTGAATGTACCAATCTACACCTTGAGGGAATCATTCCTTGGAGATTTATGATCTTCAATTGGTTGTATTCTCTCCTTTTTTTCTTTGGAACTTTCAGTTCCATTATATCCAAGACTTGTCATGTCTCCTTTAGGCTTATGATATTGCAAATGCTCATCTATCTTGTCACTACTTGAATTAAGCCTTTCAATATGCTTATTTACCTTAGTAAGTTCACCCTTGACAATGTTAGTATACCTTTCAAGCTCTTGATGTATCATCAAGTTCCATCTTCATTTTTCCAAGATGATTTTTTATGATCTTCAATGCTTCATCAAGTTTCTTTCTCTCCTCCTTCCCTTAATCAATTTATTTTTCCATCTAAAGAGTGGGGATCTCATATTCATGTTTGTTAGTGAACATATTTGTCTTGCAATAAAACCTTGAGAATGACCCTTAATTGCCCAAACACGGAGACACAATAAGCCACTAATAGTTGGGTCGCTTTGCAATGGGATTGTGCAAGCATCCTTTGAATTTTAATAAGGTACAAATCCCTTGTAAGATTTTCAATGAATCTCCTAAATTATTAACAAGAATACTTTTAACTTGAAAGAAAGAAAGGTAAACAAACATCTATCTGCAAACACAGAATAGATGTGGAAGAAAAGAAGACTAATTAAGCACAATATAAATGGCACTCAATCCATTTATTAAATCTAACATAACAAAGAGTGCAGAAAAAGAAGATATAAGATCCATTTTAGAATGCATGCATGACCAAGGCTCATAGACCTAGAGACAACATGCATGTGAATAAGTAAGGGAGAATAAACTCAGAAATGATTGACTAAATTCACATATTTAATTCAATCAAAAGATAAATACCCAAATTCACATATTTGAATAGCAACTATCCTCTTTCTCTGAATAAGCACAAAAGACAACACAAATCTTTTTCTCCTTCCTTACAATATTACCACTTCCAAAACAAAATACTCTATCTTTGCCTACAACAACAACAAAAATAGAAAGGAATTTCCCTCTGGAAAAACACAGTCCTCCAAAACTCCAGTCAAAATTTGAACCCTTTCCTTTATCTTTCTTTTGCATATTTATTTTCTACCTCTGATAAGTTCCTTATTAGTTATAAAACTGATTCTTGCTTATTCTCCTATCGTATTTTCTTTTATCCCTTCATTTCCTTGATGTTTAATGTTTTATAATTATTTTTTTTTAATATAGGAATGAGTAAACCTATATTAAAGACATGTGCACTTTGGACAAGTGGCATATGTTGGTGATGCAATGTTGTCATTATTTCGTGACTGTCATAGGAAATTTGGATAATTCTCTACTCAGTCACTTATATCTCGTGAACCAGGAAGAATTTGGAAGATCTCTCTAGTGAGAATCTGGAGAATTAGGTTTTCCCCAACATATTTGAAAATTAGCTCAATCCAATGGTGGAATTACAAGTTATGGCCCTCGCAATATGGTTTCTTTTTCTATGTTCAAAAAATTCACAATTACGGATTCTGAAGATGGCAAGTCTAGAAATCTTTATGTGAAGACCACGACTACAGCATCAAATAACATAGATCTCATTATGATTATGATTTTTTATTGATTGTATAGCACATGGTCACTTTAGATGATGATTTAGGTATTCATCATATAAACTAAATTCTGCTATCAATGAACATGACAGACACCATAATTTGTCAAGCTTGTTGAAGACTTTGTGTACTTTCTACCTCTTACCCAAAAAAAATATGTGAGACCACCTTTGTAGTGTTTGAATTTATATTTTTGAAATTTTTATGCACCTTTGAATATGTTCGAACTATGAAAAACAGTTGAGATTATTGAACATGCTTTAAATATCGAACTACTATGAACCATGTTGAATTGATAAATTCATGAACTGCACCTCTAGACTAAACCTCTGAAACTGTTCGAACCTCTTTGAACCAATTTGAACTTAGTTTGAAGGGGTTCAATACTCAAAGCTTAATAGATAAAATGTTCATTTGAGCAAGGACTGACATGGAGGAGACCCAAATTTAAAAAAATTTAAATTAGGGTCTATATGCAGGCTACCATGGACTCTACAAGGGGACTACTTTTAATGCAAAAGTAGTGAACTCCAACATCTCTAGTTAAGGAAAATTTCCTTGCATCCATTGGGCAATAGAGTCATAGAGAAATGAAATGTAGGGAGTTGCTTGCAATGCGGGAGAAGGGGAGTGGGGCTAAATTAACAAGCCAAAAACCAAGACCAACAACAAGCCAAAACAAAGCGGACTAAAGAAAAAACAAGCTAAGATACACACATCAAAAACTAAACATGTATATGGTCATAAGACCCCAAGAGAAAATATATACAAGACCAACTATGCAAACCCATTAACCAACTATGAGAAATATAAGCCCTTTCAAAATAGTGGACTGTCCCTCAATGAAGTACCCCAAAAGAAGTGCTCTCAGGTGACTTCTTCAATGTTGAATATCAAGCTAAGAGCATGTAAAAACTTGGCAACCCAACATTCTTTCCTGAACAAACAAACCTCATCATAGCATTCTTTATTTTCCAAATGTTTATCTATAATATCCTCCAATTCAGATTCCATCTCTAACTAAAGAAAAAAATGCTCATGTACTCTTTCAAAAGGAGTTGCATGATTAGAACTATCACCCTTCACATGGACTTTAACATTATGACCAATTTGAGGAAAAAGAGATATCTCATCCAGCATAGGGTCGATTCTTGGATAGATATTTTCTTCATTTCTCTCAAGAATCAAATTATTATCAAGTATACAACACACTTCATCCATCATTTCCCCAAATACATCATTACATTTTTCAGCATAATTTTCATGATCCAACCCAGTAAAGTTATGTAAAGAAGAATGACATGAAGATTCATTCGATAACATCTCATCTTTAACTTGGTTTGGATTGATACCTGAGCCATTTAAAAAGAAATCCTTTGGTTGAAGAGATGACAAGAATCTTCCCACAATTTCTTTTTCTTCACTAAGAAGAAAATTATTCCACATTTCAACCAAGCTATCTACAGGCTGAAGGTTAACTTCAAAACTTCTTTCATTAATAGGATTTTTAGCATGATAAGTTTTCCCAACATGTAGTTTTATTTTATCATCACCGCAAACTTTATTTTCAAACTGACTAGATTCTTCTATAGGATGATTATAAATTTTTAGTGAAGAATCATCTTTATTCACCCCTCTATCAAAAACAAAAATCTCAATTTTTGGTTGTACATTCTGAAATTTTTCACAAATAGGAAATTTTGAAGAAAGATAATTATTATCACTTTCAAATTTGAAACTTTCTAAATCAGGGGAGAAGAAATATTCAAATACACCTTTATCATATTTATCCATGGATTCTTGAGTGCCATCATGATCACCAAAGACTACATAATTACGAGAGATGAAGTAAGATGATATTACCAAAGGCTCTTCATCATCGACTGTTAGTTCTTCTTTCAATCTTGCCACTCTTCTTTCATACTCTTGTAGATCCTTGAGTTTGTGGAACCGTACACAGAGGCTTCTCCACAATAATGTAGAGGTATGATCCTCTTTCAAGCTGATGTTATTCTTGACAGCCTAGGAGATGCTTTCTTTGAAACTATCCAAAAACTCATGCAACACTTTGTCATCCATCTGATAGATTTCGATCATGGAAGGATTTAGTCTTTTCTTAATTACAACTTTTCTATTTGGCATGGTCATTCTATAGAGTCGCCAATCCTATATATACAAGATATTTCAAAAATGTCTGAGGAAATAAATGTAACACTAGTCTTCGATTCCTCTCCCTAGTAGAGTCACCAAAAATCTATTAGTGAATAGATTTGTCTTCTAATAAAACCTTGAGAATAACCCTTATTTTCCCAAACACAGAGATACAATAAGCCACTAATAGTTGGGTCGCTTTGCAATAGGATTGTGCAAGCACCCTTTGAATTTTAATAAGGTACAACTCCCTTGTAATATTTTCAATGAATCTCCTAAATTTTTAACAAGAATTCTTTTAACCTGGACGCAAGAAAGGTACACAAACATATATCTATAAACATAGAATAGATGCAGAAGAAAAGAAGACTAATTAAGCACAATATAAATGGCACTTAGTCCATTTATCAAATCTGACATAACAAAGAGTACAAAAAAGAAGATATAAGATCCATTTTAGAATACATGCATGACCAAGGCTCACGAACCTCGAGATAAACATGCATGTGAATAAGTAAGGGAGAAGAAACTTAGAAATGATTGACTAAATTCATAGATTTAATTCAATCAAAAGATAAATACCCAAATTCACATATTTGAATAGCAACTATCCTATTTCTTTGAATAAACACAAAAGACAACATAGATCTTTTGCTCCTTCCTTACAATATTACCACTTCCAAAACAAAATACTCTATCTTTTCCTACAACAACAATAGAAATAGAAAGGACTTTCCCTCTGGAAAAACACAGTCCTCCAAAACTCTAGCCAAAATCTGAACCCTTTCCGTTATCTTTCTTTTGCATATTTATTTTCTACCTCTGATAAGTTCCTTTTCAGTTATAAAACAGATTCTTGCTTATTATCCTATCTTATTTTCTTTTATCCCTTCATTTCCTTGATGTTTAATGTTTTATAAACAATTTTTTATAAATATAGGAATGAGTAAACCTATATTAAGGACATGTGCACTTTGGACAAGTGGCATATGCTGGTGATGCAATGTTGTCATTATTTCATGACTGTCAGAGGAAATTTGGATAATTCTCTACTCAGTCGCTTATATCTCTCAAACTAGGATGAATTTGGAAGATCTCTCTAGTTAGAAGCTAGAGGATTAGGTTTTACCCAACATATTTGAAAATTAGCTCGATCCAATGGTGGAATTGTGAGTTATGGCCCCTGCAATATGACTTCTCTTTCTATGTTAAAAAAATTCACAGTTACAGATTCTGAAGATGGTAAGTCTAGAAATCTTTATGTGTAGACCACAACTACAGCATCAAAGAACATAGATCCCATTATAATAATTATTTTTTATTGATTGTATAGCACATGGTCACTTTAGACAATGATTCAGGTATCCATCATATAAACTAAATTCTATTATCAATGAACATAACAGACACCATAATTTGTCAAGCTTTTTGAAGACTTTGTGATACTTTCTACCTCTTACCCAAAACAAATATGTGAGACTGCCTTTGTAGTGTTCGAATTCATATTTTTGAAATTTTTATGCACCTATTCAAACTATGCAAACTGGTTGAGATTATTAAAGCTTCTTGAAATCTCAAACTATTGTGAACCTTGTTGAACTGAGAAACCTATGAACCACACCTCTGGACTGAACCTCTAAAATTGTTTGAACCTCTTTGAACCAATTTGAACTTAGTTCAAATGGGTTCAATACTCAAAGCTTAATAGATAAAATGTTCATCTGAGCAAGGATTGACATGGAGGAGACCCAAATTTTAAAATTTTAAAATTAGGGTCTATATGTAGGCTAACAATGTTGAAGTTTCTCTTTTTCCTTCTTGAGTTTCTCAATCAAATCTGACAAAGGTTCAATTTCAATTACCTTAGGCTCATCTTCAATCTTCTCAATAAGTTTCTTCCTTTTATCCTTGAGATATCAATCTGCTCTTTGAGCTTCTTGATGTAATCTCCTGCACTTTTGAGCTTACTTTTCAATCTAACATTATCTGCATTTTCTATATCCAAGCCCTCAAGTGCTACCTCAAAATTTTATTGAAGCTTGCTTGAATCCATCAGGATCCTCCTAAAGTTGTAAGACTTCTTCTGAGGAACTAGGCTCTAATACCAATTGTTAGGATCAAGCAACACTAAGAGAGGGGGTCAATCAGTGTTGTGGTACTTTCAAACCAATTGATTACTTTGCAACTTAACCATAAGCATCCAAATATAGAAATATAGGAAGGTAAAGCATAAAACAATAAAGAACTCATAACACCATGATTTTTTTTCTCAAGGAAACCCTAGCCAAGGGAATATCCCAGTGGGGATGGTACCCACAAGATAATGCACTAGTATAAAATGTCCCTCTTAGGAGACCTGACCCTGTTAGGAGTCGATACAATACATCCAATACATAAGTCCTTATTAGAGGACTGACCCTGTTAAAGGTCTTCAACCCTTTTAGGAATTGATGAGAGAAAAAAGGAACACTACCCAAGCACATTGCTCCAAGGAGAAGGTTAAACCCACCTTCAAGGTGATGCAGGAGCATCCTAAGGTAGTTGGTAATCCTGTATGTTGGTGTGCTGGAGTGTTTCTGTATTACTCAATTGCAGCTTTGACCAAGGGGCTTGGTAACTGAAGGAACTCGATAAAACTTCTAGTGCTCAGTAGAGCCTGTGCTTGGTGATTCTTGTGGTTCTTGGTTGATGCACTTTCTCAATGATGCCTAGCTTGCTTGATTGTTTTTACTATTGCTCGGTAGTTTTAGCTTACCAACTAGAGTTCTTAGAGATTTGGTGGGTCAACTTAATGTATTTAATGTGGGTAGCTTGTGTTACATTCTCCTAGGTAGATCTAGAGACCGGCATGGAGAATTAATTATTTGTAAGGCTATTCGAGAGCTGACTTGTATTGTATTTAATATTTGTTTGTTTAGGAACTGACTTAGGCTTAGGAGTTAATTATTTCTTCTAGCCGACTTTTGGTTGAAGAAATGTATTTAAGGAAGGTTTGGGTAGTTGTTTGAAGAGGGGGAAATTGGTCAGGAAATAGTGTCTGGATCCTGCATGATCTTGAAGATTAGATTGTTTGTCTGATATTTGTAATAAAAGAGCTAGTGGTTTGCATCCTTGGAGACAAGGAGATTTCTTGGTAGCTTGTGAGCTCAAGTTTAGATCTTCCTTAGTGTTTCTACTAGTTGTTGAAGTGTCACAGAGCTGGACTAGTGTAGAATTACTATTGTAATTATTTGTATTTGGGCCTAACCCGAAAGGCCTTACAACTAGGCATGTTGAATGAAAATCCTATTTGAAAATATCTTGTTGTGTTTCCATTGTATTGTTGTTGCTAGTGTAGGTTTGGACTATCCATTCTAGGTTTTTTCTTATTGCACTACATCAGATTGTATCAGAGCTTGAAGTTCTTGAGTGTGTGGATAGATCGCCAAGTTGAGGCAGTTTGCACAAGGACCTTGGGTTGGTGATTTGTTGCCTTGGGTTTTTGAAGATCTTGAAGATGCCTCTAAGAAGATTGGACCCTTGGGCGATTGCAGATCTCTTTGATGTTGTGAAAGAAAAGATATCTAAGAAGGTCAAATCAGATGTCATATCTAAGATAGAATTGATGAAGAATGACATGATTGCTGAGATCATGAGTGCTATCTCTGGTATGCCAAGGAATCTTAGTACTAAAGAAGGTAATGAGGAGGCTATTAAAGAATTTGAAGCTGTTGGATCTAGTGGAGATGATCGCAGGGATAGATCTGGTGAAGACAGAACTGGTCGATTGCAAATATCTAGGGCTTGGTTAAGTACTAGTTACTGAATGGAAGTTTCTAACTCTGGTACTTTGAGACCTGAGGACTTGATTGATTGGATTGGTGAGTTAGAAGACTTCTTTGAGTTTGAAGAAATTGAAGATCCTCTTAGAGTGAGATTGGCATAGACTAAGTTGAAAGGACATGCTTCTCTTTGTTGGAAAGAATTGCAAAGAGATAGAGAAGATGAATGTGAAATGAAAATCAATTGGTGGAGGTTGATGGTGGCTAAGTTGAAAGCTAAGTTCATACCTTCCGACTATTAACTTGAGTTGTTTAAGAAATTGTAGAGTTTGAAGTAGAAATATTTGACTATTGAAGACTATACCGAGGAGTTCTATAAGTTGACTATTCAGTCTGCACATAGAGAACTTGGTAAGCAAAAGGTAGCTCGGTATGTGAATGGCTTGAGACTCAATATTCAGGATGATCTTGGTATACTAAAGATTGATTTGGTTGAGGATGCTTCTCAGTATGCTTTGAAGGTAGAAGATAAGTTGAAAAGGAGACAACATGGTAATTCTCGAGGGAAGGAGAATCTTGATCACTCGGTGAAGGATAAACTGACTACTAAAGATGAACTTAAACCTGTTGAACCGAGGAAGAGAATAGGAAGAGGTGGATTTAAGGGTACTTGTTATAACTATGGTGAAGGACATCAATCATTTGAATTTTCACATAAGAAGCTCAGTAATAGAAGGAATGATGTGGTGAATGAGAACATACTAAATGAACCTAAGGTAGATTCAAAAAACTTGTCGGTTTGAAGAACATTGCTCAGTACAAAGGTGGAACCTTATCAAAGGAGTAACTTGTAAAGAACTCGGTGCAAGTTAGGAGGTAAACTCTATGAAGTGATTGTAGATAGTGGTAGTATTGATAACCTTATAGCTAGAGAGATGGTTTAGAAACTTGGTTTGAAGAGAGTGAGACATCCTTGTCCTTATAAGATTGGTTGATTGCAAGATGTTCATGCTTTGGAAGTGAGGGAGCAATTTCTTGTTGATTTTTAGATTGGGCAGTATAAGGATCAAGTGTTGTGTGATATTCTGGACATGATTAGTTGTCACATATTGCAAGGTAGGCCTTGGCAATATGATAATAGGGTTGTGCATGATTGTGTCAAGAATGTGTTTTCTATTGAGAAGAGTGGCAGGAAGTTTTCCCTAATGCCTTTGCTAGATACAACACTCGGTAGGAGGAACTTGAGCTTTGGGAGCTGAGTTGAGTTAGGGGATCCTAAAAGGATTGGAGATCAATATGGAGAATAGACATGTGAATTATTAAGGAAAGACTTGAAAAGATAGAGAAAATAGAAGTGGAAAAATGTGCAAGCTAAAGACTTGGAGGACATGTATGTGAAGAACCAGTTTGGGGTTTATGTGTTGAATCTTGAAAGATGTTCTTCTAGCCATTGAGAACATCTTTTTGTACTTGGAGTGTCTGATGCAAGAGCATCCTAGGGTAGTTGGAAATCCTATATGTTGGTGTGTTGGAGTGTTTCTGTGTTACTCGGTTGTAGCTTTAACAGAGGGACTCAGTCATTGAAGAGTTCGATCACTGAAGGAACTTGATAAAACTTCTGGCGCTTGGTAGAACCTATTCTCAGTGATGCTTGTGGTGCTTGATCGATGTACTTTCTCGGTGATGCCTAGCTTTCTTGGTTATTTTTACTTTTGATCAGTAGTTTTGGCTTACCGACTGGAGTTCTTGGAGTTTTGGCAAGCCGACTTGATGTATTTAATGTGGGTAGCTTGTGTTACATTCTCCTAGGTAGATCTAGAGACTGGCATGGATAAGTAATTATTTGTAAGGCTATTTGAGAGCCGACTTGTATTGCATTTAATATTTGTTTGTTTAGGAGCTAACTTGGGCTTAGGAGTTAATTATTTCTTCCATCTGACTTGTGGTTGAAGAAATATATTTAAGGAAGGTTTTGGTAGTTGTTTGAAGAGGTGGGAATTGGTCATGAAATAGTGTCTAGATCCTGCATGATCTTGAAGATCAAATTGTTTGTCTAATATTTGTAATAGCAGAGCTAGTGGTTTGCATGCTTGGAGACAAGGAGATTTCTTGGTGGCTTGCGAGCTCAAGTTTAGATCTACCTTAGTGTTTCTACCAATTGTTGATGTGTCATAGAGATGGACTAGCTAGGGGATTGCACAATTACTATTGTAATTGTTTTTATTTGGCCCTAACCCAGACGGCCTTACAAGCGAGCATGTTGAATTAAAATCCTATTTGAGAATCTCTTGTTGTGTTTCTATTGTATTTTTGTTGCTAATGTAGTTTTGGACTATGTATTCTGGGATTTTCCTTATTGCATTATGTCGCAAGGACTCATAGTCCAATACATAAAAGATATTACATAAATATTAGTGAACTATACTTAGAATCAATATGCTTGATTAGTTCCAATAAAATATCGCATCTGATTTTCTTTAATATTTAGCATCAATGCTCACACATCATATAATAACCATAATCATCAACACACACTTCGCATCCCAAAATACTTTCCTTTATATCATCACAATTCTTTATCCTAGTTGGCTCCAATACGGATGTCCATAAACATATCAAAACACAAAACAAGAAAATGTTATCCAAGAGTTATATCCTTTGATATCCCTCTAATTCCAGATAATTAAATTGCCAAAAAAAATTAGTCCATCAAGCCAAACATCATGACTACCCAAAACTGCTCTGTATCGCTACTTTCCTAGACATGTGCCTGATAAATTCACTCTAATTCAATCTGTTCTACACACTAACACTAGAAGCCTTATGATTATACATAATAAATTTGATATATCACTTTCCCAAATTTTTATAACTATCTGCTAAATGTCTTGTGCTCGCCGATCAAAACAGTCTTCATGTACACAGCGAACTCTTCCTAGACTTGGCATTTTTCACTTATCTGTCTTAGCAAAACTCATCATCAAAACTAGCACCCACACCAGAGAGATATTTTTCTATCAATGAAAAAATTTGAATGGTCACATGGCACACACTTTCCAATATAAGGTATTAAGGAGAAATTCTATTCGACTTATTTACATTTTATAGATTTGATTTTAGAAGTTAAGAATTTCAATTAGTTATTGAATTGGTACTTTTGGATAAATTTTTGTAAAGTTGTGAAAGTTGTCTCATTCTCTTGTACAAGGGGGTTTAATTTCTTGTATTGTGGGGGTAATAAATTGTTCTATTTTATCTTTGATTATATCATGGATGTGTCAAAATTTATACTTATAACTTTGTATAACTATCATGAATGGAAAATGGAAATAGGGTTTTTATTGTGGACAAATTATTTCCACGGAATCAGTTCTAGTCAAAATCCAAAACTTACAGGTGTTGCAAAAATGGAGGAAATGGTTTGATTGATGATGAAGCTCTTATAAATCTCAAAATTTCCATTTCTCCTAATTTGAGACATGATGTTGGATCTTTTCAATATCCTAATTACATTTGGACTACCTTGGAGAGACTCTTTAGTAACTCTATTGGAATTGTTATTGTTTGAGGTGTTGAAATTCATGTTTTTTTCATTAACATCAATATATGTTTTAGTTGGTTTCATCAGGAGTCTCAGAAAGACTATTTATGACAGAAACATGTAGGTCTAACAGGGCAGTACAAATAGTATACAGTGTTCCAGGGTATGTGAACTTAGATTTGTGAAGCAAGAGGTGTGTAGACCTTATATCTAATGTTGCAAATCATTATCTAGTTTTTTGCATGAGTTATGGCTAATTTGGTGGAGACTAGTAACAGTACAGTGATAAAGGATTATGTCAGAGATGGTCTCTGAGTTTTTAGGATAACTTGGATGCGAGCATCGATTGTGGTATGCAATCTTGAGGGTTGACATAAGACACATGGGAGAACATTATGTAATATTCTTGGGTCATTGGGATCGTGGTGATGTCAGATGAGGTCTGTGATCTTGTGAAGACCTATTTAGAGTTGACCAAAGGAGATAATGTGTTCAGAGGGTTTCTAGCATGAATATCTTGGCATGCATTTGATAATTTGTATTTTTTTATACTTGTTTAAGATATTGTGTGTATCTTAGCAAGGGTCTATGTATTCATTTTTTCATTAGGGAAGTCCTAACAGGATGACCTAATTGCTTGTTGTAACTTTTATAAAGGAAAATCATTCCTTGAAGTATTTGTAGTGGTTGTGAAAAAGAAAGTATTGTGAGCTAATTGTTGGAGGTCTGTTGGGTGTAGAGAAAAGATCATTTATTGATAACTTCATTGGAACTGTATAGGCAATACTAGTTTTTGTAAGTCAGTTCATTATTTTTATTGTATACTCTTATACATGTATTTGGATAGTGGATCCATAAGGTAGATTTAACCTTCACTTTGGGCAGTGTGCTGAAGCAGTGAGCCTATCTTTGTACTCAACTCCTAACAAGGTTGGAAAGACTCCTAATAGGGTTTTTCCCTTTATAGGTTCATGTACTAAATGTAATAATCAGCTCTTAATAGGGCTAGGTCTGCTAATAGGGACATAATATTTTAGTGCGTCATTAGTGGGTTCCATCCTCACCAAGATTTTTCCCTTAACAAGGTTTTCCTCAACAAAAAATCTTTGTGTTATGGCGTTCTGATTTCATGGTGTTCTTGTGGTTATAATATTATTTCAATTTGTTTAAAGTAATTAGATTAAAATAAATTTAAGTTTAAGATTTGGCACAAAACTTATTCACACCCCTCCCCTCTCAGTTGGTTTGGTGCATTTTTATTTCTACCAAAGTTAGATAAGATGAGGAAATTTAGTTGGAGAATGAACCAATGAGTCTAATTCCTAGTTATTTTGGAGATATCTAGGACGTCTTCTCTAAACTCAATTCTCTTAGATTGGATCTTTCTAATTGTGGGGTTACTAAAGAGGATGAACAATTGATTCTCCTTATTCTCTCAAATCTAGGTCTTGATTATTCAATTTTTGGTTCTACTTTCTATGCTAATATGGATGCTCTTTATAGTGCACACAAAATGCCTTCTCTAGATGGAATTCTAGCTCAACTCACAAGAGAGAAACCAAAGTTGGTACACATTTAAGTCTTAAAATCTATAATCACTTCTTGCAAAGGAATCCACTCCAAAGGCTTCAATTAGAAAAGGAAAGAAGCAATATAAGGATCCTAAGCCCCGCGAGAAAGATAAGGATTCTCTTTCACAACATACTATTGAGTCCAAGACCTATTTTAAACAATGAGAATTTGGGATGTGCATATTGTAAAAATATAGGGAATGAAGAGAATAAGGGTTACACTAAGAGGATTGATGAGCTCACTTACATTCTTCAAAATAAAAACATCAAGTTTCCCTCATTAGTGTCTCCTCCTTCTTCATCACATTTGGTAGCTTCTTCATCTACACTGTTA
This sequence comes from Chamaecyparis obtusa, assembly GCA_027943335.1. Classification (NCBI taxonomy): domain Eukaryota; kingdom Viridiplantae; phylum Streptophyta; class Pinopsida; order Cupressales; family Cupressaceae; genus Chamaecyparis; species Chamaecyparis obtusa. Next base: position 2,855,324 of record BSBK01005860.1, read on the forward strand.
GGAATTATAACCCTTTCACGTGACATGTAGAAGATGAAAGTTAAAGTACTCATGGCTTCTACACATCCTAAATATGGGAGATTTTTTCTTGATTCAGGTGCCTCTCATCATATAGAATCTTCTATGGATATTTTCTCTTTTTTTAAGCCTTGTAATTCTCCTGGCATATTGATGGCTAGATCAACACTTACATGAAATTTTGTGGGAAAGGTTCTATTTACATGGAAGAGAGGAAATTTAATGATGTTCTTTGTGTACCATCCTTGGCTACTAATATATTTTCAATTTATCAAATTAATCATGGGGAACAAGGTAAAATAGTAGAGTTTATTCCTAATTATGTCTACATTAGGGACATGGAGCTACATGAGTTGTGAATCATTCATCTCATTTGTATTCCTTTTCTCATTTTTCTCATTATGATGATGATGTTCCTATGTTCACACCCTTCCATCAAGGGTGGATCATGTTTGTGAGAAGAAGTTTAGACACTCGAATCATTATGTTCTTAGACAAGTGTTGAGCTTACTACTCCGCCTCTTTCTTCTTTGGACTTGAGTTTTCAGTAGGATTATCATATTTTTTCAGATCTTGTAGTGTAGGATGAGTACTTGGATGAAATTTCATACTTGTTTGTTGAGTCTCATATTGAAAATTTAGGAGACATACTTGAGGGAGTTTCTCTTCTCATTGATGACAACTTTATCATAGTTGGAGATTCTTCTTCAACTTCTTTAGAGATTGAAATTATTCATGAGCCTACTCCTTCACTTGGTTTGTCACATTTATTGGTCTAGTTTGATCATGCTTATGTGATGGATTATTTAAGCCTGGAGATTCCTATTCAATCTTTAGAGATGCATATTTAGAGACTTCCTTCCTCCTCCTTTCAGTTGGACATGGAGTGGCTTCTTCATATTTTTCGGAATTGTTTCTTCCTAAGGGAAGATGTGTTGCTTGTAGACATTGGATCATGTTTTGTTTCGAAGTATACTTCATCAACATTGAAGATTCTTCATTATGGGGGGGGGCGCATATATTATTTCTCTCTTTTTCTTTCCTATGGAGGGATAATTGATTGTATATACATGATGTATGTAATCCTTGGGGAATATTGATTCCTTCATGCATCATGATTTGTTTGTTTTTCTCTCTTTTGGAGAGGATTTTTTCCCATGATTTTCTCGTATTCTCAGCTTGTGAGAGATTGTTTTTGCATTGTGCATGGATTGTACCTAACATGGCCTAGTAGTTGGGACCCATGTCAAATCTTTTCATGTAATAAGTATACTCCTTAAATTTCACTTAAGGGGAGTGTTGGTGAAATTAAGGTGTCTTACTTAGTGATAACCTTGCCTAGGTCCCAAGTACACATATCAATGAGGTTTAGTTAGTGATCACTTTACACTTTAGGAACATCTCCACTTTCAATTTTTATTTACTTTAATGGTCTTATCACACTATCACTTTTCCACCTTATGTGGGTGATAGGTTGTGCATCGCATAGGATTGTTGCACTTGTCACCATCTTTTCTAATCCTCCATATTCACCTTGCCTTTATAAGAAAGGATCACTATGTACATTCTCATGTCCATGAAAAATATCACCATTCTTTCTTTGCGATGCAATCTTCCCTCCATTCTTTTGTCAAAGTTATCTTGGTATTTCTTTGATCCTAGGGTGTTGTAGAGTCACCTAGAACTATAATAATGTTTTTATAATTTTGGTGTAATTTTAACTATGTTACTTCTTGTATAAAACTTTTTATCAACATATATTCCTTAAGATGAAGGTGGGAAATCATATGTTTAAGTTTTTAGGTCAATTGGAAGATTCTTACACATTCAAAATTAACACTGAAAAGTGGTCTATCCACAACATTATTTGCACATTTTTATGCTTCCAAGCATCCTATGAACTTTATAGAGCATTTAATATTAAATTGGTAACTTATTGGTTTCTATGATTAAAATGATATGAATGTGAAGGCTCTCTAGTTTTAACTACTAAACAATAATTTTCAGTAATTAAAAATTCAATGCCCATGCATGAGAAGAGGAGTTATGAATTAGTTCGTGTCAATAAGGTTGGATGCCTATTCTAGAGAAAACTAAAAATCTAAGCTTCTTGAAGTGAATACATAAAATTGAAGAAAAAAATAAAGAATTAGATGCCTCTTTCAAGGTGCATTAAAAAAAAGCACTCAACATAGAATGGAAAAGGGAGGCATTTAAAAGGAGTTGGACACCTCTATAGAAGTTGGGGTTAAAAAGTAATCTTTTCCAAAAAAAAGAAATCATTATGAACATAAGTTAAAGAATTTTATGTTGTACAAGTTAGAGAAATTGTGCAGATGATAGAATAAGAAATTGGATTTGAAGGTTTGTGTGATTGCATAGTCTAAAATCTTGGTTTTAATTGAATATAAATTGAGACTAGTTTTTTGTTATCATCCTACATATTATTCCATGGATAGTAATTATTTAAAATGAATGTGATTTGAAATAGATACTTGTCTAGCTTTATTCTCAAACTTGTCTATGTCAAATGGTATCAAAGAAAGAGGTTTTGTTGAGTTTTATTGAAATGGGAATTTGTGTAGATTTTGTTTCATAGATAAGGATGAGATGAATTTGTTCTCTTCAATGCGTGTGAGGAGAAGAGATTTATATTTGAGGGTTATCCTTAAACAAAGATAAATTTGGGTATAAGGTGTACAAATCCCTCCACTAAGAGATCTTGGGTAGAGGGGATTTAGAGAGGTACATTTTTTAGAGTCTTTGTTGGCATATGGTGGTGTCATATAGTATTTTTTGTTCTAGAGGGTGTCTATAACTATAGAAGGTTGATACTTTGAAGAGATAAAATTTTGTTGCAAGGGGGATTTTGAGTCACTAAAAATATATTCAAAGAATAGGGTAAGATGGTTCAATACAAGACTAGTGAGAATTTTACTTTTGGAAGAACAGAAAGATAAGAGATTTACAAAAAAATTATTGAAGAATTAAAAAATATTGAAGCTAGATTGGATGTAATAGAGGTGGGTAGAGAAAAAAAATTGGAGTCTAAAAGAAAGTGTAAATAATGATTACTTGAAAAGGGTGTGGTGACTAATGAAAGATGTAAAGTTGAAAGTATTATGAGAGGGTGGAATGTATCCAAAATAATGAGAATATATAGATAGCTCAAAAATAGAGTTGAGTAGTAGGACTACTCTTTCAAGTCAGATACACATTGTAACAAACTCCAATGTTGTGATAGGTGTCTATTATTTTTTTATTTTCCCTCCTATTTCAACATCTACTTGGAGCTCTCCTGATTATCATTTTCCAAATGTGTTCTTCTCTCTTTTCTTCATGTGTGGACCTTTTCCTACCATATCCTAACCACTTCCTCCAAAATATTTTCATCTTTCTTCTTTGTCTTGAGGGTTTCAACCCATAATAAACTGGTCACCTCCACCAAGTTCTAATCTCATATTCCTCCTCTGTGAGAATTAACTCGCCATCTCCCATCCTCCTCCACCAATAATTTTTTCCCATTTCTCACTTACCAATACTCTTATAAACTTATTAAAATTACTATTATTAAATATTTGCATCATATCCTTATCTACACCTTCTTACTCACCTATAAATCACTTCATCCTTCTTACATAAGATCAATATCAGTCAATGTCTATGCTACTTTTCAAAAACAAAAAGATCAGTATCAATGTTTTCTTTATGAAATTTAGAAAAATAAAATAATTTATCTATAATCTTTGTCCTATTTTGTTGTTTTAATTTCATTCTCCAAATATTTGTATCTTCTCTTTCAATACCTAGAGATTGTGTTCTACATCAATTTCTTTGTCAAATTTAGGACTACCAAAGTCCATTTTTTTGAATTGATGTGACTTCATCTACCTCAAAAATACTATCTTTCACATCTGCAAAATTATATCTCCAAACCTTAAACACACTTTTAACTCAAAAACAATAGCATGTTACCTTTGGAATATTGATTCACTAAGACCAAAATAATTGGGTGTCATTGGAATGGGTTTATGTTATTTAGTTATGGTTAGATTTTTAAGTTGACCATGCTTTTTGTTAGTTAGTTATATGAGTAAATTAAAACATGAAAATTATTAATTGATAAAATAATATAAATCTTTATATGTATGTATGTATGTATACAAACACACAGAAATGTATGTGTGTATACACACATCTATACACATATATGTATAGATATATATGTATATATACTTACATACATAGACATGCACACACATATATATTATATTATGTGTGTGTATATATTTATGTGTGTGTGTATGTGTATATGTATGTATGTATGTATGTATACACACACCACACACATACACACACACACACACACACATATATATATATGCATATATGTGTGTGTGTCCATGTACACATACATACATACATACATACATACATACATACATACATATATATATATATGTGTGTGTGTGTGTGTGTGTGTGTGTGTGTGTGTGTGTGTGTGTATGTACACACACACACACACACGCACGCACGTGGTATATATGTGTGTATGTGTGTATGTATGTATGTATATATATAGTATATGTGTATGAGTGTGTCTATCTATACACACATACACACGTCGTACATATATATATGTGTGTTTGTGTGTGTTGTGTATGTATGTATAGATATATGTACTATTGGAGTTGATGAGTAAATAACCCACGGCTCCCAAGAACACCTGCAACAAAACACCTATCACAGAAAGAGAGAGAAGCAAGAAGCTAGAGAGGTCTGAATGCATGGATCCATGAGAGAGGAGAAATCATTGATGTGCAAAAACAAAAGTTACAATTCCAATAATCAATATGTTTCTCAAGTACAATATGTTACAAAGTTATGAAAACAAGAGAGATCAATCCTTATAAAAGGATATCGAAACCCTAAAAGGGTAAAACCTAGGTTGCACAATAATAATTAATAAAGTAATTAATTATTATATGCTTAAAGTTTATCTTAAGTACAAAGAGATAATAAGTAACTTAGTAATTAAATCAATATGATTTAATTAATAAGAAAACACTTTATTACTCTCTAACACCCCCCCCTTAAGATGAACTTTGGGAGAAGCTAAAAACATAGAAAGAACTACTAAAATAAAATGGGTCCCGGCAATAAAAGGCCTGATCAAGTACCCAAGCACAAAAGATTGTCTCTATAAAGAGGAGAAATAGAGAAAACCACATGGGAAAAACTCTACTCCAAAAAGAGACAAAGACTAGTCTAAATGACTAAATAAGCCTCTAAAACTAGGAATGTTCCAAAAAATAGGAACATGGATGAATATGTAGAACATCACTAAAGCAAGAAGCTATAAACTATGTCAAGAAGTAACTAATGATCTAAACATCTTCCACTAAAATATGACCAGGTAGAGAAGACTGTAATCTGCATGGTGCCCTCAAATGACACTACTCGAATCAGGAGGCAAACAAAGGCAAACAACTAAAGTAAAAAATATAGAATACTATAATTTGCATGAGTGATCTCAAATGACACTACTCAAATCAGGAGGCAAACAAAGGCAAATACTTGAACTTGAAGATACATATGGCATAAAAACACCAAAGTCTGAAGAGATGATCAATCAAAGATGGAAGAGTGCATCCAAAAAAAGGAAAGAAAGAGTGTCCATATGGTAAATGATCCATCTCACTAGAATGCATAGGTACCCAACCACTGCATCCACCTAGTACATAGAATCAAATACTAAATACATAACTCATACTATCAAACCAAGGAAGCAGTAGAACCAATAGTAGAAACCCCCCCATAATGCTAACAAGGGATTAATGATAAGTACACTGAAAAGAACATTCAATATGAAATGCATGATGAAAAAGAACTAGGAACACTGAATGTGTAGAAAGAGTACAAACACAAATAAAGATACTTGAGGCTAATGTCATTGGAGGAATGCTCACATGAAAAAAATAGATGGTAAACAAAGGCAAAAATCAAACCCCCTTGGCACTTTATAATGAAGTGCAAGTACAAAGAGCATGAACATGTGCAAGATCCCATACATGCAATAGATTGACACTTTATCTCAGTGCATATGCATAAAATATTGCTACAAAATTAAAGTATACACTATTTAAAGAAGAGAGAAAGCTTCTGAAACAAAAAAACAACCTAAGACAATCAATCCCTCAAAGGGAAGAGATCCCAAGACCTGAAACTTCCAAGATATCCACCAAATTGCAAAAATGCAAGAAACTGAATAAAATATACCTGGAGAAGAATCTGGAAATATTACTTATAGCAATGGAAAGGTCTCAGAACAATCTTTCCATCAATATATCATTTTCCCAAAATAGAGTCTGGATGTGTAAGATAGAGTTGTCGAAGTGCAAAATTGAACATGTAGATTTGATAGTAAAAACCACCATCAAAAAATCTAAATCAGAAATTCAAACCTCTAGATCTGGATAAAGCTTGAAACCATCTTTTTGGTGATATCTCTTTTCCTTGATTTCAACACCGTATGCTCAAGTTGTCAGCCAAAAACCATAGGTATGTTGAAGGGCCCAAACAATGGTGTAGAAGAGTAATGATGCATGCTGATGTTAGCAAATGACAGGCTTAAAATTGATGGTCATATGGGCTTCATGGCCAAAATCTATTCGGAGGCTAAAAGCCTAGGCCCCTGGTCACCATACGACCATGGGTTGATGCTGCATCCATTAGGGGGTTACATTTGACGGCCAAATGATTGTTGCTGCAAACAAAATTGAAAAAATTTACCTCAGAATGCAACGTCGCCCAAATCAGATGTGCCTTATATGGATCTAGGGGTTCTTGGCCACTACGAGCTCAATAGTGAGGTCCATTTGAGTAAAAAATACTCCAAAATATTAGTGACTTCCTTGGGATCTGTGCGAAGACCAATTGCAAAAAACAATTTTGCCACAAATTCCAACTTTGTCCAAATTGGATAAATTTTATATGGATCTAGGGGTTCTTGGATTCTTTGAATGCAATTGTGAGGTTCATTTGAAGCCAAGATGACCAGAAAGAGAGGTCCCCCCAGATTCAACATAAAACCCTCTTAAACGCAGATCTGATAAACATAGCTGATGTTAGAATAACTGAGAGGGGGGTGAATCAGTTATCCAGTGTCCCAAAACAAAATGTATAATCCAAAACAAATTCTTCAACTTCTGCTACTCGATAAACATAAAATAATTTCACTGTATGTGTTTTACCGATTGTCAGTCTAAAATTTATAATAGTTACCGATTAAATCTAACATGTAATATGCAAAGTATGATAACAAACAAATATCACAATCAACACATAACACAAGAGATTTAACGTGGAAACCCTGTGAAGGGAAAAACCACCTAGGAATGGCAACCCAAAATTGTTCACTCTTCTGAAGTGAGGTTGGTGAAGACCCAACCCTATTAAAGGTTACAAACACAATGTTAGGTGTGACCTTGTTAGAGGATTTTAAACTAGAAGTTATCGTCCAAGCAGTAGTCACTCTGGGGTTGACAGGATAACAATGTTCACTCTATGAATGAAACATCAAAAGACTTTCATAGTCCACTCGGTTAAGAGATTTGACTATGTACAATGGTTAAATATGTAACAGTAGATGATCTATCTTGAAACAACTTCAATAGCAGTTTACAAATCAATGTTCAGCTCATTCAAATCTTTCTGATCAATATACCACTTCAGATTCAATACTATATCAACTTACTATCCATTAGTAATTACTCTCTATAGCTCGGTAATTTTTTTGTAGCTTGGTTCTCATTAACCAGTATGATCAAAATGCATGAAAACTCCTTCACATGATAATTCTGCAGTATCTTCTTCTTCTAGCTATGTTTCAACAATGAAACCAATGTCTCTTATATAGACGAGTAAATCATTTTCTTTTCCTCCATCAGATTTTTCCGCTTAATCATATTCATAGATTTTTCCACTTTAAGCTTCCTCGGCTAATGTGTTAGTAACATGTTTCAATCTACTCCATTAGATCCTTTTTTATATATGTTACTCGTCGATCTTCATAACAAACCTTATCTGTTACCTCGATTTCATACACTTTACAGCTCATCACTTTATCAGCTAAACTGATCATTAAATTCCTTTCTGTTCTACTTGATTAACAAAGAAATGTGTCAGTGAACACAAGCTCAGTTAACACTATGCTCGGTATACACTACACTCCGTCAGTGTATACTGAAATTCTTTATTTATCGACAACACTGCTTTGTGTCTTTCAGCTCTATTCTTCATCATAGATGAATGCAACATAATAAAGTCAATTTCATCAAGTCATAGACTCATCAAAAAGTTACTCAGTGTACTCCTTATCCTCATCTGACATATACATCTTCCTCATGTAGATATTTTTGTTCTTCATCTCTTTTACCTTTCTTCAAATGTGTCGGTATAGTAACTTACAAGATAAGTATTTTCAAGCTAGTTGACATCAATGACAACATAATATTGATTTAATCATCTTGCATATCTAATTAGAAACTCCTTAGTAATCTTTCAATCACAAATTCTTCATTCAAGTTCTAAATCAGTTGTAGTTCATCAATCTCTCCCTTTGGCATTGATGGCAACTCAAGTAATATGAAGTGTACCATACACATACCAAACATGTATTCTACAACTCTATAATCAAATGATGTACAAGCTCTCCCTAGCTCAATATGTTTAATCACTACATTACTAAACAGCATTAAAAAAAATATAGCTTTGTCATTCTGCACATATGATCTTTTCAGCTCTTAGATTCCTTCTTATGTTCTCAGTAACAGATCTTCAGTTAGTGTTATGTTTCTTTCAGATTATCTCTCCCTTAGATAGTTCTCATCGGTGCATATCTCTCCCTTTCATTTTCATATTATTTATCTCTCCCTTTGACAACAATGCCAAAGAAACAAATAAATAATCAGCTCTTATAGTAGCTAAGTAACTCTCTGGTATCCGATACAATTTTTGTATCTTTGTATACTGATATCCCAATCTATTTTAGTTCTTCACACTTAATCACAACCTTGAACAATATCCAAAGTGTGAACTATGTTGCATCAACATGTGTGATCATCTGATAAGATTAGGCTAATGCAACATCTAGATCACATTAGTGACCAATAGACAGGGGACGGACCCCAAGTCTAGTCCTCAAATATTCAAATGTGTCCTTCGGTAGAGGCTTTGTAAAGATATATGCAAGTTGTTCTTTAGATGTAACAAATTCTAACTTCACTTGCTTCTCTTGCACTTGTTCTCTTAAGTAGTGATACTTAATTGATATATGATTTGTCTTAGAGTGCATCACTAGATTCTTTAAAACATTAATAGCACTTGTGTTGTCACAGTATATAATCACCGGGTCAGTGATTACCTCATTCATTCCTTCCAACACTTGCCTGATATATGCAATGTTTGAGCAATTAGTAGCAGCAGCAACATACTCTGCTTCAGCTGTAGAGTGAGAAATACATGCCTTCTTTTTACTTGTCCAGGTTACAAGTCTTTCACCAAACAAAAATGCTCCTCCGGTGGTACTTTTTCTATCATCCATATTTCCATCCCAATCAGCATCGATATAAACCTTCAACTCAAACTTACCTTCCTTAGGATACTATAATCCATAATCCTCTATCTTTTTCAGATATCTTAAGATCATTTTAGTAGCAATCATGTGTGATTCTCTAGGATTAGTATAATATCTAGCAAAAATTCCCACAACATGTGCTATATCTGGTCTACTGTAAACTACATACATTAGCTTACCAATCATGGATCGGTAAAGTGTCTAGTTTACCTCTATAGTTTCATCTTCCTTTGTCAATTTAATTCCAGTAGCCATTGGTGTTCCCATAGGTTTAGCATCTTCCATGCCAAATGTCTTCAAGACTTCCTTTATGTACTTGGACTGTGTGATGAATATCCCATCACTTTGTTGAATCACTTGTAATCTGAGAAAGAATTTAATCTCTCCGAACATAGACATTTCAAACTCATTCCTCATGTATTCAGCAAAAGATTTACATACATGATCTTGACCTCCAAAAATAATATCATCAACAAAAATTTCAGCAATAAGAATAGTGTCATCAGTATCACCTTTCATGTACAAATAGATGTTTTCACTTGTTCTTACAAATCCAATACTTAACAAGTAAGTATGCAGCCTTTCATACCATGCTCTTGGTGCTTGTTTCAAACCATATAAGGCTTTGTGTAATATACATACCATTTCTCTATTATCTAGATCAACAAATCCTTCAGGTTGTTCTATGTAGACCTCTTCTTCAAGTATACCATTCAGAAATGCTGACTTCACATCCATTTGATAAACCTTAAATTTCTTGTGTGTAGCATATGCAAGTAGCATTCTAACTCCTTCCAATCTAGCAATAGGTGCAAATGTCTCACCATAGTCAATGTCTTCTTCATATGCATATCCCTTGCATACCAATCTCGCTTTATTTCTTGTCACTTCACCATTTTCATTTAGTTTGTTTTTTAATATCCATGTAGTATCTTTAGGTCAGGGTACTAAGGACCAAGTTTTATTTTTCTCTATTTGTCCTATTTCCTCTTTCATTGCATTAACCCATTCTTCATTCTCTAATGCAACTTTCACATTCTTTGGTTCAAATTCACAAACTAAACATGTACATTGTCTTTCTTTGCTTCTTGTTTGCATTCCAGCTTGTCTGTTTCCAATAATTTGTCTCAAGATGATGTCTTCTAACAAAACTAGCCAATACTCAGTTTCTTCTTTCTTGTTCATCCTATTCAGGTTCATTTACTTGCTCGGTAGCACCATCTTGTTCATCAATTTCCCTTTCCTATTCCTTGGGGTTATTTTCCTGTTGATTGGTTATCACAGGTTGTGACTTTGGCAGATAGTCAAGAAGTTTAATGTAAGTGAATCTACCATAGTCTTCTAGGTCCTTTCTTTCTTCTATGTTCTTGTCATCAAACTCATCAACACGGACATTAGTACTTTCAATTATCTTATTTGTAACCTTATCAGACATTTGTATGTTTTACTCTTAGTAGAATATCCTAAGAATATTCCTTCATCACCTTTAGAATAAAATTTCCCATTTCTCTCATCTTTCAGAATAAAACATTTGCTCCCAAAAATCTTGAAATAACTTACAGTAGGTTTGTGTCCAAACCATAGCTCATAAGGTGTCTGGTTGATGTCCTTGTTCATTTGTACTCGGTTAAACACATATACAGCTATACTGACAACTTCTCTCCAATATGTTTGAGCAACATTCTTTTGTATCATCAGTGTTCTTGCACAGTCAATGATTGACCTGTTCCTTCTTTCAGCAATTCCATTCTGCTGAGGTATCCTTGGTGTAGAGACCTGTCTCTTAATACCATGCTCATTACATAAATTAGTAAATTCATCAAAGATAAATTCACCTCCTCTATCAGATCTTAAGCATTTTAATTCTTTTCCAGTCTTTTTTTCTACCTTTGCCTTATACCACTTAAACATCTTAAAAGCTTCAGATTTCTCTTTCAAGAACATAACAGTCATCAGTCTAGTATAGTCATCAACAAAAAGAATAAAATATTTATCACCATAATAGCTCTGAGTTCTCATAGGACCACATAGGTCGATATGAACCAACACAAGTATCTTCTTTTTTGAGTAGTCTTTTCTTTTAAAACTAGACTTAGTCATCTTACCTTTTTGAAATTCATGGCACATAGCATGATCCGGTTTTGACAAGTTAGGAAACCCTCTAACTCTTTTCTTCTTACTAATCTTGATCATGTTATCAAAATTCACATAAAATAACCTCTTATGCCACAACCATGCATCTTCATCCTGCATTAATAAACAAGAAGACTGATCAATATCAAGATAAAATAGATTACCTCTGGATTATGTACCAGTTCCAACAAGTCTTCCTCCATTATCATATATTCTTACCTTCCTGCTCTCAAAAGCAAGTTGGTGGCCTGATTTATTCAATTGTGCCATAATTAACAAATTATAGTTCAGTCCATCTACCCAATATGCATTTTCACATTTTATTCTATCATTAATCATTAGTGAACCTTTACCTCTAACCATACAAGGGGCATCATTTCCCATTCTAACAGATCCTCCATCATATTCATCAAGTAGATCAAATTTCTCTATATCACCAGTCATATGATGTGTACAGCCACTATCTATGATCCATGTATCATTTATGCTTACTTTAGAGATTAGTGTTGTTTCTTCATGTTTCTCTTCTTCCTCTGAATCATCTTTCATAGCAACAAATACTTCTACATCATCATTAGTGTCAGATTCAAATTCAAATTCTTTGGCTATGTAACATACCTTTTTCCCTTTGTTGTAGCTATCTCATTTATCTCTATTGTTGTGTCGGTAACCTTTGTTGACTCTTCTCCAATAGCTTCCTTCTGATCAGTCTTTGGATCTATCATCATCTTTCTTATTCAGACATCTAGTAATGATGTGGCCAACTTCTTTACAATTAAAACATGATAAAGGTAACTTGCCTCTATACCTTCCCTTACCTTTGGGCAATCTTCTAGCCATAAGAGCTTGAAGCTCATCAAGTTCATCATCGGTATTACTATCACTATCATTATTCTTATCATTCCTGCTACTAGACTTTCCAATCTTCAAAGAAGACATGAAAGAGGATTCAAGAGAAGGTACAACACTATTGTCAAAATTATTCAATTCAAAGGTTGTAAGCTTACCAATCAGTGTGTCAAGAGTAAGGTTTGATGTCGCTCTTGTTTCATGAATTGTAGAGATCCTGATTACATAAATTGGTAGCAAAGTTCTGAGAATCTTTCTTATCACTGTTTCATCATCAATAACTCCACTGGATGCTCTAATAGCATGTACTACCTCTTTTAGTCTATTTGTGTATTGCACAATGTTCTCACCTTCTTTCATCTTCATATCATCAAATCTGCCTCTTAGGTTTTCTGCTCTAGCTCTCTTAACATTTGCATCTCCACTGTATATTAGAGTCAGCTTGTCCCACATCTTCTTAGCAGTATCACAACCCTTGATGTCTTCAAATTTGGCATCGGTACAGGTAGCAACAAGTTCCATCATAGTAATATTGTTTCCATGCTTGTCCTTTAGTTGATCAAGAGTTAAGGGACCAGGGGTCGGTTCAATGTAGCCATTCTCCATTAGTTCTAGTGTAGAATTCCCAATTCCAGATATGTGCAATTTCATCTAACTTTGCCATACTGTGAAGTTATCTTTGTTTAGCTTTGGCACTTCCCTCTTATACATCTTGAGACCTTTTTGCTGAAGTCCTTAAAACTCTATTCTAAGCAACCACCACTCTGATACCAATTGTTAGAATAACTGAGAGGGGGGTGAATCAGTTATCTAGTGTCCCAAAACAAAATGTATAATCCAAAATAAATTCTTCAACTTCTGCTACTCAGTAAACATAAAATACTTTCACTGTCTGTGTTTTACCGATTGTCAATCTAAAATTTATAATAGTTACCAATTAAATCTAACATGTAATATGCAAAGTATGATAACAAACAAATATCACAATCAACACATAACACAAGAGATTTAATGTGGAAACCCTGTGAAGGGAAAAACCACCTAGGACCGGAAACCCAAAATTGTTCACTATTTTGAAGTGAGGTCGGTGAAGACCCAACCCTGTTAAAGGTTACAAACACACTGTTAGGTGTGACCTTATTAGAGGATTTTAGACCAGAATTTATCATCCAACCAGCAGTCACTCTGGGTTTGACAAAATAACAATGTTCACTCTATGAAGGAAACATCAAATGACTTTCATAGTCCACTCGGTTAAGAGATTTGACTATGTACAATGGTTAAATATGTAATAGTAGATGATCTACTTTGAAACAACTTCAATTGCAGTTTACAGATCAATGTTCAGCTCATTCAAATCTTTCTGATCAATATACCACTTTAGATTCAATACTATATCAACTTACTGTCCATTCGTAATTACTCTCTGTAGCTCAGTAATTGTTCTACAGCTCGGTTCTCATTAACCAGTATGATCAGAATGCATGAAAACTCCTTCACATGATAATTCTATAGTATCTTCTTCTTCCGGCTATGTTTCAACAATGAAACCAATGTCTCTTATATAGATGAGTAAATCATTTTCTTTTCCTCCATCAGATTTTGCCGCTTAATCATATTCATAGATTTTTCCACTTTAAGCTTCCTTGGTTGATGTGCCAGTAACACATTTCAATCTACTCCATTAGATCCTTTTTTATTTATGTTAGTCATCAATCTTCATAACAAACCTTATCTGTTACCTTGATTTCATACACTTTACAGCTCATCACTTTATCAGCTAAACTGATCATTTAATTCCTTTCTATTCTGCTCAGTTAACAAAGAAATGCATCGATGAACACAAGCTCAGTTAACACTGCACTCGGTATACACTACACTTCGTTGGTGTATACTGAAATGCTTTATTTACCGACAACACTACTTTGTGTCTTTCAGCTCTATTCTTCATCATAGATGAATGCAACATAATAAATTCAATTTCATCAAGTCATAGACTCATCAACAAGTTACTTAGTGTATTCCTTATCCTCATCTAACATATACATCTTCCTCATGTAGATATTTCTGTTCTTCATCTCTTTTACCTTTCTTCAAATGTGTCGGTATAGTAACTTACAAGATAAGTATTGTCAAGCTAGTTGACATCAATGACAACATAATACTGATTTAATCATCTTGCATATCTAATCAGCAACTCCTTAGTAATCTTTCAATCACAGATTCTTCATTCAGGTTCTAAATCAGTTGTAGTTCATCAGCTAAATCTCTTAGGAAGAGGACAAGGGCAAATGAATTTGAAGCTCTGATACCATATTGGAGTTGATGAGTAAACAAACCACAACTCCCAAGAACACTTGTAGGAAAACACCTATCACAGAAAGTGAGAGAAGCAAGAAGCTAGAGAGGCCTGAACGCATGGATCCATGAGAGGAGAAATCATTGATGTGCAAAAACAAAAGTTGCAATTCCAATAATGAATCTATTTCTCAATTACAATCTGTTACAAAGTTATGAAAACAAAAAAGATCAATTCTTATAAAAGGAGATTGAAACCCTAAAAGGGTAAAACCTAGGTTACACAATAATAATTAATAAAGAAATTAATTATTATATGCCTAAAGTTTAGCTTAAGTAGAAAGAGATAATAAGTGACTTAGTAATTAAATCAATATGATTTAATTAATAAGCAAACACTTTATTATTCTAACATATATATATATATATATATATATATATATGAACACACACATATATCTATGTATATATGTATATGTATATGTAGATAGATGCATAGATACATAGGATACATACATATGCATACATATGTGTGTACATCTATATATGCACATGCACACACACACACACACACACACACAGATATATATATATATATATATATATATATATATATATATATATATATATATATATATGTATGTATGTATGTATGTATGTATGTATGTATGTATGTATGTATGTATGTATGTATGTATATATGTTATACACACATACCTATGTATGTATGTATGTATGTATGTATGCATGTAATCAAATGAACCCTAAAGTAGGTTTATGGGTCAAAATGGAATAAAGGCTAGAAGTGGAGGCGACTTGAGAGAATATCGACAATAAACTATGATAGAAAATTGTATAGGAAAATGTGTTGAATAATGCTAATAACATTTTGTAAAAACCAGCCAAATATAAACACAATTTGAAACCTACAACTTGCAAGTAAAATAAAAATAAAAATATTATATATTATATACAAGGGTATCACATGGAATTCCAAAGACTTGTATCCTCTATTTGTGTTGTAAATAATAGATTAGATGCAAAAATAATGAAATTCAAAGCTCAAATAGATGCCCCACTTAGATAGAGCAATAATAGAAATAAAATAAGAATGCAAAATATGAAATTAAAGCAATACATCTCCCTTTTTTGTGTGGATGAGCTTCAATGATAAAACAATATGATTATATGTGGATGGTATTATCTTGCTACTTGTGTTGATAGAATTACAAACTCTATGACTAATTAATGATGAAATAAAAAGGAGAAATGTTTCTTAAATAGACTTCCAAAAATGTAATGGAGGGGTAATATTAGAGGATGAATCGAGGAATAGGATTGAATACATGAGAAAAGTCTTACCCTTTGCACAAGTGTCCAAAAGGAGGTGCAAGGTGACATAAGTTGAGTGCATGTGTTGATATGGAAGAGGAGATGAGATATGTGTGTGATAGATTAGAGGGTGAATATTTTATTTTATTCTCAAATTGGATGGTGGAGATTAAATGTTCAAAGATATTTGTCTACTAGTGAGGAATTAAAAATTAGAAGAAATGCTAAAGAATATTTAGTTAGTCTAATCATTTAATTAGACAAGTATTAATTGATTTATTAGTAGGAGGAAAGAGGAATTTGTCTTGTAGTGGGGTGTAAAGTACTAAATTGGAGGAAAATGTTAAGGGGGTGAGAGGGGGGTTAAATCACGTTAGTAGGACATGGAAGCTAAGATTAACTTATTAGTCCTTGCCTATTTATAGGCTGAGACTTATGTTTTCATGTTAACTTTCTCCTATTAGTTTGCATTTTTGTCTGAGATATTTGAATTTTTCCTAATGTTATGTGTAATGTTTCCAGCAGTGGAATTTATATTTTTTTTAAAAATAAAAAATCCTAAATTTTTGATTGGAGGAAAGCATTTTTCCTG
Source organism: Chamaecyparis obtusa (assembly GCA_027943335.1). Taxonomy (NCBI): domain Eukaryota; kingdom Viridiplantae; phylum Streptophyta; class Pinopsida; order Cupressales; family Cupressaceae; genus Chamaecyparis; species Chamaecyparis obtusa. The sequence continues at coordinate 2,872,183 of BSBK01005860.1, forward strand.
GGGGTTAAAATAATTTTAAAATTGGTAATTATCAATAAAAATGAAATGGTGGACAGATGTCTTCTTTACGTGGTCTGTATACGAGCAAGGACAGTTTATGATGGTTTGTTTAATACAAATTTAAGATTTCCAGTTGGCATTACGATTTATACTCAGCATTGTGAATGCCATAGTCTGCAGTTGGTTTTGTGGATTTTGATCTCCGGTATCAGCATCTTCTACAAATTTTCTAGGTTCTTTGCTTCTTTTGCGCTTGCGATTATCTGGGAGAGCGAAGGATCTCCATCTTTGGCAACTAACTGTCCAGTAAGATTTCTCTTTTTCTCTCTGCAAGGGTTTGTTTGCTTAAAATTTTTGAAATGGTGTTATCTGTTAGAATGACTGAGATGGGGGGGGTGAATCAGTTATCCAGGTCCTAAAACAAAATAAGTAACTTAAAACTTGTATCTTCAAATACTATCACTCGGTAAACATATATCTTCTTCACTGTCACTATATTTATCGATTATCAGATAAGCTCAAAATAATTTACCGATTAAATCTAATAGTTAACATGTAAAGTATGATAACAAATAGATAACACACTCAACACATAACACAAAAGATTTTAGCGTGGAAAGCCTATTAAGGGAAAAACCACCTGGGAACCAGCAACCCAAAAATTTCACTCTTCTGAAGTGAGGCCTGTGAGGACCAAACCCTGTTAAAGGTTACAATTCACACTGTTAGGTGTGACCTAGTTAGAGGATTTTCCACTAGGAGTTATCTTTCAATCTTCTATCACTCACTGTGGTGATTTACAGGATAACCATGTTTCACTTATTAGAATGAAACACCAATCAGAACTTAAAAGTCCACTCGGTTAAGAGATTTTCACTGATTACAATTGTTAGAAAGTAACAGTAGTTTGATTCACCTTATTACAAAAAATTGCAAATTACGAATCAATGTTATGCTCAAACAATATTTTCTGACCATTTAACACTTCAGATCTTAAATCAACTTCACTTACAATCAATCAATACTATGCTCTGTGTAGCTCGGTTTGTTCTCTGTGTAGCTCAGTTTCTGCAGTCTCAGTTCAATAACCAATTGATCAGAAATTGCATGAATACAGATTCATGCTCAGCTTCCTGCAATATCTCCTTCTTCTTCTCTTATTCTCTGATAAAATTATAATGTATTTTCTTTCCCCTTAAATAAACAATTAAGCTGTTTCATTTTCATCCATTAGGTTTTGCTGCTTAATCCTGTTCATTGCTTTTGCCGCTTTAACCTTCCTTGGATGATGTGTCATTAACATGTTTCAATCTTCTTCATCAGATCTTTCTTGAATTTTTTCAACCATCGATCTTGTAACAAACTTTATTCCTTTTCATATCTTTATGCTGATTTCAAGGTGCCAGCTCATCAATCTTCCTGGCCTACAACATCATTAAATGATCTTCTGTTCTTCTCGGTCAAGTCAAAGAAATGTGTCAGTAAACCTTATCAATTAAACTTGTGCTCAGTATACAACACATTACATCAGTGTATATTTCCATTGGTGTTTACACTGAGAATCTCGGTAAACACTAAATTGTCTTCTTTTACCGACCAACACTGCTTTGTATCTTTGAATTCCTTTCTTCATAATAGATGAATACCACGTACTAGGATCAACATAATGAGATCAGAGACTCATCAATAAGTTATCCAAAGCATTCCATAACCTCATCTATTGTGACCTTCTTCCACCATTCTTTAGATGTCTCGATAATGAATAACTTACAAGATAAGTACTGTCAAACTAATAAGAAACTAGTTGACATCAATGACAACATCATACTGATTTAGCAAATAGTATTATCTATCCATCTTCAGCTCTATAATCTTCAATCACTTGTTCAACAATCTCTCCATATGATAAATCAGTTGTAGACTTAACAATCTCTCCCTTTGGCATTGATGGCAACTCAAATAATATGAATGTACCAAACATATGCTCTACAACTCTGTATGTCATAAGCTCTCCCTTAGATAGTTCATCCTTAACTCTTCCTATTCAGTATTCTCACCCTTTTTCCAGCATTCATTCATATTTTCTATTCTCTCCCTTTGACAACAATGCCAAATGAAAATAATAACAAAGTATGAGTATACTAACATCTCCATTGTATCTGAAATACTAATATCTCCATCCTTTTAAAAAAAACTTTATCAACCTTGAACTTAATCAAAGTGCGATCTATGCTAGCATCAACATGTATGATCTTCTGATAAAATAGGTTGATGCAGCATGCCAGATCACCTTAGTGACCTATAGACAGGGGACATACCCCAAGTCTATTCCTCAAGTATTCAAAAGTTTCTTTTGGTAGAGGCTTTGTAAATATATCAGCAAGCTATTCTTTAGATGTTACAAACTCTAGTTTAACTTGCTTGTCTTGTACTTTCTCCCTTAAGTAATGATACTTAATTGAGATGTGCTTTGTCTTTGAGTGCATTACAAGATTTTTTGAAATGTTAATAGCACTAGTGTTGTCACAATAAATAGTCACTGGATCTGTGATCACTTCATTCGTCCCTTCCAACACTTGCTTGATGTAAGCTATATTCGAGTAGTTTCTCGCAACAGCAACATATTCAACTTCAGCTATTGACTGAGAAATACAACTCTGCTTCTTGCTAGTCCATGTAACAAGTTGGTCTCCAAAGAAAAATGTGCCTCCAGTTGTACTTCTATGATCATCCACATTACCAGCCCAGTCAGCATCAATATATACCTTCAATTCAAATTTTCCATCTCTCGAATACCAAAGGCCATAATCTTCTATTTTCTTAAGGTATCTCAAGATTCTTTTTGTAGCTATCATATGAGATTCCCTGGGGTTAGCAGAAAATATTGCAACAATTCCAACAACATGAGCAATATCAGGTCTAGAATGTACTACATACATCAATTTACCAATCATGGATTGGTAAAGAGTCTTATCAACCTCGGTAGTATCATCTTCCTTTGTTAATTTACATCCAGTAACCATCGGTGTTCCTACAGGTTTTGCATTTTCCATACCGAATGTCTTCAAGGCCTCCTTTATGTATTTTGATTAAGTGATGAAGATTCCATCACTGTGCTAAATCACCTGTAGTCCTAGAAAGAACTTAATCTCTCTGAACATAGACATTTCAAATTCTTTCTGCATCTCATCAGCAAATGCCTTACACACATTGTCTCTTCCTCCAAAAATTATATCATCAACAAAGATTTCAGCTATGATAATAGTGTCATCAGAATTTCCTTTCATGTATAGATTACTATTATCACTTGTTCTAATAAAACCAATACTTAACAAATATGTGTGTAATCTTTCATACCATGCTCTTGGAGCTTTTTTCAGTCCATACAATGCCTTGTGTAGTCTACAAACCTTTTCTTAGTTGTCTGGATCTTCAAAACCTTTAGGTTGTTCAATGTAGACCTCTTCTTCAAGTATTCCATTCAAAAAAGCAGACTTCACATCCATTTGATAAACTTTAAATTTCTTATGTGCAGCGTATGCCAGTAACATTCTAACACCCTCAAGTCTTGCAACAGGTGAAAATGTCTCACCATAATCAATTCCTTCTTCTTGTGCATATCCTTTACATACAAGTCTAGCCTTGTTCCTTGTCACTTCACCATTCTCATTCAGCTTATTTTTGAAAATCCATTTAGTACCGATTACATTCTTATCCGTCAGTCTGGGTACTAAAGTCCATGTTTTGTTCTTCTTGATTTGTTCAATTTCCTCAATCATTGCCTTGACCCATTCTTCATTATTCAAAGCAACTTGTACAGTTTTAGGTTCAAATTCACAAACCAAACAAGTACCTTGTCGTGATTTACTTCTAGTTTGCATACTAGCATTCTTGTCTCCAATAATCTAGTTTTTAGGATGATGTCTTCTTACAAATCTTGCTAAGATCCTGAATCTTCTATCTTGTGCATCTTGCTCTATATTCTGTTGTGCAAAGGTTCAGGTTCATTAACTTGCTCAGTAGGTTCTCCTTGATCATCATTCTGTTCTATCGGTTGTGCCAGTTGTTGTGCATTGCTTGTCTATCCTTTGGTTATAGTAGTCTGTGATAGTCTCAGTTGAAACTCAGGGACATCATAGTATGTAAACTGTCGGTAGTCTTCAGGTTCCTCAGTCTTTTCTTCATCTATAAGCTTTTCATCAAATTCATCAACTCGAACATTTACACTTTCAATAATCTTGTTAGTCATCTTGTTCAGACATTTGTAAGCTTTACTTTGGGTAGAATATCCTAAGAATATTCCTTCATCTCCTTTGGAATCAAACTTACCATTCCTATCATCTTTCAGGATAAAACACTTACTTCCAAAGATTCTAAAATAACTTACATTAGGCTTGTGTCCAAACCAAAGTTAATATGGTGTTTGGTTGGAGTCCTTCTTTAACTGTACTCGGTTAAGTACATAGACAGCAATACTTATAGCTTCTCTCTAGAATTTTTGTGCAACGTTCTTTTGTATCATCAATGTCCTTGCACAATCAACTATTGATCTATTTCTTCTTTCAGCAATACCATTCTATTGTGGGGTTCTCAGTGCAGACACTTGTCTCTGGATTCCATGCTCATTGCAGAAGTTAGTAAATTCATCAGATATAAATTCACCACCTCTATCCAACATTAAACATTTAATCTCCTTACTAGTTTCCTTTTCAACCTTAGCCTTATACTATTTAAACATCTTAAATGCTTCAGACTTTTCTTTCAAAAACATCACTGTCATCAATCTAGTATAATCATCAACAAACAGAATAAAATATCTATCACCATAGTAGCTTTGAGTTCTCATCGGTCCACATAAGTCGGTATGTACCAACTCAAGAATTTTCTTTGTTGAGAAATCTTTTCTTTTAAAACTAGATTTAGTCATCTTTCCCTTTTGACATTCATGACAAAGAGTATGATCAAGCTTATGTAAGTTAGGAAAACCTCTAACTCTTTTCTTCTTACTGATCTTGATCATATTATCAAAATTTACATGACATAATCTCTTGTGCCATAGCCAAACATCTTCATCTTTCATTAGTAAACAAGAAGATTCATCAATATCAAGATAAAAAAGGTTACCTCTGGTCTGAGTACTAGTTCCAACAAGTCTTTCATCAGCTTCATAGATTTTCACCTTTTTGTTTTCAAATACCAATCGATGACCTGAACTAATCAGCTATGCAACATTCAATAGATTGTAATTTTGTCCATATACCCAGTAAGCATTCTCACATCTTATCTTATCATTTATTACTAGGGTACCTTTACCTTTC